>VZRU01010150.1:526-16156 GCA_013398155.1 Pedionomus torquatus | reverse complement strand
GACCCCTGGGGGGCTGTGGCACCCCTGGGGGGCTGTGGCTGAGGCACCCCTGGGGGGCTGTGGCTGTGGGACCCCTGGCTCCCAGACTCCCAGATGCACCCCGGGCAGAAGCAGACGCTCACGCCACCAGCGAACCCGCCAGCACCGGGTGACCCCCGGCCACTGCTGGGCCACCCACTTCTGTCCCCGCATCTGGGGGGCCGAGGGGGCACCGCACCTTCCCCCGGCCAAAGGGCTGGTTTTAAACAGAGGCCGCTTTCTGCTCCCGGTCGCAGGAGGGGAGGCAGACGACCGGCTGTCCCGAAACGCCCCCCCACCACAGGCACCCCTAAACACGCAGCAAAAGAAACCTGCCACGAGCACGGCCACGAGAGCCCGGGGACCCCTCGGGGACACACAGCGTGTCCCCACACCCAGGGCTGTGACACGCACCCGGCCGGGGGGGCCCTGAGGCGACCCCGATGCCAGGTCTGCAGCACCGCGGGGACACGGCACCGGGGAGCCCCCCGAGCCCGACCACGGAGCCCCCGCCCCGCGCAGCCACGGCCTCTTCTGCAGGATCCACGGCTCCTAATGCAATTTGATTTTTAAGTGCTCAGAGTCATTAGTGTAGCCACATATTTCTATCAGGTAAATTTCATTTGCATATGCAAATTATATCTAAATACACTGCGCCATTAATATGATCACTAATTACATAATAATAGTCACCAATCTCCACGCAGATCAAACTTACAGTTTTGTAGCTATTAAGGAAATTGTGCTTTGTAATTAAGATAATCCTCATTTCCAGATGCTAATTAAGTATATAATAATTAGCTTCTTTTGCTAATGCAAATTAAGTATTTTCATCCTTATTGGTAAGAGTTGCTTATCACTTAAAAAAAGAGGCAACCTAGAAATACTCCCTCCTCCCCCTTAAAGGTGAAAAGGTAACTCCATTTTTATCAGTCTCATTTGCAAATGCAAATTAGCCCTGATTAATCAAGTCACAGATAAATGCGCCCGTCTCATAGCACGGACAGCCGCCCGGAGCTTCTCNTGCCACCCAGCCCCTGCCCGGCATCTGGGGGGCAGCAGCCACGAGCCCTGCCCGGGCCGGGCCATGGGGTGCCCGCCGGCCGCCACGGGGAGCCACGGTGGCACCCGGCTCGTGGCACTCGTGGGGCGGGCAGGGGGTGACGCCGGAGCCCTCCCTGGCACCCAGCAGCCGCCGAGGGCCAGCCCGGCCGCCTTGGCAGGGCCCAGCCTCGGCAGCAGCGCATTCATCATCCGCTAAACCAATCCACCCGCTCCGCACCACCATTTGTCATTAATTATGCTAATCAGCAAACCATTACTCTCTGATGACACCACAGCACTTATTAGCTAGTTATGGCTTTTCAAAAGCACAGCTTATTGTGTATGCAAGTGCTGCGCATACATTAGCCTACAGGGAAGAAATGTCCAATTATGAAAAGAAGAAATTTGCTATTATCTCCTTCTAACAAACCAATTTAGTAATTATAAAAGTCTCTGAACTCAGAAGGATTTTTAAAGAAGAGCTGAGTGATGCAACCGGAGAAATTTGTTTGCAATAACTTTCCGAGTTGGAACTAAAGTGACAATGGGGGAATGAACAGTTTTTATTATCATAATTAGACTTCTTGCATCTTAACTTCAGATGCTCAAAAAGCAGAACCCATCTAACGGCCCGACTGCATTGGGCTCTTTCCTTACAGCACCTGATTGATTTCTTCCAGTGGACAGACAGACGGATTTGCCAGCTCCTTGCGGGGGTTTCTGCAGGTCTGGACTGTTCCCGAGCTGCAGCTCGGCCGTGGGGGGGGGACACGGGACAGACCGACGGCCCCCGAGCCACGGCAAGGGCGTCCAGGCTCCCGGCTGCAGCATCCAGTTCAGCGCCCATCCCCAAGCTGTTTTGCTCCCTGCCAGAGCGATACCACTAGTTTTAGGAGCTTAATATGTGTTAAGAGCTCATTAATATCATCAGAGTAAATGGGCCTATTAAAACATCTTTAAGCAATATCTGAACATAAATCTCCCTAAACTATATTTAATGACTGTACTTAAGATACATTATATGCGAGTCTTAATGAGACATTAGATAGCATTTTGAAGATTAAAATTAGAGAATCCATATAAAGTCTGTCCACTTAATGTAGCCTTAAGCTACACTGATGAAAAGCATTACTACCAAATTATTACTTCATTAGAACAAATATTTTCTAATCATTTCTGATTTATGCCGTTAGTCGTCTCCATATATGTTATTCGTAGATATGTGTAAGAGTATACACAAAACAGTTCTCTAGTTCCACGGGAGAGGGGAGAAATTTTGAGCTTTCTAATGGCGGAGTTAATTACTTGTCTTTTTTTTCCATTGAGTTAAAAATAAGCAGTCTTTATAAAAGTCCATTTACTGTATCCCCACTTTTCTAATTTAATTGGAGATTTTAATTCCATTAACCACAAGGTCATTTTTTAAGCACTTGCTGGTTTGCTTTGCAAAGATTAGCGGGAGCATTTAGTGGTGGGTTTGGCAGCGCTGGGCTGATGGTTGGACTCGCTGTTCTGAAAGGTCCCTTCCACCCTCAGGGATCCTGTGACTCCGTAAGATGTCCTGGACTCAGCCCCCGACTGTCCCTTCAGCCCCTCCCAGGGGTCTAAGCGTGGGGGCAGAGACCCCAGGGACACACAGGACCCCAGCACCGTGTGCCTGCTGGTCGGTGTCGGCGCAGGCTCACACAAGGCTCTGGGGAGCAGGGGCAGGACAGCACGACACAATTAACTGGGACCTGCAGCAGCGCGTGAATGGCCACCACGGTGTCCCACCTGCTCCAGGAACCCCTGCCCGGCCTGAGCACCAGGCCCTGGGACATGGCACAGCCCCGCTGGGACACGGCACAGCACCGCTGAGACACGGCCCCGCTGGGACACCACAGCTCGGNCGCAGGGCGGTGGGATACAGCCTGGCACCCCCGGGACAGCCCAGCGCGGCAGGGGGACACCTCCTCCCACCGCCAAAACGAGTGGCAATAACCTTATTAGCAAGAGGGCTTTATGTGTGGTTTATTTTGTATAAACAGCTTTTCATTAGATAAATGAAGCCCAACAACCTTTATAAATGTTTTCAATTATGAAATTATGCCATTGAGCTATCCGGAGGAGGATAATCAGGGAAAACACCAGTGACACCTCCTGATGGAGCCAGAGCGTGGCACCTGGATGGCAGCTCCTCCCAGGAACAGCCCCGCCACACCACCCACCGCAAACAGTCCTGCCTGAGCAGACGAGATCGGTAGCAACGAGGCCGTTTCCATTTGTTCTGCCCAACTCTTCTATCCAAAAGAGAGAACATCTCATTGTAACAGTTTTGCATTTTTAACTGTGCAAATTAAGCATTCTTCATAAATAACAGCCTGGTTTTCTGCACTAGAACTCCTTTTTATTAGCAGCACAGTAACGAACAATGAGCAATGTGTTCTATTATTCTTTGTCAAATCACAGAATGCTACATTAGAATAACTCTGCTGGTCAATGTAATATAGTAGATTAAATTCAACTTCTGTGCAGAAACCACTGTAAAACAGCATGATAAGAAGGCTATAAAAAATTTAATTTTACTCCAAACTCCATCAGAAAAAAAAAAATGGTGTGAAAAGTAATTTTGCATAATCAGTACACGCCATCTGGAACAATTAACCGATTTCTATAGAACTATGAGGATCAGTCATATCTGCTTATTAAAGATCAGAAATTATACAAGTAATAAATCCTTGAAAAAACTAAGCGTACTCCCGCCTGTCAACGCTATTTTAACTTCAAATACTGAAGAACGCCTGATAAGGCTGAAAAGAAGAGATTAATATATGCAAATTACATCCAGCATTTAAAATCCCCAACAACTGTCTCCGGTTTTCTGTCCCTTATTGCTGCCTTTATGTTTTATTCATACACCGACTCACCTGTCACTTCATAAGCTATAATATTATGGGGGTATTATTAAACAGCATAAAGCCGTGCTTTAATTGGAAAGCTTCATTGCATTTTCCAATTATTTGGAGTAAATTAAAAGCAGATGCACATAGTTTAATAAGGAGTCTAATATCAGTTCCGGGAAATCAAAATTCATTGTCATTACTATGCCGTGATAGTTTTGCAAACTGTACTCAATTTCAGAGGTTTTGAAAAGAAAAATCTGTCTGTGCAATCTGTTAATTGTCATTCGGTTAATAACTGTTTAAACATCCAAACCACAGAGCTCCTTCCTGGTTCAAAAAAATTAAGCCACGGCACTCCGAAAAGCAAAACTGGGTCCGGCGTGGCCCAAAGGTGCCCCCCCCGAGCAGCCGCTGCCCGTCCCGCCGGGGCCGAGGGGCTGCCCCGCACGGGGGTCCCCCGCTGTCCCCTCCCGGCGGGGCCCTGCTGCGTCCCCACGGCCTCGACACCCACGGGACAGAGGGGGTGTCCCTGCCCGTACCCCCGCTGATGCAGAACCCGGGGCTCGGGGCGGGTGGTCCTCCCGGCAGAGAGCGGCTCCCCGGGCGCGTGGGACGGGCAGCAGGAGGCAGGGCACGTCCTGGTGGGACGGGGAGGGAGCGCGGTGCCACGGCCAGAGCTGCTGTGCTCCGGCACACGTTGGGCAAGAGCGAGAGGATGAAGATGATGAAGAATGCCACTTTGGACAACAGCAGGTTAACCAGAAAATCACGACTGAGAAATTCCACAGGTGGGAGGACTCGGGAGTTCCTCCTCCTCCACCTGGGCCAAGCCAGACCTGGGCAGCAGGAGGCAGAGCCCACGAGGACCTGCACACCACGGATGAGCTAATCTAGTAAGAAGTATGATACTACATTTAACAAGATTCAAAAAAGTAAGTAACGCTCGGATTTCTGCTTCTGAAATACGCAGCTGCAGCATTTTGCACGAGACTCCAGTCTCCCTGAACTGCTGGATATTAATAGAGCCTTTTATATTTGGAAGATTATCCAGGTCTCTCAGTCCAAATTGGAAACTGCAATAGGGCAAAGAAGAGGCTGACTTTAATCCCANCTGGGACACCACAGCCCAGAACCACTGGGACACCACAGCCCAGCACCACTGGGACACCACAGCCCAGCACCACTGGGACACCACAGCCCAGCACAACTGGGACACCACAGCCCAGCACCACTGGGACACGGCCCCGCTGGGACAGCACAGCTCGGTCAGGACACCGCAGGGCGGTGGGATACAGCCTGGCACCCCCGGGACAGCCCAGCGCGGCAGGGGGACACCTCCTCCCACCGCCAAAACGAGTGGCAATAACCTTATTAGCAAGAGGGCTTTATGTGTGGTTTATTTTGTATAAACAGCTTTTCATTAGATAAATGAAGCCCAACAACCTTTATAAATGTTTTCAATTATGAAATTATGCCATTGAGCTATCCGGAGGAGGATAATCAGGGAAAACACCAGTGACACCTCCTGATGGAGCCAGAGCGTGGCACCTGGATGGCAGCTCCTCCCAGGAACAGCCCCGCCACACCACCCACCGCAAACAGTCCTGCCTGAGCAGACGAGATCGGTAGCAACGAGGCCGTTTCCATTTGTTCTGCCCAACTCTTCTATCCAAAAGAGAGAACATCTCATTGTAACAGTTTTGCATTTTTAACTGTGCAAATTAAGCATTCTTCATAAATAACAGCCTGGTTTTCTGCACTAGAACTCCTTTNGTGCCCCCCCCGAGCAGCCGCTGCCCGTCCCGCCGGGGCCGAGGGGCGGCCCCGCACGGGGGGCCCCCGCTGTCCCCTCCCGGCGGGGCCCTGCTGCGTCCCCACGGCCTCGACACCCACGGGACAGAGGGGGTGTCCCTGCCCGTACCCCCGCTGATGCAGAACCCGGGGCTCGGGGCGGGTGGTCCTCCCGGCAGAGAGCGGCTCCCCGGGCGCGTGGGACGGGCAGCAGGAGGCAGGGCACGTCCTGGTGGGACGGGGAGGGAGCGCGGTGCCACGGCCAGAGCTGCTGTGCTCCGGTACACGTTGGGCAAGAGCGAGAGGATGAAGATGATGAAGAATGCCACTTTGGACAACAGCAGGTTAACCAGAAAATCATGACTGAGAAATTCCACAGGTGGGAGGACTCGGGAGTTCCTCCTCCTCCACCTGGGCCAAGCCAGACCTGGGCAGCAGGAGGCAGAGCCCACGAGGACCTGCACACCACGGATGAGCTAATCTAGTAAGAAGTATGATACTACATTTAACAAGATTCAAAAAAGTAAGTAACGCTCGGATTTCTGCTTCTGAAATACGCAGCTGCAGCATTTTGCACGAGACTCCAGTCTCCCTGAACTGCTGGATATTAATAGAGCCTTTTATATTTGGAAGATTATCCAGGTCTCTCAGTCCAAATTGGAAACTGCAATAGGGCAAAGAAGAGGCTGACTTTAATCCCAGCCTCAGCAAAGAGGTTTCAGTGCAGAATAAAGCTCGTGTCACAACTTGTCTGCTTTCTGGACCATCCTGATTAAAATTCAATGCCACAAAAAATAACTTTAGTTCCGCTTCCATTCGTGAGAAGCACCAAGAAGGAACACGTGGGAGCGGGACGGGGAGCGGAACACAGCACTGGGCGGAGAGCAGAGTGCCCCAAACCATCCAAGACGGGAGGGTACCGCAGAACCACCAGAAACTGGGAAGGAAGATGAAGATAAAAGCAATTCTTGTGCAGTGATCCAAAAAATAGCATCTTCTTTTTTTTCAAAATTACCTGTTTTAATAAAGCAGACACACTGTGCCAAGCGAACCATTTAATTATCTGCAAAAATGGTGAAGCAAAACAATAGTTTGCAAAAATAAATGTCTAACCTCTGATTAAAACGTCTGTCCCCATTACATACAGATAAAAGACACAGCGTCTTTTAAAAGAGAATGTACATCCAAGAGCAGTAAGTGGCAGTTGTGGCACAGATAACCTGACACTGTGCAGCAAGAAAGGAGGTGACACGGGGGCACTGAAATGTAACCAAGTCTTAATTTTTCTTGCATTTCTTAATCGAGAAAGACCTCGGAAAGATTTCTTTTGCAATTTAAAAAAAAAAAAAAAAAAAGAAGAGAAAAGAAAAAAATAAAACAGAGTAGATGCAGTGAGGCAGCGAGTCCCTCGCTGAGCGGGGCTCACACCCAGCGCCACCCCCAGCCCCGCTCATCACCGTAACCAGCATCATCACCAGCAGCTCCCACTCCCTCTTCTGCCTCCAGAGACGGGGTCATAAACCAGCCTGGAGCAAAGGCCGAGCCCTGCCACGGAGCAGCCCCTCTTCCCACAGCAGCCGTGGGGGGACCCAGCCCCAGGGCACGGAGCCCCTCTGCCCCCTCCTGTGGGAAGCTCCCAGGGTGACCCAGGGGCTCCACCTGGAGCCTACAATTTCTGACCTGCCACAAAGTGCCTTCAAAAGGAAAAACATACAAATATTTGAAATACAACAATAAACAACCGCTTTAATAAATATTTACCTCTTCCAGGTAAATATCTAAGGCAATAAATACTGGTGACAGCTCCAAACCAAACAGGTCCAAGCCTGCAGACGGTGTTCCCTCCAAGAGCTGCCACGGGAGCATCCTTCCTCGGGGCGAGCTGGCCCGGACACCGCAGCCACAGGCGGCCACTGGCCACGCTTCCCGCCCTCGGGGCTCGGTCCAGCTTCTCTGGGAGAACACTTCCCACCAGTGGCTATTGATAATGCAGTTAAAGACAATCACCGAGCAGTACTTCAAAGGCAAGAGACGTTCTCAGAGGCATTCCTGCATCGAATCACTGCTCCGAAGCGACGGGACAGCAGGTATCGCAGCCCCGCTCACAACCGGCAACCCCATCAGCGGATAAAGCGTGTGACAGGTCCCGGGATGTGACACGTCCCGCCCAGAGGACACAGCGCTTCTCTAAAAATGAATGAAAACCTTCACCTTCAGCTCAGTATCAGCAAAACTGAAGAGTACCAGCAGCTTCAGAAAACGCGGCCATAATCACCACAGTCTGAACTCAAAGGAAGGAACAAACAGCAGCAGGAAGGGGCGCTGGGGCGGGGCACAGCCCCACAGCAGCGGGGACAGGCGGTGGCACGGTGCAGGGCGACAAGCTCTGCTGTCCCTGCTCTGGCAGAGAGCCCCCGGGGCCGCTGTGCCCACGAGCCACCGAGTCAAAGCCCGGGGCAGCGGGGCTCCAGGGCAAAAGAGGAGCACCCGGCCCAGCAGCGCGCAGGGGCACACAGCGAAGCCAGCGCCGTCTCTGCCCGCCTGCCTTCGGTGCAGAGAGTCCAGGCCGGGGGAACCGCAGGGCTTCAGCCACCCCACGATGTCCCCGGAACCGCAGCTGAGACCGGAAAACTCCCGTCTGGCAAACTCGGCCACTGGTTTCCATCACAACATCCTGCCACACGCCCCGCAAGATGCGGGAAGCCTTTTTTCCACCCCTAATCCTCTCCCTGGGCCGAGCGGGTCGAGCAGGTCCCAGACTGGCAGGCTGAAGCGGTTCTGGAGGTGGGTCGGTGGCGCGGTCCCCCACGGCCAGCGGTACATCGTCCCCGGCACAGCCAGCTCCCAGCAGTCTGCCGGTGCAACTCGGAGGGGGCTTCCAAGGGAAGATGCTGCGATCAGGAAGGTTTTCGTTTCAGTGGCAGAAAACTGATCGGAGGCAGGATCCCCAGGAGGCACCAGCATCCTGGGCCAAAACACGCCGTTCGTTAACTTCAGGGAGCTACAGGAGTACCTGAGCCCGTCCAATTAGCGAGGCCTGCAGGAGTACACGCACTCCGACATCTCTCAGTTTCCGAAAGGGTTAAGGCTTATTATTAGCATATAATTTACAGGTCCTTTCTCCCAGGAAAGAAATAATGCACAGTAAATGCCACATTCATTTTAATAATACATGTTACAGTCTGTGCCCAACATCTGCACAAAGGTAGAGCAGACAGATTTTTTTGACATGTCCCACTCTGCCATCCAAACACAGGCTTTTTGTTTCTTAAGTGACGGAAGGTTTAATCAAGAAAGCAGGCAATTCATCAATCGGAACAAGGCTGCTCACACTGCCCTGACAGCACACACATGGTTTCATACAGAAGAAACCTGGCCACCTGTCAGCAGCACCTTTTACATCAGGATATACAAATACACCGGGCGATCAATCCTCCGGCTCTTCCCATTCGTTTCTTCCTTTTCTTATTATATTTTTCTTTATGCTAGATGTTGCGCTCATTCTCTGCTGGGATAGATGGGAGACAAGGCAAGCTATGGCTGTTTATACACTATCATAAAAATTTATATACCCTTAGAGTGACTTATTTCCCTTCTATTTGAGTACCATTATTATAAATAATTTTTCACTTCATTCAGGAATTTTCCCTGCACGTTATTATCTGTGGCTGCCTGAGAGGGCTCCCTCTCTCCCTGGCTGTCCTTGTGGCTCTGATAAGCCAAAGCAATATGCAGCCGGGAGATGCTGAAGGCTGAAATGAAGGCAGTATGCAGTCACAACAACATCTTAATTAAGCTGAAGGCCAGGAAGAGAGACTACGCCGTGAAATACGGAGCAGCGTCTGCCGACAGGTCTGTCTGGACTACGGCATCCTTCTTCCCGCTGCCACCCGGTCCACGGCACACACCAAACCTCTCAGCCCCTCGGCACCGCGCCCCCAGCCCCTCTGCACATCCACCGAGGAGCAATCCTGCCTTTCGGTCCTGAGCGCCCGGCACGGGGCGGGACGGGAGCCCCCGGGCGCGGGGCCGGGACAACGGTCTCCCACACGCAGCCTCGAAGATTCATTATTTAGGGCACAGAGCCTCCCCGACCCTCACCCTTCCATTGCAAAGGCTGGAAATGGCAGAAGGCTGGTTAAAAACTGTAATTAACTACTTCCAGGACTGTTTTTTTCTCGACTCCAGCTTTGTGATGATAATGATGTTACCAGCCCAAGGGGGCAGCTCCGGTGGGTTCTGGCAATTTCTGCCAAAACGCATTTTGAGGCAGAGCAGGCTCAGCAGCCAACGCTGCTGTCACCTTCCACGGGCAGGCTGCACCCCCACGGAAGCGTCCTTCTCCCTGACTACTGAGAAAACCTGGGGTGTCTACGAGAAGAGAACCACGACTGCTGGAGCTCCTAATTTCACCCTCCGTTACAGCCCACCCTGCGCCCCCCGAACTCAGACTGGGGCGGTTCCAAAACTGGAGGAGATGAGACGGTTCGTAATGGCTTTTGTTTCCCAGCACCAGGAACCCTCCCGTTCTGCCAAGAGAGGGAGCTCGGCCACGCGCGGCAGGGCCAGCACTCCTGTGCCCTCCTCGGCCACGCTGCCCACTCGCCACCACGGCACCGCGGCCCCAGCGCGCCGCAGCCAGGACCCTCCACGCACACCACGTCCCGGCAGAGCAATTAGGGACGGCGGTGGAAGCGCGTTAATAAATTTCCCGTTGCCATGGCACTGCAGCGCGGCGCTCGCACTGCGGCGCAGCCACAGCCGGCAAACGGCACCGGCGCGACGGGGAACTCGGCCATGGCTTCCACAGCACGTCTGGGGCTGACCCACCCCGGCAAGGAGCGAGCAGGCGAAGGGAGTCGTCCCAGCACCTCGTCCCAGCCGCTGGAGGGGCAGGGAGCCGGGCACCAGGATCCCTGCCAAGGCACAGGATGCTCCTTGCAAAGAGGCCGTTTCCTCAGAGAGCCCCGGCAGCTGCAACAGCCGTTACAGCCCAGGGACAGCAGCGTGTCCGGAGGAGAACGTGGGGCGGGGGAAGGAAATAAAAAGAAAAAAGTTCTGTACTTGGACTGAAATGTGCTTGTGCAAAGGTGGAGCCGTAGCGCCATGCCCGGCCTGGAGGCCCGTGTTCTGCTTTGCCGGCACCGCCCTGGCGACGTGCTCGGGCTCTTTGGGGACCGGCCACCTCCTCCCCGCAGGAGCCGTCCCCGCTGCCATCCCTGGAGCTGCGCAGGCAGCGCTCCCAGGAGAGGTGCAGCTTCCCGGCCCCCGAGCAGGACCGGCCCCCCCAGCACCACAGCCTGCCTCCCCTCACGTCTCTGAATCCATTAGGGCAGGGGAGTAACGAGAAAAACGAGTGCTGACAAGAATTATGCATTTGTTATATTCCATCTATTTAGGGACCCGAAGCTGCAGTTTCAGTCAGAGATTACCTTTTAAATAACCCTTTGATTATGGTACATGAATTAATGCCATGTTCCCATGTTAGAAGTGTCACTCACTATTAGTAGCAAGAACCTGTGACTGGCACACTTTTGCCATCCTCTCTTCCCTGATCACGCACATGCTCTCTGCCGGGCAGCCCACGGTGCCCACGGCCGCTGGGTCCCCAGCCCCTCCCGAACCTCCCCTTCAGCCGCTCTTCCACGGGGTTTTGACAGAGCCAGGTTTAAAGCCAGTGTTTTTCTTCTCTCGCAAAAAACGACAGAAGAAAGAGAAAACCGTGGCAAAGCGTGATCCTACCACGCCTATCACAATGTTTGTTCAGGTGTAACATTACCTCAAAAAAAATAATCCTAAGGCAAAGCCTCTTGCTGCCAGCGCTCCTCAGCTGAGCCCCGAGCAGGAGCCAGCCCCGCCAGCGGCAGGTGAAACTGCTGTTGGGCTCCAGCTGCACCTCCTGTTTTCCTGTAGTTCACAGAACCAACAGCCCTTTTTCTGTGGTCCGTGAACAGCCCCGGCCCACACAGCTCTGGCACAGCCACAGTGACAGACCCCACGGGGTACAGGGCTGGAGAAGCCCCCGCTTCTCGCTCCAGAGGCGTCTCTCCCTGGGCCCAGAGCAACAGGCAACGTCCCTTTCCAGCTGGTTCCTCCTTCGGGCAGCGGATGCTCAGAGGCAGGAGCTGCTGCAGAGGAGAGGAGCTGCCAGCGACACCCCACGGGGACCCCAGCTCCACACCGAACCCACCGCCTGCTCCTGGGGCACAGCAACACGTGAAGGGTGAAGGAACCGGCTTGACCCTCCCCGCTCCAGTTAAACACACGCTTTCCCTGCACACCAGTACTAGTTAAAAATACAGAACAGCTAAAATATTCACTGGCAGGTTTCTTCCACAGTAACATCTGGAACCTATCGCCAGCTCTAGCGTTTGTGCACCGGCCTGGGCTGGGGGAGCAGAGGGAGCTGCAGCTAGAGAGACCGAGTGCGCACGTGAGAGCACGAGGCTTAAAAATAGCACAGACCCCCCCCAAATCCTAACATCCACTTTCAAATTAGCCCTAATGCTGGCAAATCTAATGCACTGCCAGCGTTCAGAACATAGAAATGGGTAAGAGTAAAGATCTCATCTGTTTTTACTGTGTAAGTTGAGCGTAACAAAGGACGGCGCGCACGGAACGCCCCTGCCAAGCAGGACAAGGCTCCCTGGGCAAGGGGCAGAGACGTCACCTCTTACGACTTCACTGAGAAGAGCACGAAGAAGACGAGGAGCACAGTTTGTGTCAGTGCTGTCTCCTACCGGAGCTCTCACCGAGCACCTCCGCAGGCAGCAGCATCCCTCCCCGAGGGCTGCCATCAGTGACGATACCGTGTGCCTGGGCGTTCGGGGGGCTCCTGGCACCCCTTCTGCTCTCAACAGAGCTCTCTTCTCAGCTTGGGCTGGGCTGAGGCAAAGCCGGGGGTGTGTTCCACGCTCCGCACACAGGGCAGACGTGGCAGGGCTGCTCTGCTTGGTCACCCCTCTGACGGGGCAGCAGAGCAGAGGCCTCCGCGCGCGGCTCACCTGATATGGCGTACAAGTTGGAGTGCTGGTGCTCCAGGTCCAGGCGTGTGCTGTGACTTTTCCCTCGGAAGCTGGCGGGGAGGGTCAGTGAGATGTGTCTGAGGAAGAGATGGGGAATGGAGACGACGTTATTAGAGAGCAGGAGATGCTGCTGCTGTCAGCTCGCTCCCGCCTCACCATTCCGGTCGGGTTAAGCAGCAAACACCAATTTTAAGAAATACCGAGAGGAGACCAGGTGGCGATTCAGCCCCTCCGACCAAGGCCAGTTTAGCTGCTTCACCGGCTCCCCACTGTGAGTGGGACTGTCTACAGCCTGGGACAAGCCTCCTCCACGCTGCACAACACTGGACTCGGCCAACAACCAGCTGGCCAGAGGCAGCCACCACGCCGCAGGGGACCAGGGCAGCTCCTCGTGACCCCCGGGGACAGCCTGGGCTGGTGAGGACGATGCCCCTCTGCGAACACCAGCCTCAGATGGCATTGAGAGCACGGCCAAACACCCCGTGGGACGCAGCCGTGCTTCCCTCACCGCAGAAAGCGCCAACAGCAAGTGCTCTGGATTTATCTGTGCCAAAAAACTCCAAATACGTTCATAAATATGACCTCTGAAACTCTGCTGATGACGAAGGTCTGCTCCAGACCTACCCAGCGCGGGCGGGGGCTCCCCGAGGCAGGGGCTCCCCGCACCAGCCCCGCAGCAGAGCGAAGCCAAACTTCTCTCATCACCTCCCACCGCAGCCCAGCGCCCTCCCTCCTGCCCCACTCAGCATTCCTGCAGCACAGAGTTTTTACATCTTCCATTAAACCTTCCTATAAATAGGAAAAAAAGGCGCTCGTAGAAGCGAAGTGGAAACTATTTGCAGTGGATCAGAGCTTATGAAAGGAAAACCCAGCAGACAGCAGGCCCGGACGGGGGCCAGAAGACGAGGTGGGTGACTGACCTTCCCCAGCAGATGAGAAGGCAGGAGGCAGCACCCAGCAAGTCCTGGGCACAGAGGGTCCTGGGATGGAGCGAGGGCTCCACAGGGAGCTGCCGGAGCCGCTCAGTGCCTGTCCCGGCACCAGAGGACCCGCCAGCGCCCATCCCCAGAGCCCAGCCAGCCCCAGGGCTCCCCCGAGATACCTGCCACTACAACAGGCTTCTCGCCAGCAACGGCTACTGAGAGCCCACAGGTTTCTGTGCTTCGATGAGAGGGTTGGCTTTTCCTCCTAATTCTAATTTGTATTTTTCTAACGCCGATCCCAGGTCTGCGTGAATTTTTATGAACTGTTGCCATCAATCTGGTGGAGCCCGATGCCACAGCTAATGGAGATGCCCCCTTCTCACGGACGAGGCAGCAGCGACCGTTTCCCACCAGCGAGAGCCACCGGTCACAGCCAGGGCCCGGCTGGGAAAACCCCCCGACCTCTCCCAAACCTCCCGTCGGAGAGAGAGGGTCCGTGCGTTCCCCAGCAGCATCGCAGCCGCGGCCTCAGCCAGCAGGCTTTATCTACTGCCCAAATCTGGACATTATCTGCCTTTAGAAGCTGCACACTTCGTGAAGAACTCTGTATTTTTAGACCGTGACGCAGCTGATGGTGAACAGCACGGACAAAAGAGGAACAAGCAAACATCAGTTTGAGTTTGCTTGTGCTTCCCAAAGCTATTTCTAACCAAAAAAAGATGGTGTGAAAATATTTCTGAATTTGGCTAAGAGTTTGCTGTTTAAAACACAATCCATATGAGACTGAGAGCAAAGGCAGGTTTGTCATGAACACACTTCAAACCAGAAGACCACCGCCTGTGGGCATTACGTGCTTTTCATTTGTTTTTTAATAGCAGGATCCAAAAATACTTTCCAAGGCACCAAAACAGCCAACAGAAAGACTTTTGAATTTCTCCTGCTTGTACGGGGAACCGCTTCCCTCATCCCAAACAAACCAACAGGAATTGTTTTTGGAAGTAATCAGAGAAAATCTACATAAAAAGCCATTTCTGAGCACAGCACTTTTCCAGTGGCTTCTGCTGCAGGAGGGGGTGACCCTCCTCCCGTCAGGCAGCCCCTCTCCACAGCCCAGCCCCGGGCCACCGCAGGCTGCGAGGGAGGGGACGGCCCCAGCGGAGGGCACCGCGCCAGGGCCACCAAGGGGCAGGGGCAGCGACCCCTCCAGCAGAGCTCCAAACCCGGCGTCTGCTAAAGACCCCCTGAGGCGGGTCCCCGGCGCCTGGTGCCCACCCTCTCTGGGCTCCAGGGGCACCATACGCCGAGCCGCGGGCACGCTCCTCGCGTGGACCTGAAGGGAGTCACCCCAGGACTGCGCCCACGCGTGCACCAAGTGGTGCCAGAAGACGACGTCTCCAGACGGTGCTGCTCAGCTCCGCGGGGCGTCCCCCCCGCTCGCCAGCCCAGACCCACCAACGCCGAACCGGGCCGAGGTGTCCCCCGCAGACCTGCACCCCCACCACCGCTCCCGGGGGTGCTGAGCCCGACCTGCCCCATCAGCTGCTGCCGACGCCGGCCCCGCAGCCCCGGGGGGCTGAAGGCGGGATGTTACGAGGGCATTTGGAAGCAACAGCCCCCGTCCCCCTCCAGGGCCACTTCCATCTCCAGGCAGGAGGAAGGGGCCGTGCCCAGCAGAGCCGGGCTCTCCAAGGAGGGCACTCAGCTGCAGGGGCACAGCACAGAGGGCAGCGACTGCCGGGAGGAGACTGGATCTGCTCATACCCCTCCCCATTTTTAAAAGCAGGACATTGTAGGGAAAAATGGGAAACAAAGTCTAATTTGTTTTAAACGAATGAAAGCTTTGGCCAGGATTGATATACTTACTAAGTTGATTGCATAATGCATTTTCCTTGTGCCTTCTGAAAGCCAAATCATTTTGCATTGTAGAAGACAAAAAAAAAAAAAAAA
>VZRU01010148.1:173514-218017 GCA_013398155.1 Pedionomus torquatus | reverse complement strand
TTTTTTTTTTAGGTGGGGAGGGGTGAGGGGAGGGAAGTTGAGGGCTGAATTTTAAAACCATTTTAGTCAAGTGTGAGGAGGGAAAGGATGCGAGTTTGCCTTTGACATGAGTCTTCTGGAGTATTCAGTTCATAGATTTGGTGTTGTCTGCGGTAGCATTTTGGTTTCTGTGCTTTTTTTTAGTTTTTTTTTAGGACTGTTCATACTGTAAACCATTATTTTTCCCATGTAGATCTCATTAGAAGGGAAAGTATAATAACAGAAGGTGTAGAAAATAAGTCTCAGGCCTTGACATTCTCATTTTAAGCAAATGAGCATCTCTAGAGGTATATGCTTCTAGCTCAACGTTGTAGCAGAAGTGTAAATCTCGGTCAAGACATGCCAATAATTTGCTTCGAGAGATATTGTAGGCTTGATCCTGGACCACCAGGGTTTGGGATTTTTGCCATTGACTTAAACTGGAACAAGTCAATTCTGTTTCAGACAGCACTTGTAAAACAAGCCCAGTGGAAATGTTAGTGCTTGGATACTGTAATGATGAAATACTTGGAAACGGGAATTTAAAGATTTGGGAGGTATTTTTGCTAAAATGCTGGGCTGAAGCATCCTCAGTCTTTCCAAGCACTCTGATTTACGTGTCAGTCATTCACTGGAAGTGAGCGGCTGTTTTCCCTAATCCATTTTTTTTTTCATACATTTTTGGGCTCAAAAAGTATTACGGTCAAAGGGAAAAAATCTAGCACCCTAACAAATGCAGATGTCTGTAAAATATTTGAAGAACTTTAGCTATAAGTCACAGTTTTAGAAGAAAAATTCTGAAGTTTCTAAGTGTGATCAGAAGATGGGCTTGCTTCAAAATCCACCCTCATTGTACTCTAATCTTGCATAATTCATTCTAAAACACTCTGCCAAGAAATGGAACCTCTCTGGGAGGAGTGTATGAGCTGAGGAGATGTGGTGGCAGCACTGCTGGGGTCTTCTGCTTGAACCTTACAGTGTAGTGTAATCAGAAATATTTTTTCATGACCATCTGCATAAGTTACACAACTAAAGCATATTTCATTTAGTGTTATTGCAAAGAGAGGAAATAACTGCTGTTTCTGCTAACTGTAAAAAAACTCAAACCCCAAACCTGAACAAGAAAACACTAGAAAAATATTCTAAAAATTGATTTTCTTTTATTTTCTTATAATTTCAGCATGTAAACCAGCAAGGCCCTTATTTCTGCTGTATTTCCAATACATTGTCATATGTACACACCAAATTTATATTCTTTAGAGCAAGGGTTTTCTTCTTTTGGGGGTGTGTGATTTTTTTTTTTTTTTTTTTCATTAGAAAATACCTCACATCTTGACTTTTAGTACAAAAATATGCAGTTCTTTATAAGCAATCATTAGGCAGTGAAATGTATAAAAGATGTGCTTAAAACAAAGTTGGAAAGAGGGAGTAGGATATTCTTAGCTAGTGTGAATTACCATAGCTTCACTGAAGTCGATGGAGCTATGACAATTTACAGCAGCTAGAGGGTCTGCCCCAGGGATTTTTAAATATTTAGTGTATCCTTTTATTTTAAAAGGACTAGCATCGATGAATAAGTGCAGGTTTGAGGCAAAGGGAATGTAGAAATGTTGAAACAGTTAGAGCTGCTATTCAAATAGATGTGCTAGTTGTATCTCATCTTGCAGGGCAATTTCAGCTTGCAGACGGGAAGTTCCTGGCACACACTGGAACTTAAGGAGAAAATTAATTTTTTCATATCTGAAAGAGGTTTTTTGTCTAAATGCTTATTTTAGGTATTAATAATTTAGTATTAGGCATTTCAAGAAAAAAAGCGAGTCTTTCATATTTTGTACTGCCTTCAGTGAATTCAAGTTTTTGTTTTTTTTTTTGACAATTCTTCCCCTTGGAATTGCACTCCCAGGTCAGAAAATTGTGGGATTCAGAGTGACTTGAGAATTTTGCAAATGTATTCAGCAGCTATTATACTCCTGTACAAAAACTGAAATAATTTCTTGATTCCATACCTGTAAATTTGAACAATCTCAGCAGAACATGAAAAACATAATTTGGAAAGTCAGTTGTGGAACTGAAGGCAAGAATCTGATCTGGTGACTTCTGAGGCACAGAGGACTTATGATACAGCCTCCTAGAAGTTTTGGCTGCCTCCATCCTCCCCCATCCATGTTAGATTTGGTTGGAACAAAGTACCTGAGCATCAAGACAGCTTAAATCTAATATCCTTCTATCGTGCCACAGATTATTAACACTGACAATTTCAGAGCAAGGACTGTTTTTAAAATCTGTCAAGCTTTTGGAACTCAGCTGGTGTATATGCAAGGAGCGTCACCCATGTCAATGGGTATATTCGTGGAAATCAAACTACTACCCGTCTCTTGATAATAATATTTTTTTTCTTTAATTATTATTATTAAAAATGGGAAAAGAAAATGTAGTGATTCTGTTCTTTCCTGAAGAAAATGTAATTCACTGGGAGTGAAACACATCTAGTGGTTCCTGAGTGTAGAGTGTATTCCTCTGTACCCTGTCCTGATATACATTTACACCTTTGCTCATGTGTGCACACACGTGTATACACACAGTCCTCTCTGTGTATATGTGCACACACACACCCATAGGCGTGGACATAACATAGATCCCATTCTGTGATACGTACCTCACTGCAAACTCCTGGGGGGCAACAGCATGATCTTGCATTTTCTAACCAAGTCAGATGAATATATTTATTTAATGTGAGCTCACCAGAGAGAATTCTCATTTCTGTACAATCGTGTTAGTGGCCGCACAGTATAAAATGTGTATAAGTACACGCTTAATCTTAGGGCTTATTGTCACTGGAACAATTGCAAAGGGATTTACAGACAAAATGCCAACCTGAAAAATACCTTTTCCGATCTTTAGTAGAATCTAAGTATGTTCAGTTTCTGGTTACTTCCTTGGTGCTATTATAGTGTCGAAGTTTTCTCTGGGTGTATGAAACTTAGAGGTTACTAGATATTTAATAATCAACAAATCATTTATTAAAATACAGCAGATCAGTAGGTTGCTCACAGTAAGTTCTAACACCTTCTTTGATGGAAGAAGGTGAAAGATGACTTTTAACCATACATAACAAATGATACTCATGCCTCTAATGTTGTTATGGCATCTGTTAATTATTTATTATAAATAGCATTTCAGTCTGAAGTGTGACCATATCACTGTTCTTTTTTTGCCTGGAAATTTCAAAAAAGTCTATGGGGACACAAGTGCCAAACTCCCGCTGGAATTAAGCCAGACTTGGGCACCCAGTTCCCAGAGCTGTATCTTTAGAAAAGCCCAGCCAGCATTTCCTCAGTTGCTCTTCGAGACATACATTGAGTCTTGAAGGTTTGCAGATGAGACTTTCAGCTGGTTCACTGTCAACCATCACAGTAAGTCTTTAATTCTCGTTTTCTTTCTCTCTAGTCGGTGCTGTGAGAAGAAAAGTTGCGGCAACAGAAATGAGACTCCATCTGACCCTGTGATCATTGACAGGTAGGAAAGAAATCCTCGTTCTCCCACAAAAATAACCCCAAATTGTGTGTGCTTTGAGACGCTCAGGGTCTGCCTTGCTGGTTTGCTGTCAGTGTCTGCCATTTGGGGACATCTGCTTTGTGATTCTTCAGAAAAATGTCAG
Source organism: Pedionomus torquatus (assembly GCA_013398155.1). Classification (NCBI taxonomy): domain Eukaryota; kingdom Metazoa; phylum Chordata; class Aves; order Charadriiformes; family Pedionomidae; genus Pedionomus; species Pedionomus torquatus. The sequence goes on along the minus strand of VZRU01010148.1, from coordinate 214,341 downwards.
AAAAAGCGGTTATGTTTAATCCATCTGGGCTTAGCTTGACAAAATTGTTGATTTGTTTTTTTTTTTTTTTTAAATTAAGTTTTCTGTGTATCATTTTCATTGTGACCAAACATTCTGTGTATGCATTTGGAGTATTTTCTGTTCACTACGGATGCAACTGAGTAACTGAGACAGAGAAAGCTTTGAGCAACCCGAAGGGGTAAAGACAGAGTGCAATATATTAGGCAGGACTAAAACTGAGTTTGGGGATTGTGAGCAATTTTACATAGAACAGCAGCTTCATGCATTACTCCATGCTAGATCCAGGTCCAGGTGGTTCTTGCCAGTTTCTAGGTAAGTAACACAAATGGGGAGAGCAGCCATTTGTCAAATCATGAACTGGCACATGAACAACTGTGAGTATTTGTAACTGTGGAACTCGCTGACTCCAGGTGGTGTTTGAGGTCTGGAGTTCAGCAAGATTCAAAATGGAAAAATAAGAAGACAGAGCTGTTTCAGAAAGAAGTACACAACCAGGATCTCCAGAAGGAGAACAGTAAATAAGGAAAACTCAGGAAGAAACCTTTCCCCCCCAAGTAGTAACTGTTTAAAGAGTTTCTTTTCCCTGAAGCAGCTGGTACAAGGGGCCAGTGGAGCTGATGCTGAGGGGATTCAGTTATGTCTATGTGTCTGGCACATTCTATTTGTGTTCTAATAAGTATTATTTGTCATAGTATTTCTTGTGGTGTTTTTTTTTTTTTTTTTGGCAATCAGAAGGCACAAGCTGGTTTGAATAAAGATCTGCAATTATTTCCTCATTTTTTTTCATCCCAGAATGGATCTAAATAATTTTGGAACTGTGTTGATGTGATGGGGCTCTTCCAATCCTGTTACCCCGTGGTTTTCCCTTTTAATTTTGTACTGACAAGTTGCGGTTGGGCCAAACTTGGAAATTCCAGCAAAGTAGGCTGTTTGTGTGCGGGGGCAGTCTCCTGACTAAAGAAAGCAGAAACCCTAGATATGCCATCTCGACCTTTTCTATGAAATTTCTGGCTTATTTTTGGCTGTGTTGATGTTTGTTATGAATCTGCATTTGGGAACTTTCCAATCTGAAATCTGAATTTTTGGAAACTTGTGGCTGGCGAAGCAGCTTGATTACAAGGCAGTGGATTAGCCTGTCAGTTAAGATCGTGGAGAGGGTAGTTCCTATCGCTGACTGCTTTTGTCATCTTGAGCAAACTCTCCATTCTCATGCAAAATGAACATAATGATGCTTGGGGATTTGAGATCTGGTGACATAAAATGCAACGGAAGTGAAAGGTTTATACTTTTTAACAACTGTATCCAATGTGCATCAGTTGTAAAAGTCATCTGTGTGGTCAATGAGTTCTAACCTCTCCTACCTTGCTCTAAGCCTAGAACTTTTATTGGTAACTCTCCTGCCCACAGCAATAGATGTTCTGTTCATGAGGAAGCATCCTCTAGGTTCAGCCTGGCAGTCTCTTGTTGAGTCTCAGCTTTTCCCTTTCATCTCTGTATGTGCATGTCGCAAAATTGCAAGTGAAATCTAGAGCTCAGGAGGGGCAATAATAAGGTAGAGGAGAGAAAGAGGGTAAATCTGTTTTCACTTGGTTTTAAAGGCTGCCGCTAAATCACATTTAGGCCACAGAGGAAAGAGATTATTACAAATATGTACCGCTGTCTGGAGGTGGCGTGGTTTAGTGAACTGTGAGGACAGAAGCTAAACTCGACGCTAAATCTTTTTTTTTTGTTGTAGCACCCACCAGTAGTGCAGCACAGCAAATGACTCCCTCTTCTGTACAGTTATTTCTATTCCAGCATTTTACCCAGTTAAACACGGTTTGAGGAGTGAGGGATAATCCTGCGTACTGCATCTTCATCAGTACCTCATGCAAATATAACACCAAAGATACCAATACGTGTCTGTGCAGAGGGATTCGTTGGCTGCTCGGTCGTCCTCAGACGTTCCCACAGCAGTAAGTGCAGCTTACTGAGTTCAGCGGAGCAGTCCGCTCTCCTGAGCTATGCTCAGTGGGGATAATCTTCCTGTCTTTCAAGCAAACAGAAGACTCTGCTGTAGAGCCATGTGTCTTCTGAACTAGCTTGGGAATCTGGGCAGCAGCGTTCTTATTTTTTTCAGGGGTCTTTATATGGCTTCCTTAGAAGAACTTGGTAGCTTGTGGAATATAATATGGCAAGCAAGTGCCCTGAAGAGCAGAAGAGCTGCAAGGCAGAGGGGTTTAGAGTCCAAAATGAACAACCCTGTGTGGTGTTGAGACTGATATTCCTATCACAAGTGAGCACAGGTTATATTAACTACTTTGGGTTCCTCTAAGGCTGGTGAAGAAGCAAGGAGAGGCGTTGCTCGTGGGTAGGGATAGCCGTGGATGCCTTTGCTAGTGCAGCTTTGTAGTTCATTGTTTTTCTTTTTGCCTGATCTAATTGGCTGCATCTGGTGTCCCTGGCTGTGCTGTGCTCGCAGGCTTCTGACCGTGCTGTAGATGCATCCTACAAACCCCACAAGACTAATGAAGCATTCAAATGGGTTGAGGGTGTAAGTGCCATCCGGTGTCACGCTGAACTAAACACGCACCAAATTTAGCTGAGTTCAGGGACTACGGTCCAAGTCGCTGCAAACGAACATAACTCCATCGCCAGTACAGTGTGTTCCCCTTTGTTTCTCTCCCTGCTCCCTTGCTTTTTACACTGCTAGAGACCGATGCTGTCGTGTTGGTTTACCTGTTTATGGCTGTCGGGATGCACTGGTGTTTGCCAAATCATGGCAACTTGTATCCCTGTTTAAAAGGGAAGAAATAGTTCAGTGGGAAAAAAAATGTCAGCCATGTTGTTGTTGGGGTTTTTCTTCTCCTTGAATGAAGTCCAAAAGTTCTGATGCTGAATACAACATTTCTGCTGTGACCTTTGCTCTGGGGACTAGATTTAGATCCGAAGGACCTTGCAGTTATTTTTCCACTCATTCTTGGAAACGAGCACTTTTCTATATGAAATGGAGCTTCTTCATGGAAATCTACTGTGTACCCTCTCCCACCAAGAAAGATCTGGAGTATCAGAGTATTAGTTATTGAGTATTTAGGTCACTGCAACGTTCTGAGTCAAAATTCCAGCACAACTTAGGTCAGGATCTGACTTCAGAATGCTCCCTAACACCAGTGACAGAGCTCCTGTCCTGCAGTGCTGCCATCGCAGGTGTCAAAAAGCAGGAAGAGACATAACTCCACGGGAACACGGTGGTTCTTAAGGTTCCTTGTAGTTCCTGGAAATTGAAGTGTCAAATACTAACGTTTCCTTTGTTGAAATCCTCGACAGGTATCAAGTGGGTGGGCTGGGGTGGCTGTCAGATAGAAGGGTAGAAGTTTGTTCTTTTGAAGATGGTACTTCCCAAATGAATGCTGTAGTTTGTTATACCTATATTATAATTATTTAGTTTGCTACCTTTCCCACCCCAGTTAGGCAAATAAAAAGAAACTTGGTTTTATGATTTGGAGGTCATGGATACTGCATGTGAATTTAATTCCTCATTTTACTGCAGATTTTCTCAATTTAGGTGAGTTCTATAGTTTGGATATAAATTGCCTATTCATCAAGTGGGAATGATCTTTTAGAGGAGGTTATGTTGTGTGCTTGTTGGTCTTAATGCTCTACCTAGTTTACTGAAGCTGTGATCTAATGGAAGCCTCTGGGGTACTGGGGAGAACGGGTTGACTTTAGTTGAACAGTTTATTTGCAGGTTTTTTTCTTTTTTCTGCTCTTCTAATGAAAGATAAAGAGTCAAAAGAAATTTCTGTGCAATTCAGATGAAACATCTTAATTCAATTAAACAATGCGATGTAACTGGGATGGGACAGACTGTTTTGTTACTAGAGGGGAAATTACTTGGAACACCACTGCAAAACGTGCGCCCCAGCTCTGCGCTGCCTGGAGCTGCCTCTCTGTGGGTTTATTGTGCGGAGGCTCTTGAGTCCTCTGCTGTCTTTGAGCTGATGCAATGAGGTCGTTTAGCTCAGATGCTTTAAGAATCGGAGATCCTGGGTTCAATTCCTCCTACTGTTCTCCTAAACTCTTCCTAAGCGTCCTGAAAGGATCTAATGGGTTTTGTTTCCACCATTCATTTATTCATTTATGAATTTACTGCAATTGTATGTAGTGATGGAGGGGATGGAGTGAATGGCGGCGCTGTGTGGAGCGTTTCCTTGGGTCGAGACATGCAGTAACCAGTGGGTGGAGGCATGGGGCCAGACCTGCAGCTGGGTCAGCGGTGCTACATCCATCGCACCAGCTGAGCGCCTGGCACACCGGTGTAGGTAGATGGTGAACTACAATATCGGTCAGCTGACACATGCTGTAAACACTTGAGGCTTTTATTACTATTATTTATAAAGGAAAATCCCCACTTTGGGGTTTCACACTTGTTAGCATCTCTATAAAGAAGCAGAAGGGACTGGATTGCATTCTTGTGCCATAGGGGTCCATCCCTTTAGTGCAGAAATGGGGCAGCACAGAGTTTCCTCCCTGCTGATACTCGTGCCCTACCTGCTGTACAGACAAACAGAGCCCCAGCTCTCCCAGGCTGGCTCTCTGGCACCTTTCACAAGCACTAAAACTCACTTCAGGAAAGACAGCTGTTGCCAGGCTTAAACATTCTGACTGTGCCCCTATAGCGTCCGTGCTGCGTGTTAAAGTGCTCTGTGTGAGTTGTCCACATTAATAGGACTGGGCTTTATGTCTTCTTATGTACCACTCCACCCCCCAGTTCCCTCTCCCTAAATAAGGCAAAAGGGCATATAGATTAGCTTTCTTTTCAGGGATCTGGCCTGAAATAAGAGCAGACTTCTGGCTATCCTGTTGGGTTTTTTTTTTCCTCTTCTTTTCTCTCCGCCTCCTAATCTCAGCCATCTAAAAAGGACTTTATCCCTTCCATCTCCCTTTCAGGCTGATCCCAAAAACCACTGGGGTATCACAAGGATATTTCCTAACACTTAGAACAGCATGAATGGAGAAGTCTGGATCAAATCCCCACTGATACTGAGTTGCCCTGTCATTTCAAGCAAGTCACATAACTCCATGCCTCAGTTTCCCCCTTAGCACAAAGTGTTAGCAGTTACCTGGCTGGGGGAAGCGGTTTCAGATCCCTGAATAGGAGTTTTTTGTTTTATTTTTCGTATTTCTACTGCAACGAGGATTTCATCTACATGACAGAGTTGGATTGTTCTTGTTCCACTCTGCTCTCCACACTCCTTGTAAGCCTGCCAAGGTAGAATAAGTGTTCTCAAATCTGTTGCTGCTGTGCCGTGAAACTAGGAGCCACGGGTAGAGGCGGCCCCCTCAGCTCCCCGTGTGCTCCAGTCCCCCCTTCCAAGCCTCCAAACCCCACAATGATCTCTCCTCTTGTCCTAGGGAGTCAGGGTCCTTTGTTCGCTGCTAAACCCCGCTCTCCTGCAAAGAGCTGCTGTTGTGCCATCTGTCTCTTTATGAATTTTTTAGTAGACTGGATGTTTGTGGGGAGTCAGTAACTTAAAGTGCACTATCCTAGCCATTTGACAAGTGGTTCTGTTAGGACGTAATTTATTTGTTTCTCCCCCCTCCTCAACCCCCCGGCCTTTTAGGCCAGAAGAAAATTTCCTTACTAGTTTGCTATCCAAAGCATCTCGCAATCTTTGATGTGCACAATCACTGAAAGCTTGTAAATGGAGTGAACTGGAGACTAGTTTGTGTCGCTTAATCTTTTCTTGTTTTTTTTTTTTTTGTTTTTTTTTTTTAATGTCAACAGACAACAGCTTTTCCAGAAGCTGGTGAGTCAGAAGAAGCATAAAGATCTCTTTGAGTGTGCTAGGAAAATGAAGAATGAACTTGTGGTTAAGGAACTAGTTTGAGTTGTGGAAGTCTTGGCTTCTGTTCCTTTATCCTGGTATTTTTCTAGCCATTCATATAGTCTCTGCTTAACAGTAAACCAAGGCTAAATGTGTGCTTTTTTCTAACTTTCACTGATAACATAAAGATACAGCTGCTGAAAAGTGATGTGTGGAAATACTGTAGTCATATGGAAAACTATTGCCCTTAGATCAGAGGTTGCTTTGGAGTAATTTAAAAAGTTACTTTCCCCCCAGACTGAGAGTTGCTGCTGCCTGGACTGAAGGTGTGACTGCTTCTGAAACTAAGCCAAAAAGAAATGAAGCGAGTTTGTCACTGCTGATTTCAAGCAGGGATTTATTTGGAAGGCTACAGAACTGGAGACTCATTTCGCTAGATTTTTGTAGGTGTGCTCCTTGCCACATGCTGTCCTTGTGCGACTGCAGCCGTTTCCTGGTGAGCACCTCACCTGAGCCCTCTGAGCGGAGTGCCTGCCTTTTTGGGTATGTTACAGGGAAAAATGTAATGGCTGGGAGTGTTAACCAGTATTAATTGCTTCAGTTCCTCGAAGTCTGTAACTGCAATAGTTAGCACATGCTCTGGTTTCAGAACTGCAAGGTGAGTGTGGCTAAGCCTGAGCAAGGACATATTATATAATTTAAAGAAATAAAATCTGACTATTGCTACTGCTGCCTGGAAGCCTTAAGAAAACAAGCCTGATAAAGACAAGACCCAAAGGATTTTAGCAATTCTGCATAAATCAGATAAGCCTCCATGATGCTTTAGTACAGTTTGGACAGCAAGCATGGATGAATTCCAATCTTGTTAGATTAGCTGTGCTTTAGCTGAGATAAAAAACATTGGTGATGCTGGCTGAGTCCTGATGGAGCAATGCAAAGTTTTGAGCAAAGTTCAAACAGGGTGTGGAAAAATCCTCGTCCCCTTTTAAGTTGAAGTTTGTCCCTGCAGTAAGGAGAATTTGCTCCAGAGGTTAAACGACTGCAGTGCCAGCTGATAATAAGGGGTCTCAGAAGGACAGATGCGATAGCACTGCAAGGAACCGTTGGAATCAGAGAGTTCGGTAGTAATGGAGAGGAATAAAATTCCCATGAACTAAAGTACCTCTGGGACTGGAAACCGAGGATAAGTTCAATATGCAAACAGCACAGTTCTGGGCATGTAGAGCAGTAATGTGTGACACGCGATCTCTACAACACAACTTGTTGAAAATGGGTCTGTGTTTGCCTGGATCCGTCTGCATTCATCACTGGAAATGCCAGTATTTCAGAGTATTTGCGTCCTAATGAAAGCATCCTCTGTGTATTTATGACCTAAAATACTCTTCCTTATTACTTTTCCACTCCTCTCGGCCTCTGTCTAGACCTGGTTTTATGGACTTGTCACTTCATCTGCCCTGGCCGTTTTTTGTTACTGCTTCTTGCGTTCCTTTTGAACCTTTTGTTTTTGTCCATCCCTTCCTTGGGTGTTTCTTTCACCATCTGTTTCTGGTGGGATCTCATATATTTTCTACCCTGTAAACATCTCAGAATTTCACCCTCTCTGAAGCGAGCGCTTCACATCTGAAGAAGGTTTCCCAAATAATGTGCAGTGTTTCCCACTTTCAGACAGCACAGGAAATAATTTCTGTCCTAATCAGAACATCACCCAAAGCCCTTCTAAAAAGAGGACAAGGTTGAGATCAGAAGTATATAACGTGTATCTGAAACTTGTTTGTCACCTGGAGATGGGCTTATAATTTTTAAAGCACTAAGAGCTGTCACGAGTTGCCCAAGATCCCGCGGGAGGTCTGTGACAGAGTGAGGACTGGAGTCCAAGTCTGGTGTGTTCCAGGCTGGACCATGTAAGCTTGTCCTGGAACAGCATTTTCTCTCTGTGAGTGGAATTCATATTCCCATCTTTCTAATTCGGATCTCTGATGTGCTGCTGTCATCCAAACCATCTATCTTTCTTTCTATTTCTTCCCCTTCCCCACCCTCCCCTCCATTCCCCTCTCCCTTTTCTCTTCTCTGCTAATTTCCTTCACAAATAAATGCTTATTTCTCCATGGGCATTCCATTTATAATTCTGTGTTTGGTGGCTTTTCCTTCAAGTGGAGTCCATTGAGCTTGTAAATTGTATTGGATCAGTGAGCCTATAATGAGGCTTCCAAGTCCAAACAGTGCAAGTCTGCTGGGATTTTATTGTTCATAAAGCTTCTTCCCTGGGGAGTGATAGAGCCATTAGGTGTGTGCTGTGTTTAATATTTGGTCATGACAGGAAGCAATAATTTTCTATCTTTTACTGTGGCTCCCGAGTTGTTGTTAAGCAGTCGGCTTATCTGAGTCTCAGCAACTGGGAAGGCATTAGGCAAAAGAGCTTGCTCTTTCCTACCCGGGTTTGTATCTTCCCTACAAAAGCTATTTCAAGAAAATAAAATCAAAAGAAGTGGCAACCGATTGCCCTATGGTGGCTTTTAATCACTTGCCCCTCTCGTGAACTCCCAAGCGCTGTCACACCTGACAGGAGATGGCATAAAGCTGATTTCACCAGATGATGGCATTTCTTGTGCTGAAGGGATTTTTTATTTATTCCAGCAGAGAACAGTCACCAGGGCTTCTGCTTGTGTGGTGTGTTACCGGTTTGGAGATTTATTTTGTGCAAATCTGCATCAAAACTTCCTTTAATTCCAGTGGAAGCAGAAGTAAGGTTGTATTCCAGTATTCTGGAAGTGACTATATGTATTTCAGCAGAAAAAAAAAAGCAAAAGTAATTAGCAATTTTGGCTGCATGCATTTTTTTTTTTCTGAGGTCCAATTATGACCCGTTTTCCAAAGGTTCCATTTCCAGATGGCACTAATAAAAACATTTGAATTGAGATAATTAAAAAAGAAAAATATTTTTAATCTGCATTTAAAATGTATTTTCACTGGAGAAAAAAGCCCAAACTAAAAAGCAGCACTGAAAACCAGTCTACATCTTCGGAAAAGACTTGCAATTTGGGAAGGAAATCTATGCTTTTCCATCCGTTTTTTTTTGCAGCCCTTACACTTGCTCTCTGAAGATCAGTCTGTACTATTTTTTTAAATTGAGTCTAAAGCCACTTGATAATTCTCCATGTCCGAGTGCACTTTTATTCCTTGAGTGTTCAAAACTGAGCTTTGTCCTGCATTTAACCACTCCACTGTTTTCGAACCAGGTGTTGTTCAGCTGTCTGGTGTTTTCCCTTGCTACCCTTCAGCTGATGTTTGGGGTAGAAGCACCACCTAGTTCTGTCAGTCCAGCATCAGCCTGAGAGACACCCTGTTTTTCTTCTTTGTTCTAGCAGGAAGCTTTCCGTGGGCTGTAGGAAACGGCAGTGCTGTAGTTTACACAGACTCTGCTTCCGCTGTTGCACTGCACCCCAGGTACCAAACCAGGGTATCCTGCAGCTGGGAGGAGGAGTAAAGCTGTGACCATACAAATGTCCCCATCGGCTCAGGCTTTGAGACAACTATATTAAAGTCATCCCACTGTCCACAAGCAGTTTTTCTCAGGGAAACCCGTGCTGTCAGGAGAGAGCTTTGTACAGGGTATAGTCTTACCATCAGTAAGCAGAACTCCAAGGTTTTTGTAAGATGAGTATTTCTCCAAGCAAAAGAGAAATAGAATAGGATGAGAAATTTTAACCAACTTGTGAAAATCTGTAGACCAGTGTCCTGTGTTTTCTAAGCTTCTTGTTGCTCTGTTTATTCAAGATCCTTTAACAAACTGAAGGGATTGTTCCAACGCATCCTTATCCTAGATTTCCCACTGCAGCAAGGTGAAATGAGAAGACCGAGTTAGAGGAAGCCCATACTGATCAGTGAAACAAGTACACACAACTCCTCCTCACTTCTTCCCCTTAGCCCGAATCAATAAAGAAAAAAAAGGTTATGTAGAGCAAAGAATAAATTTGGGGCAACAGGCTATAATAAAAGGCCACAGAGTTCACAGATCAGACTGAGGATCTGGCCACCTTTGGTCCTACCTCGGAGGCACACACCCAGCACTTTGTATTAACAAAGTATGCTCTAGTGGAAGGGATGGAAATTAGGATGTTTGAAGTTCCATTTCCAGCACTCCCCTTCCTGTGTCCTGCAGAAGATCTTGGACAAATCACTTCTCCCTCGATGTGCCTCGTTCAATTGCAAGACCTTTGAAAGAACTATTTGGCAAGGAAGATACGATAAAGGAGGACAGCCTCCCCTTGCCTAGGAGGTGACTGTGCTACCAATTGTGATGGCAATTAAAATGACATTGATGGCGTCTGTCAACACCAGAAGATGTTCTGAGTGTGCTGACAGTCAGGGCGGAGCAGAGTCAGTCCACACAGGCTGACCTCTTTCTGAAAAGAACTTTCTTGCTCACGTGTTTAGACACAGATGTCAGTTTAATACACAGTTAAGTACCAATTAATTAATTTATTTTTGAAAAAGTAGCCCAATGATTGAGCTGGAAGACTGAGTTTTCGAGGCTTTACAGCTCAAAGTGTCGTAACTTCATACCCATGTGGCCTGGGGTGGTAAGTGAGCGAAGGGACTCCAGCTCTGCAGCCTGTGGAATATCGAGCTCTCTTCCCTCTGCTCAGCTTTTGACACAAAGGCAGAAAATTCTGCTCCATGGATTTTTCACCCCTTTAAAGAAAATAAAGCAGAGTAACTATTCTCATTGGAAATGTGAATCCCAAGCAAACTAAAATGCTATTGTCAATTACCGCAAATCCTTTCAGGATCTATAGCCTGATAGGAAGTTGCTCCTCTGACAGTCCTTCCCTTGTATTCCTGGTGCCTCCCTCAAAGAACTAGTCAGCCTTCTCCACAGGATCTGCCATCGCTTCTGCATCCTTCTTATGCTTCCCATTGTTGCTGCTGCCTGCACCACTGAGCTGTTTTTTCAGCCTGATTATTGTAGGTGTTTGCTTGCTCTAGTTAGGTCTGTTCCTTTGCTCCAGGGGAAAAGTTTTCCACTACCATATTTCCCCGCTGGGTCCTTGTCTTGATCTTTGCAGCTCTGTGCAAGAAGCTTGTATGAGAAAGGAAAGAAATAATTGCCTTGCTCTTATGGCTCTGTACCCAAGAGCTCTGTTGCAAAAGCCCGACTGCACAAGGTACGTTTGCATTAGCCAGATACACAGACGTTCTTTTTCAAAACGCCAAACCTTAGAGGAAGATCATTGAGTGTTTGAAAAGAGGTGGCAGAGGGAGGGTAATTACAGAGGCGTTTAAAGCAGTTGAAAGCCAATACACAGTGAACAGATGAAATTAGCTGATGGCATAAAGAAATTAGACTTGAAGCCGAGAGTGTTGATGCCAATACAAATTGGATTTAATTATTTTTGAAGAGATGTGGTTAGGTTTTCTTATGCAACATTGATAAAAAGCTATTTCAGGAAATGGGTCCCAATTCAGCAAAGCCATTAGCACTTGGTATTATTTAGCATCAACATCAAGAACCATGGACATAAACATTTTGTTGAAACTAAGTCCTGAAAAGAAGAATGAAACTGCTGGAAACCAGATCCCGTCTGGGCTTCTAGTTTGTTTATATTTGCGAACTTTCTTTAAGAAACTACAGTTCTTGAAATTCCTTTTTTAAAAAGATGAAACTTAGGATTTTCATGTTCACACAAATCTCAAATAAAAAGTGCTGTTTTGGATGACCGGTAAAGCTGAAGAAATCTGCCTCCTTTGTACATGCTGTTTATTTTATGGATTTATTTTAAGTTTTTATTCTGGACAGCTTTACGTGATCCTTGAATTTATAGTTACTAGAAATTTTGCTGGATATTCAAACTGGATTGTGCTGGATGCTAATGTGGAGAATGAGTGAATACTTGACTAGTGATGTTTTTCTAAATCTTTAGTCTCATTAGGCACGTGGGTGCTCAGTACCTTGAAGTAAAATAATGGTGACTTTTAAAGTTGAATCCATGCCAGCATGAATCATTCTACTTGATGTTGACAAAATATCTGGTCAGTCAAAATTCCCCTGCTAAAGAGGGGAGAAAAAGTATACAGTGTTGTGTCAGTGTCAGTTGTTGACACAGAACCTCAAAAAAAAAAAAATCCTCTGGGAAGTTTTGGTTAAAGGTGGTGGGTTTTTTTTACCCCCTTTATCTCAAGCATTCCCCAGCATTCCTGCAGGGACATCTGGTTCTCTCATTTTCTAGCTTTATTTCGGTGCCTTCAAAAAGTATCACTGTCAGGTTCTTTCTGTTTAGCCAAACAACACAAACAGGATAGTAGCCATCCCCGATAACTTCCCTAAAATATAGTTGCCCTTCGGAAGCAGTGACCTTAACAATTTCTGTTTAGGGCACTGTGATTGTGATCCCATTTATTTTCTTCAGTATCTTCAGGGGTTTTTTTACAGACAAAATGCATCTTTGTATTATATATGAAGGTTTATCAAGACTTCCCATTAATGTTACTGTAAGCTGCAGCTGTGGGTGAAGTTTTATCTTCCTGCCAGCTTTCATCTATCTTTTGCGTACATTATTTTTCTCTATATGAGAAATCTAGAGCTGTTTCACGAGCTGTTTTGGGACAGCGTCAGCACTGCAAAGAGCAGTAAGGATAGTTGTTAACACACTAGTTCTGTGTAGCTGTATAACACCGCCTGCAGCACAGCCCTGCTCGCACCCGTGTAGGATACCTACAGGATTTTAACAGACTACCAGGATTTTGCTCAGTTTAACCCTACATGAGTTGAGGCTCTCTATCACCGCCTTCTCCCACCAGCCCCAGAACACATTTCAAGCACACCCAGCATATCTGTAGTGGTTCTGAACCGCAAAGGTAAAGCTGAAGTCATTGGAGAGACAACTTGATGTGAGTTGCAGTCCCTCCCCTCTAAGACGTAGATCTGAACTTGAGAAATTAACTGAGTCCGTTTTTCCCTGCAGCTGCTTCTAGCCCACACTGCGAGCACTAAATATAAGTCTGCAGAAGGGAAGGTGATTGGCAGCTCCCTCCTCTAGCAGAGGAGGCCCCACGAAGGATGGTGTGCAGATAATGAATTGGTGTCTTCATCCCAGGAGACTGAGCGTTGCGGTGCGGTACCCACTCTGTTCTCCTGTCACCCATGGTGTGTCATAGCTCCCAGATACAAAGGCAACTTCAGGTCCTAATGTCATAAATCTAAGTTTTCACTCTTAAGCATGCGTCTCCCCTTGCCCCTGAAGATCTGTATAAAATGTTTCATCGTCCTCTGAAATGGTATCTGTTCCTTTCTGACTGCAGTGTGTTCGCAGCACGTCCTTCATCTGCGTGCAGACCCACCTTGGAGCACTGTAAGCGTTGCCCCTTTCTTTTGTTTCTTAGAGCAGAAACGTGCCTTTCTTATGACTTGGCACTATGGCAGGTATCTTTATTAAATTTTCCAGTGTTTGGGTGGGGAAAAGGGAGCTGGCACTCTCATGCTCAGTGTCTCTTTTGGCTTGGGCTGTCATCTTGTGTGAGTTAGCTTTCCCCTTGAGGAATTGTCGAAAGCCCAGGTAGTCATATTTTCACCAATGCCTTAACACCATCCATTGCCAGGTGCTGGATTGATACTGGAGAGAAGGTTTTATTGCCTGTATGAACTCCTGCAAAAAGGGTCTGATGTGTAGAAAGTTATTTAATGAAGAGTTAGTCTAGAGCAAACTGCAGTGCACTGTGCTGATGAACATTTAGGCAGTACTTAAAGGGAGAGAGTGCAGTTTGGTTTTGTGTGCAAAAAACTAAGATTCAGGTCTTAGGTTGTGAGGCTTTTGCGGTTCATTGGCAGTATTAAAAGCCTTAAATTCGGTTCTTGCTTATGTTAATTTTAAGACCTGTTTTAGGCTCCTGATATTTTTAAGTCTGTCCAGGACAACTGGCCTGTTTTCTTGTGTTTCAGTTGTTCCTTCTTTGTCCGTTCTGTTTAGATGGGGAGCTCTGCAGCGCAGGGGTTTTGTGCTGTGACTTTGTACGGAGCGGAATGGCTTGGAGTCTTACTCTCGACCGAGTCTCTCTCCAGCTGCCCCTAAAATGTCGTGATCATTTCAGCCAGGACCTACTAGTGGCTGCTCCCACACACCGAGGTGTGCTTGGTTATTGAGAGACCTCAGTGGAAAAGGTCTCTCTTCTCCTCATGCCGCAGCCTGAATCAGCGTTCCAGAATTCTTCATNAGGTCTTAGGTTGTGAGGCTTTTGCGGTTCATTCAACTTTTCTCCTGATTGGCAAAACATTCCAGTAGGTTCTGTCACTTGTTGAAACTGGCCTTTAAAATAAAAAAGATTTTGTTTATGAAACCTTTTTCTACCCCCAGTATGCTCTTGCAAAATTCTGCTTTTTTCACCAAGAAAAAGTAGTCTCAGATTCAAAATTAGGGATAACTGAAGCGGCATTAAATTCTTTATGAAAATTATTCTATTTTTATGCCCCAAATAATAACTGCTAATGATAGGGTCTCTTATTTCTAGACTGCTGGTTCTAATTGATGTTATTTGATCTAATCTGTTTGCTTGTCATTCAGCGGCAAGTGGAACATGAGATGGGTTTCTGAGGCCCCGTGTGAAAAATAATTCACTACCCCAATAACATTGCTGAAGAATCTGTGGCTGTGGATGAAAATCCTGTTAAGTTCTGTACAAATACTGAAGATGACTTTTAGTCTGTTTTTGTTTGGACTAACATTCATATCCCCAAATATTTGCTGGAGATGGCAGTAGCCTTGTTTCTGTGCTTGCACGGTCAGAAGAGGACCAGGTGGTACAGCCGTATGGTCTCCTGCAGCCAGGGACTCCCCCAGCTTTAGGAGCAGTGGGACTACTGGTGTGTCTTAGTGCAGTGATCCATACGGAAAACTTTCTTCCGGCATGTTATCCACCTCGAAGTCCCCCAATAAGAAAAGCTCCTCCCTTATCCCATTGAAAATTTCCTGTCTTGTACAGTCTCATCTCTCTCCTAAGCCATGTTTTCTCCTGGAGTTCACTATTGTTTTGTCAGCCCACCCATCACAAAGCAGAGGTCACATCAACATGACCTTTTGCTGGTACAAGGAGGCTGCTAAATAATTCACGTGGCCAACTTGATTTCGGGGTCCACATTTGTTTTTTCCACTCTCCTAATCAAGATGCTCATTTAATTCTATTCCAGCACCTGTTCAGCAATTAACACCCTACAATTTGCATCTTACCCTGACATTTGCTATCTTTCCAATTAGTTTTTATATCAGTATAATTAGGTAGGGTTATTACAGTGCATCAAGCAGGGTCGAGGATATTCCCAAGCCTTTAAGCTCTTTCCCAGATTTGTTTAGGGAAGCCACTAAGGGTAAACGGTTGATTAGGATCACTGTTTTTCTTCTTCATTCAGATCAGGCGAAAACTGTTTCCCCATGTGGCTCATGAAAGATCAGGGAAATATGTCAGTCTGTAAGAACTAATATTATGTAGTTCATGACTTTTTGGGTGAATTTACAGGGGATTATAAGTAAGGGTCGGGCTATGTAGCCACTTGCAGTAGTGCTCATGAGGGCACATGATGCTTCTGCTTTTTATTTAGCTAGGCAAATTGCAACAATGATTTTAATTTTTAAAATCAATTTTTGGAGTTAACATGTGGGCGGGGGACAAATCAAAATTAGAGGGCAACCTGACCATATTGAACACTTAGCTTAATTGGTAAAGACTATGGGAGTGAAATGACTATTCTTAACACCTTTTAATTTAAATTTCACAGAAAGAAGGTCTTGCTGTTCAGCTGTGATTGGTTTGAATTGTAGGCTTTTTGAGTCAAAAATTGTCTTGCAGCCAATGTGTGTAGAGTGTCTAGCACCATGGACCCTCCTAATCCTACTGTTCTGCCAGTACTCAAAGAGAAGGCTCCTTGCTGCCATTGTTGATTTTTTTTTTTTTAAATTCTTATTTTTTTATCGGTATTTTCTCCCCCATCAGTAGCCAGTGCTGATATACAGGGGACTTATGTGTATGTGGGGGAAGTAGGACACTAGGAGGTGAAATCTATACTGTGGATCAGTGGGGAGAAGATGTTATTCCTGATCTTGCACCACCCAGCTCTGGGTGGTTCCTTTTTCTTACATTTGGTTTGAAATTCTCTCTCTCTCCAACCCCCCAATTCCCCTGCATCTCTCTTAATTCTGTAGGTGCATACAAAGACTTTATTATCAAGAGGCGATATTGCCCTTGGCAAGATTGCAGTGAAGAGAAGTACACGATTGTAGAAAGATTGCATCTTGCTGGGTAAAGAGGTGGATAAAAAAAAAAAACCCAAACCTCACTGTACTTCGTGTCTGGTGTATTGTTCCTGAATCTGGTTGTTATTCTGAGCCTTTCTGCAATATATCTTAATGGTGCTCCCTAGACCATGGGGGGAAGGGATACTGGGAGCCCAGAGGAGGAATCAGCCCACTCAAATTCCCCAGCCTGGAAAAGCTGGAGAGAAGCAGAGGTCTTGTGTGCTGTGGTGCGACAGCCAGAGCTACGAGCAGCTCTAATGTTTTCAAGTATTCAATAGATGTACCCTTGTTCAGTGTAATATTAGATACTGTAATGAGCTTCATCTCGCCTGCCCCATTGTGTCTTTCAGGGTTTTTTTTGTTGGTGGTGTTTTGTTTTTTTTTTTTTTTTTTAATCTTCAGTTGCTTTATACGTGTAGCTGAACAGGCTTAGAAGAATATAGGGTGGAAATACCTCGGGAAATTGGGGCAACAAGGAAGAAGTGGAATGGGAAAGGAGGCTGGGGATGGAAAAGAAACCTGGGGAGATGAGGTCGATTAATGGGATTAAAGAAAACAAGGCCAATGATCAGAAAAGCAAGAGTTTTAAACATAAAATCTTATTTTTGTGGATGGGATCTCAGTCTTAGCCACTTTTTCACACTGATTTTTAAAGCTATATCTGTTGCTGCTTTCTGTGATATCAAATCCTTAGGAACAAGTTTCCATGACCTGTTGGTAAGAAATTAAATTCCTAAGCCTCTAAGAGGGTTTCCATAGGGCTGCTAAACTTCTCCAAAATTCTATGCCAGTGCTTTTGAATATACTTTTTTTTTTTTTTTAATTACCCCCTCTCTCCCTGCCCCCCCAAGAATCAGGAGTGTCTGCTTTCTTTGGATGTTCTGCACATGCCTGTGCAAAATACACAATTAAATCAACCCCGCCCATACTAGAAAAATTTAAATCTGGTAATATTTGATTTGGGCTGAAAAATCAGAACTTTCACTGTTGCTTTTACTGTGGTGGTTTCTCGATGTTTCTAAACAAGAAAGTGGGAAAATGAGGCTGAAGAAGTCAATAAGGAGTCACAATAATTGCACTCAGGAATCCCCATCTGAAATTCTTTCTTCAGCCATAGATAAGGAGAGGCCTGGAACTGTGCAGGTGGAACAGTAAATATACCAGTGAAATAAAGACTTTCAGAC
Source organism: Pedionomus torquatus (assembly GCA_013398155.1). NCBI lineage: Eukaryota > Metazoa > Chordata > Aves > Charadriiformes > Pedionomidae > Pedionomus > Pedionomus torquatus. The sequence continues at coordinate 197,049 of VZRU01010148.1, read as the reverse complement.
TGAAGTATCCTGGGGAGAGAGGCAGACTGTGCAGGACTCGGAAAGCAGTGGGGCTTTCTTCTTTTTTCTATTTTTCCTTCCTTTTTTTTCCATTTTGGTGACATGAGACAACAGGAAGGCAGAAAGCTCAACCTCTGGCTTGTGCACCTTTCCCCTTTTGTGATGCTGTTGGGCTCCGGTTATGTTTCCAGGTTTGTCTGTATTAAGATTTGCTGCGGGGGAGGAGAAAGGGGGGAAACACCGAGAAGTTGTTTTATGGAGTGGGAGGAAAGGGTTAGATTTAAAGAAGGCAAAGAGAACACAGAGATTCTGCAATTGACTCCCTCTACTGGTGCAACAGCCTTTGCCAACTGCCTGAGTTCATCGCTCTTCGCAGTCTACAAGTTAGAGAAGAATCTGATCTGAAAATCAAGGTAGCAAAGTAATCCTGTTTATTGCTCTGAACGTTGTGTCAGGCTGTACTAAATACTAGAATCCTAAATCCTATAAGCACTAGAGCTCTAAAGCAGGAGAGCAGAAAGGAACAGGGTTTTGCGAGGGTGAAAACTCGAGGTGGGGAGAGCAGAAGCAGCAGCAGCCGCTGCCCTGGGGAAGCGTTCTCTGCCCAGCAGCCTCACTGCCCTGAGGGAGCAGGCACAGCAAAGCCCTCCCGGTGCTGCCAGGAACTATGGGCTATCTCATTTTCGGGTTTTTGTCTCGGCCAGTATCCTGGTTCTTCAACTGAGCGTCTTCATGAACTAATTCCAATACCTAAATGGCTGTAAATGTGCTGGGAGAAATGGGGAAGGATTAAAAAAGGGGCAGAGTCAATATTGAGGAGATTCCGCATCTGATTTTTCATACTCGTAGGCTTCAGCTGGATGCTCATCTAAGCCAAGCTTCAAGCAGCTTGAAGCCTTAGCCCTGATGTTCACCTCTGTATCTCCTGTTAACATCTGGAGTCTCACGGACTCAGTAGGTGGGTGGAGGAGAGAGTAAACAAATAGTTCAGTTTAAAATGGTAACCATATCCTGTATTGTGTAGGGTAATGTCATTATCTGATCACCTTGTCTGCACTGAAATATCACACTTCATCTTTTCCCCTTAATAGATTTCACCTTGGAATGCAAATACACTTTGTCACTGTTGAGTAATCTGGTTAATACAGCGCCTGGTTACTCTGGGCCAGGAAGAGTTTCTTAACATGCATCAGAAACCCCTCAGAGTGCTAAAAGGCTCCCAGCTTCGAAGCGAATGGCAAGGAGACCATCTCGGGCTGTTCATGGTGACGCCAGGAAAGGTTCTGATTTGTGTGTGAGAGCATTGTCAAGGGCTGAGTCTTACTGTTGCTGGTCAGACTGTTTCTTAACCAGCACATGAAAACTTTCTCTGAAGCTGGCCTGCTTATGGACCAAAGTCTTGAATGTTAAAAATTTAAGCTTTAGCTCCCCCATCACTACTCAGACTGAGATCTTCTGTGTTGCCTAAGAATTTATAGTGACAATTATAATTCAAATCTTGGCTTGGTATAATTTGCTTAAAGACAGCAGTGGATACCACAAAAATTGCTGCCTCTTAAGAACTTCTGAAAATGAAGCCATTTCTAGCCTGTTGCTTTTGAATTTAAGAATTCTGCTCGGAATCATCATCTTATCTAATGGCACGTCACACTCCTGACCTCTTTTCAGGAGAGAGAATGGAGTCAGTTTGAGGAATCTTTTGTCAGTGTCCAAGGAGAAAATTTAACCTAGAATCTTCAGAATGCGCTTACGCTGTATTTCTCTTTGAATCCTTAGTTCAGGGGCTGCTTTGTCAATGGAATCACTTTTAAAAGTTAGGTCTTTTCCATCCTGATGAGGTCATCCAGTGCTCTCCCTCGTGTGGCCCTGCTAAGGGATCTCTTGCTCAATTTTATTAATATATTCCCCTGCTGTAACTCGGTGCGTTGCTTCCCTGAAGGCAGGTGTCCAACATTAATGGGAGTTACATTCACTAGCAGAGGGATGGATTAGATCCTCCATGTGCTGTCTCTAGGAGTGAAAGAAGTGAATTAAGTAAATGAATAATAATATTAATGATGTTTGCTAAATCTCTCATCTAGTGCACTAGCCAGTGTAATTGCTTTAGTGCTTTGTGTGAAAGCCAGCAGCCTGATTGAGAAATATAAACAGAATTATTCCCCTCCCTTTTTCCCAAACAAGAAGATAGCCATTAATAAGGGCCCTTTGTTTCCTAAAACTCTAAAAATAGGAGCATGATGTGTGAGCAGGCAAGATTTGTATATCTAATCAGCACGAACTGCACTGCCAACTGTATCAGATTTCCTTGAGTTTTGGGGATCTCTCAGAGCTTTCATAGTTGTGTTAATAGAAATGAAGTCTCTCTGTATATATCTATAAATATTTGTGTGTGTGATCAGTTTGACCTGTTTTTTCAACCCCCAATTTATCAACACGTTATTAGACTGAAATGATGTGAAACTCTGCAAATCCTTTTTTAATCTTTAAAAGCAAATTTTTGGGGAAACAATAACAATAAAGGCTTACGTTTGGAAAGCTGAAACCAAACTTTACAAAAATCCTTGGGGTGAGGCAGAGCGTATGGCTTCTCAATTTTTCCTCCTTTAAATCTTTGTATGTGAGTTCAGTGATTGCAAGCTGTCGGGTACAAAAGGAGTTGGCTGCTGTTTGGAAATAAATTAATTTGGAAGATGAAAGGTCATGCAAAATATTTGGGGGTTTTAGAGGTGCTGGAGCTGAACCTGGTTGGCACTGGGAGCAGCTGGTGGGCTGCTTGGATTTCCTTCTCTAGGTGGTTAATATATATAATATATATATTTTTGGAGGGGGGACTGAGATGGAAAAGGGGGAACCTGGTGAGTGTTTTGCTGCCTGGAGCAGGTGACCAAATTGATTAGTTGCTACTGTGTTTTATTCAAGGAGGGGTCAGGGAAGAAAATGTGCGTGTGGAGGGGGGGACCAGGCTCTGCGTGGTTGCATTTTAACACCTTCTCTGCTAAGCAGGAGGCCAGCTCGGGGTGCTAAATTCCTGTCTGTGGCTGTCTGTGAAATAAATCTGTGTGTTGTGTAGTCCCAAGCTGTCAGCAACGGTTTGCACTGATGGACTCTGAAAGAGGTTTCCTCTCGGTCGGTGGAGAAGGCGGCAGCCGCTAGGGAGCTGTCTTTAGCTCGTATTTCAGAGTTAGCTCATTAGACCAATAACAGCAGACACTCACGGGTGGGTGTTTTTGTTTTTCTTCTTCAAGAATTTGTCAAGTAGCAATGCATTTCCAGGATTATGGTTGGACAATGATAATCTTCCCTCTCCCTTTACCTGTTGTCGTGGCCGGGCGAGTCGGACGGTACGTGGCTTTTCGCAGAGACAAGCTTTCCCGTTTGGTTGTTATTGCGGTGTGCTGTGCCCCCCTCTCCCCATGGGGTGCTCTCTAGCTCATCAGGAGTTTGTGTAGGATTGCCAAATTCTTTGTCTCTTCTCAGAATTGGGGCTTGGCCTTCTGTTTTGAACACTCGCCCCTAAGGAAGTCCTGTCTGACTTTTTTTTTTCTTCTTCCTCCTCACACCGATAACAGACTGTGTTGAATGGGTTGTCTCATTCGCATTTCTCTTTCTGAACCTTCCCCCCCTGCCCCCCAGCACTCCCACCCAGCTGTGTCCTGCCAATAATACACCGTGCTGGTTCCCAGCAGCCTTCTTGTGATTCATGAGACCGTGCCAGTAAGAACTGCTGAGCTGAGCTCTTTTTCCGTTCCCCCCATGAAGCTGCTGTTTGGCCTCTTTTTGCACAAGTTTACTTGACCGGTTCGGCTTTAAAATGTTTCCAGTGTTGTCTTTTGTCTTTGGCTCTTAGCACTGGATATACCAATGACAATCACAGAGGTATTTTATAGACATCATTAGAGGGAAGTGTCCTGCTATCACTCCAGCCATTAGTAAAAATCCCTCCTGTAGGATGTCCCTGAAGAGATGGGACAGTCCTGGTAACTCCAGTGCAGGTGAAGACATAGAATAACCAGAGGAGCATAAACCAGCAACTCTGGAATTGTGATCTTAGTATTGGATGCAGTCTCCCTTTCTGGCTTAACCAAGTCACTTCATGGTTTTGCTTCGATTTCAGTGGTCAGTTTTGGCCATTTTCAGTTAGAAGTCTTCAATTAGCTTGCACAGCTAACTGAGAAGAAAATTGTGAAAGAAAAATAACGCAAAGTCTCATCTTTTTCAATCACAACTTTATGAAAATGTGAGTTGCAGCTTTTCAGTATTATTTAGGTACCGAGCAGACCCTTCTCAGCCCGTCTCGTCATAAGATGTTTCAGATTGCTAAAGCAGAACAGCAATATCAGGGCTTAAAGTTGGAGTGAGCAGTGATGAAAGTCTGTAGAAACGTGCTATGGGATCTTATTTTGGACTTGCCGCCTACTTTGATGAGCAGGTAGCAATGTCGTAGCCCAGCTGTTGTGACAGGGAAGGCAGGATGTGATTTTAGAAGGAAGGATATGAGTGCACTGTGACCTCCCACTGTAGAATGTCATCACCTGATGTGACTGTGACTGGGATGTGTATCGGGGCTGGTTCCAACCACGTGCTTCGGCAGTTTCTGCTCTCAGACCTTGGTGCTCTGCAGTTCCATTGCAAAGGAGAAATGACTCAATCTCCCTGTTGTTCCCAGATAGTGACACCTGATGTGTTCAGGCCTGGAATAGAGAGAGGAAAGTGTGAAACAACAAGATCCCACATTGGAAGGGGTGTCCTGTGGGTGAGTCACAAAGCTGGAGCTTGGGGACCGCATTCAGGTCCCTGTCTCCAAGGAGGTGTTTGTAAAGGCTGACTCCTGGTAGAATATGAGTCTTTCAGTGGGTGAGTCCGTACAGCTCATGTAGTTGGTGCAGTTGCAGCAGCTCCCCAGGAGCCTCTCTGTCTCTGAGCACAGAAAGCCTGTTCCCTCTCTGTCCAGTTCAGGTGGTCTGTGTCTCCCTGGTGAAACGGAGGACAGTTTTGTTCCCCCAGCTTACTAATTGTACGTGTTCATGACTGGAAGATGTTTAGGTATCAAAGCATTACAGAGAACTGGGGAGAAACTAGAGGTAGATACCGTTTTAGATTCAATGTCAGGTTGGTTAGGAGTGGTGACCAAACAGAAGATACGGCTTCCCTTGCTGTCCCTCTCTCTCCTCATTCGCTCTTTAGATCCAAGGGGAGAGGTGGGTTTGTACCTGATGCCATAGCTGTGACTCCTGGAACACTGTAGAACTGAACACCAGAAATTATTCATCTATCACGATAGGTCCTCAGTTCTGTGTCCTCCTTTGATCTGCCAGGAAGGGGCATCTTGGCTGACTGGAAAGATGTGAGTTAATGTGTTCTTCACTGGGGGCACCAGTGGTGAGTTGGCATTTTGAGCTCATTCCCTGTAGTAGCAGTTGAATGAACAAGTCCAACACAGATATCTGGCAAAAAGCACTGGCAAACTGAGTATTAATTAAACAGCTGATAAAGTTTCATTTGGTTAATTTTCCCTACAATAAAACACTAATTATATCAAAATGAAAACATTTCTGAGCATTGCAGCAGAATGGGATCAAAAGAGCCGTGGTTGCACAGAGTGCAGAACCACCCGGTCCTCCCGTGTGCTGAGCGGAGCAGAGGCACCGTGTTTGCAGAGCCAAAGTATAAAGTTTAGCTCAACAGAAAGAGGAAACAGTGTTTTGTGATGGTTTGATGGTTAAATCTTTCCGTGAGTCCTTTCAGCAACCAGCATCTCTGTACTTAGGCTGATACCAGGGAACTTCCACTCCAATGTGTGATGATGGTGGCCACGAGAAACGGCTGGAAGTTGGTTGTTGGTTCTTTGTGTTTGTAACTATTAATTTGTAAACTTTTTTTGTGCAAAGCTTTCTTCTCTTAGCAAGAAGCTCTTGAAACTTGGAAGTGTATTTTTAATTATTGGAAGGAATAAAACCAACACTTTTTCCTGCTAAAGCATGTCTTTGAGAGGATGAACAGTTGATGAACAGCACTGCAATGCTTCTTGAGGTCAAAATGTTTCCTGGAAGGAGTAGAACTAATAATAGAGGTAACTGTATTATGATACTTTCAGGGGATTTTTTCGTAGAGAATTTGACATTTTTTTCAAAAGAGAATTTGGAGATCTGGAGACAAAAGCACAGATAAAATTGCAGGACATGAAAGAGTTGGATTGATTAGTAGTATTTCTGCAATTAATTTAAGAGTATCTTTTGTAGTATTAAAAATACTTTTCAATTAATTTTTTCATTACCAGCTTACTATTTTGATGGTTGTGTGCTCATTTCAGGACCTGTTTCTTCATTAAGAACCCCCTCCTTTGCAACTTTTGAATTGAGTTAATGAATTTTGCTTTTGAAAGCAAAAAAACTTTTTGAAAGTGTAAAATAGCCAGCTTCACAGTGCCAAAATTAATCTATGATAAGGACTTTGATCTGTGCACTTGGAATGTATGTCTGTAGAAGATGAGACTGTGCTAAGGCTGATGTTCAAAGAAAGGTCAATAATCTCATCTTGAAAGGGTTACGTAGTTCTTTGTGATGGGAAGTTTGGGTTTAACTTAGTGTTGCTTTTCTAGAGGGCCAAGCTCTTCATCTTGTCAGACATCGTGTGTAGCCCAGGGACTGAAATGGGTCAACACAGCAAACGCTGCAGGTTCCCTTAGAAAAAAATCTGCCTTTCTTCTAACAATTAGCCTGCTTATTTGCTCCCTCCATTTGTCTGTTCTGCATTGTCAGCCCAAAGCTGTGGCTCTTCCTCTAGACTGTGTCTGCTGTGGATGCTGGCCAGCCTATGGGTTTGGTATCTCGCTTCTTTGCTGCCACCTCGGTTGTATACGGACCGGTCTGACAAATATTGTCCCTCTGTGAGGATGGGCGTGAAGGCAGGAGAATGAACTGATGCCCTTTCAAGGTCTCTTTCAGTGTTACTGTTCTGATGACTGAGTGTGGTGTAGCCAGATTTCCTTCAAATAACATAAATGATGATGCAGCATTAAGAGTTGCTGCTCTGGTAGGGGCGTTCCTGGAAGTGAAGCTCTCTGGGCTCCATCTGGCAGCCTGTCTTGCAGGGGGGGTCTTCCCAGATGTTACCAGGGTGCCAGTTTCATGCATGGTTTTCTGTAAAGGAAACCCTGTTTTTTTGGTTGTCTGTCTCATCCTGTCTCCTCCCCCATCTCCCCCAACCCAGTGTGTGGTTGTTGTTTCTCCTCTGAGGTTAAGCAACCGTTAGAGAGAATAAAATAATGAATGCAATAAGGAAAGGAAAGTGGAGTTTCTTTTTAGCATTTCAATTTTATTTCTGTCAAATGACACTTCAGGAGCTGGAGCCTGTTAATGCTCTCTCCAAGGAGCAAGGTTTCTTTTGAGAGAAGAACTACGGGGAAATGCAGCAGCAACAACAAAAGTGCACCAGAATCCTTCAGACCTGGGCATCCTCTAAAGAGCGCTGGCTGTCATAATTTACACACCTTGCCTAATTCAGAGCACATGTCTCAGCTACAACAGGCATTCAGTAGACACGCCGCTGTCTTCCTCTCAGTGGGCCTGCTGTGAGTTTGTCAGCAATGCTGTTAACAATGACAAAGTAGTTCATCAATATATTTTTTGGTTGTTTTTTTTTTTTTTAACACCAATATCCTAGAAGCAGCAAAAATCTTACGCGCTGTTCCTGTGCAGTCTTCTCTGCTGTAGCCTTAGGGAGAAATGCAGTAGGTAACAGAGCTGCTGCTGCTGGAGCATGAAACCCTGTTCTCCTTTAATCAAGAAATTGGCAGTTTGTCTTTTAATATAGCCCTGTCTGTGGTTGGTTCTTGTATCTGTGAGTGAGATTATCAGGATTGTTGGTAAACTGTTCCATTAGCACAGAGCTCAGAAATCCTGCTGGGCCAAGGATAGTTCTGATCTGGAAGCAGTATTAAAGGCGTTGCATGTATGTCTACATGGGTTCCAGCAGAGCCACTTGGACTTCAGCATCATATTTTCCAGCATTTCTAGATTTGGAAAGACATCCTTGGATGCAGGGCTGTGTGGATGTGACAGCCCAGTTTTCAGGTCTAAGCCTGTTTTGTGTCTCCTGTGGTGGTAAACGACGAAGTCAGTGCATCCTCCTGGGTCCAGAAGCACATGCAAATATGATGCAGAGATATTTGAGCTGGCTCTGCAGGAAATCCATCTGGATGATTCTATTTCCTAGGGATTTTCTTGCCACTGGAATATCTAATGCCAACTGAATTGCACTTTATAATCTAAAAATCATCACTTCTACTTATCCACGGGCCTTTAAACTGCCCCTCTGCCTCAGTGAGACTGACTGGAATGGATTAGAAGTTTGTTGAAATTATAGAGTGACAACTTCAAAACAACAACAACAACATCAAATGTAACTGAAAAATGGTTTTGGAAGCTGGAACAGTTTGACATAGGGAGAAATAGAAGAGTGTTGGATAAACATTCTGTCTCGTCAGAAACTTCCGATGAATCTCCTACAGCACCATGTGCTGCATGTTTCATCCTAGAGGAACACTGTAAAAGTGGAAATAAATAAAAAGGTAACATAAAGCACATAGAGTAGTACATGGCATGGATGTAAGTGAAGCAAAGAGAATAATCAATGAAATGGAAAGACCACAGACAAAGAAAGAAATAGAGGCCAGCTATACATCAAAATAATACTGGCATGCGTTCCCAGTCAGTATTGCAGAATTAATGGTTATCAAGGTGTATAAGTGTTCTGTATGGATGTGATATTGAGAGCAGAGAATTTTATTTTCAGGATGTAGCTAATGGCTTGGTGAGGTCTGATACTAATCAGTACTCTATACTCATGCATTGCAGGATTTTTTAGAAGGGCTCATCATAGGGTTTGAAGGGTCAGCTCTTGTGTCTGATGAGAGAACACCTGTGATCGAAGCCTGTGTGTTTGGCAGAGCTGCTGAAACAACAGCTTATCTGCTGAAACAACAACTCTTAGCAACAGGTTGCAAGACCAAGTTGAATAATGGAAACACAAATGCAATGGGAGAGAATAGATAAGGCTCACGGGTATGGATTGGCCTAGATTTCCCCTTGTTTCAATACAAAAGTGTGATGTAGCTCCTAAGATTTATTCCATCCTGTGTCTCCATTTCTGGTATCTGAGAACAGCCAGGAACCTGTGCACTAAACCTGCTCAGCTGATCGTCATTTAGGACATGTTGACCCACTAGAAATGTACTGGCCAATAAAAGAATGAATTCCACAATTTTCATGCTGCTTCTATGAATTTCTTGTTGATGTCAATTTTCAGCCGCTTGGTAGGACTGTTCCTGATGGTGTATCGGGGTTGCTGCTGGTGCTGGGCGAGGTAGCCCTGGAGTGTGGAATGGGTAGTCTGGGAAACGGCCCCTCTCGGAGCTGATAGAGGAACCTCCACTCTGCCACCTCCTCCCTCCCCCCCTGTTGCTTAAGGAGCTTGGTCTGACTCATGTCTGGCCTTTACAACATGTGGTAAGAGTTAGGAGGAGGGAAAAAGAGGAAGAAAAAGGTGGGGGAAGGGTAGGATGGGAAGGTTCCACAGAATTTAATGAGACTGCTTAGAATTTATGCTAAAATCCTACAGGGAAAGTATACTCCCCTCCACCCACAGCCCCAAATGTTTTTGCAAGTTTAGAGCCAAGAAATGTAAAATGTGGGTGGAAGTGTCAGAAAAGAGATGGAGGTGGGGCTTGCAGGTAGAAAAAAGCGAAGAAAGGGGTGTTAAAAAGAAGACAAAGTTTGACCCTGGGCTTGATGGAAATAGTCTGAAAGCTGTTGAAGTCACATTCCATTTTCCACCAGCTGGAGGCCTGTTCACCTACACTGGTTGGGGGACTGAATGAACCAGTGCTTGGCTGCTATGATGGGCAAGTGTTTAAGGAAATAAAATGGATGTTGTTTGGAGCTAAGGTTGCAGAATCCGTGTTTTTTTCAATCCCATCCATATTTTTCAGCCCTGTGGAAGCTGGTTTGGAACTGTTTCTAAGTGCAAGGATTTGCTCAGAAATATATAGTTCAGCTGCAGAAGTTTCAGACCTGGGTTAACTTCGTGCCCAGCCTTGATCCAAAGTTTATGGGAATGGGTTTGGGTGCGTTGCTGAGTCCTGGTGCTACATTTGCTGGTGCAGATCCTACAGGGAGAGTTTATGTTTCCTTTCAATGTCTTAAGGACACATTTGCTTGTGTTACCTCTGTGTGGGCTTTTTGGCTGCTCGTGTACTAATTTGTTGACATAAGAATATAACCATCTTTTCAAGCAGCATCTGCTTGTCTTTGTTCCATGAATTCCGCATGTTTTCTACCCTGTTTTTCCAAAAGCCATTGGGCCTACATCCAATAGCCTCTCCTCAACTCTTCCAAAAAGTGTTTCCGGCAATTGCCCAACAGCCTGAATAAGGATGAGAAAATAAGAGACCCATCTACAGGAGAATGATGGTAACAGTGTGACAAATTTAAATAAAATAAGGCCTCTTCTCTGGGCAGCCTGGACCAGGCTCTCGCCATCCTCGGAGCAAAAAAAAATCATTGGATCATCAAGCTCCTTTTGAGATGAGATTAATCTTTTCATGCAGTGCCAGATATAGCTCTTAATTGTCCTGTCGTGATGCGTTATTCCTTTGCTAATAGTTTGAGTTATTTCTTTGTTAACCTTTACACAGCCAATAACAAATTAAACATCATTATCTGAGTTTAAAATAGGCTGTAAATCTTGAAGCCCTGGTTAATACTCAGGTACTATACAACGAGGGAGCAATAAAAGGGCATTTAATGACACTCTGAAATGCAATGTGGGAAGTGTTATAAGCAAAAGAGAAGAAAACAGGGCAGTTACGAATTGTTCACGGAATATGAGTTTACATACATGACAGTGTTCTTAAAATATGTCTTTGATCAAAGTGGAGAGGTAGTTTTATCAAATTGCAAGCGAATACTATGGGTCCAATGCTCTAAGTTGCTTTGACTTCACAAGAATAAAGGCATACAGTACAATTTTGAACAGAATGGCTCAGTATTCTGCAAAGACCATTGGCATGAGAGAAACGGCATTGTACGCATACGTGCAGTAAGGGTTGCAGAAGAGCTCAGGAACACGTTGTGGTATCTCAGAATGAGTGAGGTCAGTGGAGGTAGCCCTGATGTGAGGCTGTATTTGTCCGGCTGCGGCCCCTCATGTTCCCAGCTCAGGAATAAACAAGGACCAACCATCAGCTGATTGTCTTCAGCGTTGACTGACTTTCCTAAGGTTGGGAGCAAGAGGGTTAAACAGATGTTTATCTATATCCCCAGGACTGCAGAGGGAGTGTGTCCGTCTATGTACACCCACTAAATTTTTCACTTGTTTGGAGCGTGATCTCTTAAAAATCCAGCCAGTCAGCAAAGCGTTTTGGTCTTCTCTTCGATGTGCCTCAGGGGTGGGGACCTGGAGCATGGCCTTCTCTGTGCTGGGAGGCTCACAGTTCCCATCATCTCTAACCCTGCTTATCCAAAGGAACCTGGTTTCCCCTGAGATGGGAGATAAGTGGGATTTATACTTTTATATGAGCTGGCCTGGCAGAGAGTTTTCAATGGAATATAATGAGAGAGTGTGTCCAAGTTGGAGATGGAGGTCTCTGTGAGGAGGAAACCCTTTCTGGTTCAGTATATTTCTTGAGGTTTTAAATGATTTTTTCCTTTACAGTTGTAATTTGTCTTTCTTGGGAAGTCAAGACCTTTGATCCCAAATAACCCAATATAAAGGCAAATTTCCTTCTTGCAGCACCAAAGTATTTTGGGGACTCAGAAATTTTCTTTCTTAAGGGACAAACCAATTCACAGGAGGAGAGCTGGACCACAGAGGATGGTAACGGAAAACCAGCACAGACTTTCATTCCTTTAAAAAAAATACATATGCATATATTTATATATTACAACAACAAAATATTGTTGCTTGTTGCTCTTGATTACTGGTGTGACATTACCATTGAGAAAGCCAGCTGTGGTTAGGATCAGGCTTTTGAGGATCTGAAGCTATGGATTTGATTCGCTTGGCCTTGCTGGAGCTGTGCAAGGGAGCTGAGAATGGAACCCAGCATTTCTGAGCTGTAATATTGTATCTTAACCCTCTCACTGTGGCACCTTTTCCCTTGTAGTTCATCCTAATGACAGCAGCTGTAAATTAGACTGATGCTGTCTCAGCCTGTTTCCTGCAGCAGAGCGGTGGTGCTGGTGACCGGTGAGCCAGATTACAAGTGGTGGCTCTGCTCAGCCCTGGAAGCTGCATCTTGCATCTTTTCTTTGTTAAATGCCAGGATCAGAAATGCCTGGGCCATTTCCAGGGTTTACAAACACCACTTACCTGTTGAGTTTGTGCTGCAGACCCCTCCAGCTCACACCCCAGTGCCTAACGGGGAAGTGGTGGCTGGCTTGGTAGATGACAGGTTTGAAGTAGATTGGTTTTTCGTGTGTTTCCAGGGAACCACAGTGTGTTAGCCCCTATTTAATTTTTATTTTATGCTGAAAATACATTGCGGCATTATAATACCATGATCGTTTGTTTTGGCAGAGGAATTGTTGGCCCTGGTGTCTTAGCCAGATCCCGGTTTAGGAACTGGATGTTGCATTTTCCTACCTATGATTCCTTATGAGGTTATTGAGTAACATCTGGCCTCTGTGCGAGGACCTAACCCCATTGAAATACATTCCACCCCATATGTGATTGCATTTCTGCTTGCACTACTCGAAGATATGCCCTCACCTGTATTTCCTTAAGGATCTGTGAAGGTGACCTACACTGCGGTGATGCAAGCGAGGATGCGCCGAGGTTGGCTTGTGGAGAGGAGCGTGTTTTTCTTTCTGTTTTCTGCTGTTGGAGATGGGTGGGTCTTGCCTAAGCCAAAGATGAGAAGAATGTGGGGAGAGGCCAGAGCCTGGAGATGCTGAGCTGGAGGCAGCTCTTCTGACCTCCTGTGTCTCAAGAGTAAATACTGGCTGGATTGTGCCTAAAGACAGGATTTTTATTGATTTTTGTTTTGTTTTAAGGTGCTTGTTTAGCTTTTTAACTGTTCAACACCTGTTACCTTGTATTGCAGCTTGCATTGGAAATATTTTTAAAAGAAAGAAAAAGATGACCTGCTTGGTTTTGAGTCTCGCACAGTCTAATACTGTGGAGTTTACATTTTACCTACAGAACCTCCATAGAGGGGTTGGCAGTAAAACCGTGGTTGCCCGTAATTCCATGTATTGCAGTGCGAGAGAGATGAGCCAAGAAAATCTGAGCACTGCACTTGCCTTAATGGGTCAGGAACATCTGTGAAGTAGCCGATCGCACAGCTCCTCGGTGCTGCTTGACTCAGTTATTTATCTTTTACTTGGAGAGGCTTTGGAAAGTTTGTGGTGCCGAGGGGGCAGCAGGACGTCAAGGAGGTGGACTCTGGGCATCATTACAGGTGTCAAAGGTCAGCGATCTCAAAATTGACACACTTGACCCATTTCCTTGCCATGCTGGACCTTGAGTCTGGAGTGAGTTCCCCTGGGGACAGTGCAGTGGGTTTGAAGCTGAATCTTCAACCCTTTCTTCCCATGAGGTGTATAATTCGATATTTATAGCCTTTCTCTCCAACAAGGTCTATGGCACCTCAGGGACCCATTCGGTAAAGAATGCTGATTCCCTTTATGAATTTTTGATGGGGGAGGAGGAGCAAGGGAGGCCACAAGGGGAACTTGTGAAATGTTAATATTTTTTTCTTTTTAGCGATGTTCTGAACAGCCTTGCTGATTGTGTTTGCTAGGATAAAGTTGTCTGAATTTTCCTTCTCCTCCCTTGCCCCGTTCTTACCTACAAAGCAAGAAAACAGAAACGGGCATCTCCCACTCTGCGACTTCTCAGTAAAGCACAGATTTTTCAGCTGCTGTCCTCCTCCAGAAATGAAAGATGATCCACAAACAAGATACTTTCCTTCAGTATGGTCTAAATGAGCCTCCTTTGTTCTGCTTTATTTTGGTGGTCCATGGGGGTGGCACTCCTGGGACTGGGAGTGTCTGACTGTATTTCAGTGCAGAGGAGGAAATGTGAGGGGTTTGCTCTGAGTGTGTATGAATGCACATTACTCAGAGCTGTAATTTGTCTTCTTCCTATCACACGTACAAACAGTGTACACCCCAGCCTTCTTTTTTGCAGGTGAAATGTTCACCAGTGTGACTTTAACCACAGTTTTCATCATATAGGGCTTGGGGGTGGGATTATCGTGGTTGGGTGGGGTGTGTGTGTGTGTTTTGTTTTTTTTAATAATAAAATTAACCTAATTTGAACCAAGTTTTGCATAAGTAAATCTGATTTTGTGCCCCCTTTTTCATAATTTTGGATGTAATTATAGTTTTCTTTTGCTTTGGGTGTTCTGTCTTGTAATAAAGTAAGTGGAATCACTGATGTTTAACTTCTGTAAAGTCAAGGGGCAAACGGGGCAAACGGACCCAAGTTTTCATCGGTCAGAAAAGCCAGGGTTAGATCTGGTGAAAGAAGGGAAATGGTGAGACAGGTGCTCAGATGGAGATTTTTGAGGGAAAGAGTGTGTTTGATTTTTAGAAGAAAGGAGATGATGAAAAGCCTGTGCATCAGAAATGCTTTCATGGAATTTTTCATAGGTGGTGTATTCTTGTTGAGGCATGGAGCCGATGAAATAAATGCTGTATTCCTGACCGTGTGGCCAGCCTGCGACAGACTGGCCGGGACACCTTCCACCCTTTCATCTCCTTCTCACCTACTGCGATTTTCAGAGTGTCTGTGGTTAAGTGCCCAGCCCAGTAAGCTTCCTGGCGCTGACTGGGACCTCCTGCTGCTTGAGCGTTACAACCAGCAATAACAGAGCCACAGGGTGTGCTGCGGTTCGGTGAAGTCAGTGGGCTTCGGACTAGAACCTTCGGGCCAAGTATCGACGTGCTCCTTTTACTACTGTGAAAATAAGTACCCAGGATACAGAGCAATGTGAGATGCAGGGCCAGGCCCAGGTTTCAGTGGTCTCCTGCAGACACGCCAGCATCTCCTTTGCTCTCTGTGTGAGGCTGCGTGACCACCGGGCATCCTGTGCCTCTGGCAGAGCCTCCTTTGGTCCTTCCAGCTTGGGCTCTAAGGCCTGCCCTTGCCCACATTCAGAAGTGGGATTTTTTAGCTCGGAGGGCAGTAATGTTTCCCCCTCTGTGTTCTGAGGGGAGGGTGACAGACGGGGTGTTTTGTATGATGCTTTCTGAATGCAGCGCGTTGATAAGTAGATCTGTTTTCTCAGCTGAACATCACAATCAACCTGTAAAACTGAAAAACCGGACATGAGAAACTGACAAAGTCATTGTTGGGTGGTTTACACAAAACAAAATTCTTCTCTTCATGGCGGAATTCAAATGTTAGATCAAATACAAATTAAAAATAAACCCTCAGCTAACACCGCTTTGGACAGCACTGCTGGTGTAGCTGCCTGGTTGTTCTCATTTAATGACTGCCCTGCTTTTGCTCATGTTCCACCTCTTCCCACCTTGAGGTAGGGTTTTTTGCTTGCTCTAAAGTCCCGTTTGAACGTTCTTATCTGGATCTGTCCCTGGAAACCTTATCCACTTGTTTTCTCCTTTAATGAGAGTAAGACTTGCTCTCTATGAGCCATGAAGACTCTAAGATGATGTAAAGTGCTGTTGCAAAGCCCTCTCTCAAAAGCTTTGTGGGGCATCGTGATGACTTGAGTCTCCTTTTCCGTGCAAGGTGCTGCAGGTGTTGCTGTGATCAGTCAGTAACTCCACATGCCAGCAGGGGATCAAGATTTTGAGACTATTAAGGGCTTTTTACTTTAGATGGGGGACATTAATAAATCTAACATCTGTAATGTGTTGCTCCCTAATACAATGACTTGTGAAACAGTATTTGTGAAAACAGGCAGTTAGTAACTTTGCCTAGATCCTGGAGATGTTTAAAACACATACTATACTTCGGTTTCATGAGTAGTCCTGGGAAGTCAGGCAGAGCCTGTAGTTTTGGGGTCTTATTGCTGAGCTGGATCAGGAAACTGGAAATGGGGCCTCTCAGCATTCTGCACTGCTGGGAGAGTTGTCTGTTGTCAGGTAGTGAGGTGAAGAAAAGGACATCAGGGAATAGATGAGATGAGCTCTGTTAGTGACTTGAGAGGCAGGCAGAAGAAAAGAGGTCTGGGCTTTGCCTTAGATTTTCCCATCTGTTCAATACAGATTAAGATACTTTCTCTGCCTCCCATCAGGGTGTCAAATTTAAGGGATTAGATTGGCTGCTCTTTGATTCCACCTGTTAGGTGCCATGTTGTCGTGCTCGTTAGATGCTGTTGTCCAACAGCTCTTTTCTGTATAATCTTTATCTTAATTGCTTTTTGCAAAGCCAGTCAGACGTTTTTCTTTAGTTCATTTTCTCTTCTCAAACTTTGTTCCAACATTATCCTTCCTTTTTTTTCCTTTATTTCTCTTCATTTTTGTTTTACCTTTCCCACTCCTGTCTCGCTGTCTTTATAGACCCCTCTTTAAAGCAGACCTCTTTCATCTCCCGTTTGAGACTTGGTCATTTCGTCCACGGGTTACTACAACTTCTTGGCCTCCCCACTGAAGTGAAAGCAGTTCCCATCATTACAACTTTGCATCCCTCTGGGTTTGAAAACTGCTCCTGGTTTCATACCAGGAACAAACCTGATGCAGTCCCTCTTCTGTTTCATTATGCTTTTCTGTGGCACCAAGGCTTATTTCTCACCTCTTCAAGTTGATGTCCATTTCAGGAATCTTCATGAGGTTGGGGTTCTCTGTTTATTTTTTTACAAAAGATCTCCTAGTCTTTTTTATCAAAATAACCTTTAATGCATTGCTTTTTGTGATGAGGCACCCTGCCATCTTCATACTGTATTGGTTGACTCTGTCTTCCTTCTTTCTTCTTTAGGACATTATCTTAGGAGTTTGTGTAGGAAACCCTATGGACAGCCAGTGTTTGTGCAGTACGTTGCCAGGCACGCTTAAATTTCTACCAGTGATTGGCAAATATTTGCAAAGGGTTGCTTTACATTGAAATCTTGTTGGGAACAGTCTTTGGATGTAGATCTTAGTATTAGCAGAGACAGGGACAACAACTTCCCTACCTAATAAAAGCAGCTGAATATAAAAGCCTTCACACAAAGGTGTTAAAAGGTGGCTGTTAGGACCTCTTAAATAAAGCATCCAATATAATTAAATTGAAGCAGGCTATTAAAAACATACCTTCCCATCATGATGAAAGTAGGCTAATACAAACATTGATAGACCCCACACCATTACAGAAGTAGACACAGTTCTAAAAACACCTATATAAACCTCCCCATCATAATAAACACGAAGTAGACAGCAAACATTTAACAGAAGCTCCTTCCGCTGTAATAAAAGCAAATTAGCCAGGCAAATACCACAGGCATCTGTCGGTAGAATCCCTGATCTATTTTGAGTAACTTGGAGCATCTTGGTTCCCACCAGCCATCGTGACTGTAAATTGCTGAGGGAAAAAGACAGGCATTTAGCAGTCATAAAAGGAACGGCGGCTGCTGGAGAGGATTCCTGCTTTGTGCCTCCTACTTTCGTGCTCCTGCGGCAGGTCGGCAGCCCTGACTCTTGTTTAGCTGCAGGCAA
Organism: Pedionomus torquatus; assembly: GCA_013398155.1. Taxonomy (NCBI): domain Eukaryota; kingdom Metazoa; phylum Chordata; class Aves; order Charadriiformes; family Pedionomidae; genus Pedionomus; species Pedionomus torquatus. Next base: position 179,389 of record VZRU01010148.1, on the reverse strand, counting down.
ACGTGTTTCAGTTTCTTTCTGGCAAGTCTGTCTGTCTGTCTATCGAATGTTCCCTTCATAGCGAGAGGTGAGATTTATGCCTGTGTGACCATCCACTCTGGTTTCCGCGGCGTGACGGGAGTGCGGTGACAGCCACTCCTGGTGACGCTGGGGCTGGGGCTGACCTGCCCACCAGCCTGTGACGATGGACTTTGCTGCTGGATGGGCTTCTTGGTGCTTTGCCTATGACTTCAGAGTGACAGTGGGTCCAAGTCATCTTTCTGATGTGACTAAGAAAGGGACAAGGAAATGGAGAGGAGAGAGGCAGATTAATTCCTGATTCTTCTCTTCTGGTCATTATGCCAGGATTGCTTTCTCCTTAACCTGTTCATGGAGCTCATTAGGGATGAAGTGCCCAAGTGTTTCTCATGCAGAGATGCTCACTGAGGTTCCATCCTCGACTGCTCCTGAATGGATATGACATTCTGTTTCCATTCCGCTCCTATTCTGGAGTGGCAAAATACTCCTTAAATTCAGCAGCGAGAGATCTAACCTCTATGGGTTTGGTGCCAGGCGCTGATCCTTGCCACCCAGTTGTAGCTCCCATTTTTGATTCAGAGTTTGACAGCAGCAAAGCTGGGCGCCTGCCCCTCATTCCCTGACCATCGGTGCAGTCTTCTGTTCTATATAAGCGATAACCTGCTCTATCTGCTGAAGCTGATAAGCGCCTTGCTGTTAAAAATGCTGGTGGGGAGACAGAAAAGCAGCCCCACGTGTTGTTGTGCTGGTATCTGTGTGTTGTATTAATGCAATGCAGAAAGGCGTTGGAATCCAGTGCTTGTCAGACGCCAGTGCTTGTTCTGGTAGGGCTGATAATTCTGTCTGGTGTGGAAGAGGAAAAGAAGAGTGAGCAACTGAAGTAAAAAATTAATGCTGAAGTGGCCTGCTTTCCATTCTGAGCTTTGGCATAAGCTTCCTTGGTGTCCTGAGGTTACTCAGTTCACTTCCACAAGCCTTAGTTTTCCCACCTACGAAATGGTTATTACGGTGCTTTCCTTACAACCGGTAAACGTCTGGGTTGTTGAGACTCAGTGCTGATAGTGTTTCACGCATGGATTTAAAAAAAGGTTTTAAATGGACTGGAAGTTGAATGCTGAGTATTTACAAATATTTTCCATAGTTTGTTCTGAAGATGGTTATGTGGCCGAAAGGCTGATCCCGCTCTATCGGGCAATTATTTCTGAGGAGCTCTCCCTGCTTTCGATCTGGTATCTTTCCAGCTTCTCTTGTTGTTAGTAAACAGACGGTACCAACTGCTGACGGTGGTTATCAGTGAGTTACTGCTCTGGGTTATTTTGTTCAGCTCCAGCTCTGGAAATGCCTCTTTTCTCTATTCCCTAATTGGATATCAGTCAGAAAACAACCCAGTCCTGGGAACATGAGATTTTAATGTGCAATGAATAAGTACCTTGAGACTGAAGCCTGTCACTGGAACTCATCTGGAATTGCTTACCACAGGGTAAATTTACTATAAGCTGTGCCTTAATACTGCAGTTTAAAAGGTGGCACCTAAAGAAATCCTCTTAATGTCTCAACAAGCTGATGTTGACAAGTTCTTTGCATTAAGGACTTATGGCAAAGTCCAAATCCTTACTTGGTATCTTACACAAATAATTATAGAGAATTTTTATCTTGATACTTTGCTCTGAGGTATCCATTCATAAAATATTTACAGTAGCTGCAGAGAATGCAACAACCATTTTGGTTTTTTTTTTCTTCCTTTCTTTTTCTTCTTTCTTCTTAGAATCATGGTTCTTATTCCTGGAGAATTGTAAGAATAAAAATTGGGCTTTACATTTTTAGCAAAGACACTTCCAAGGTAAAATTTAATTTTTTTTCCCATAAACTTCTGTCTCTCTTTTTTTTTTTTTTTTTAATTTTCTTTTTAATATACAAGCCTGGAAATTTCAAGCACTGGAAACTATATAAGAATAACTAATAAATGCAAGAAAAAGTGGGGAATCATACCCAAATAATAGCTGTGTTCAGCTGAAATAGATGGGGTATTTTTGTAGCTAACTCCCACTTTATGTCATTTTCCTAAGTCTCTTGCCCAGAATATTATGAGCGCTTCTAAAGATGTCAAACAGCCACTCGGCATCTACTGGGGCCCACAAACCTTTATGGAAGTCAGAAAGCTTAGCACTTGAATAGTGTTTAATAGCACTCTGTGATGGGAGATTGCCAAATTGGCCAAATTATACTGATTTTGATTCTGAAGTGGGGAAATAACATGGAAAAAACTGCCTGTGGTTTTTAAGAACTATATTCAATAACGATTTAACAATTTTAACCACATCCTATTTAAAAAAATATTAATTTATTTTTATGAAACACACGATGCAATGTGATTTATCTTACGAGGCAGTTATTCATTAGAATCAGAAAGAGCAAGTCAGAACTGACTCATAATACATACTATTTATGTGTGTGCCTGTTTGTCTGTTTTTTAATTGGATATTGGTTTAAATATTATTTAAGAATCTTGTAAAGATTTAAGCCAGAAGCATCAGTTCATTTTTTTGAAGTTTTTCCTTTTCATTGGTAGCTGTGTAAACTCTGAAAAACATTGATGAGAAACCATTATTATTTAAATACAAATCCATGGCTTGCTGGTATTTTTAAAATATACAGATATTTTTGTATTATGCCTAATTTTTTATTTTGAAAAAAAACCATTGATGTAGTTAGCAAACACTTGGGGTTCCTTTTAATTCTTTTGCAACAATACTAGCAACAGACTCTGAATATTAGCATTTAGGTAAAGGTAAAACCACGCGCGTGCATCGGGTGCCTCTTCTCAGGCAGTTATTTTGCATAAAAAGTTAAAAGTTCTTTCAGGCAGAGATGGGTTGGATGGAATATTTAAAATGTATGATTTAATTAGTGAACATATTGAACGAGCACACAAATACATGTGTTAGAGAATGGAAACAGTGATTCTAATATGGATTCTTAGTTAAAGTATGCAAACAATTTCTTGTGAAAAAAGGAGGACAGATTGCTCTTACACCTATTTGCTTAAATCATTCTTTCAGAGCAAATAATTTTCCTGCCTAATTTTTCAATCAAGCACTCTTAGGTTTTAGCTGGAAATCAGAGACTCAACACGAATAATAATGTTGGCTTTGGTGGTCAGTATTTTTCATAGAATCATAGACCAATTTAGCTTTTGCTGAATTTTCCAAACATTGGCTTCTTTGTTTTAGGTGCTTTCTGAATGGCCCAGAAAATAGGCAGTTCCTGTCCCAAAGTACTTACAAGAGTTTCTAATTTTACATGATATGAGGCTAGAAGAAATGTAGAAATTCTTCCCATGCTGGGCTTTCATAGATGCCAAGGAGCAGTTTGGGCTGGAGTTACTTCAGCAGCAGATTGGTAGAAACTTTTACTTGTATTTTTGGGGGGTAGATGTGGGTTGTGACTTAAAAGAATTAACCCACTAAAAATCTAAAAGAAACAGACTATCTCAAATTAATCTTTTGCCTCTGGATTTCTCGTTCCCAGTGGCAGAGGTGGTGGCTATTTCTCTACCCCGGTGTCAGCTCGGTAACGAGGGGGGAGGCACAGCCAGTAGCTTGATTGTTCTGGATGAACTATCAGCGATCCACTGGGAATACTGGTACCTTGACCTCTCTGACCCTCAAAGTGCTGAGTGTGGAAAATGGGAAGTCTCCATGGACCTCAATATGCACAAGATGTCAGAAAAATGCAGTTCTTGGAAAACTGTACCTTTTTTTTAAGGTTGCATCGTTGTGCTAACATTACAAGTTTTCCTTCTTTTTGTTTTGTTTTGTCCTCAAACACACGTTTTCCTTTTTTTTTTTTTAAATCCCTTCAATAATGTTCCCATTTTTATTGCATTTAGGATGTTCACAAATGTCCCACGAGGAGAAAAATGTAATAGAGGATTTTAAACACAGCTACATTGCAAAATTGTATTCTGTTTCTTCTTCTGCCTCCTCCATGGAGCTGGGATCTCTTTTAATAATGCCTTCCCCACATTTAGCCAAAATCTCTGCTGAACTTGAGTAAACTTCCTACAGCTCCTTTTGGACTCATTAAGGGCCGAGCTATATTTCAATTTTGATATTTGGGTGTTTCCTTGGCAACATTTTTTTTCATTTGGACACGGAAGGTTATGGATCATACACTTGCCTCTCTGAATTCCCCAGTATTGTTCGGTGGAGCAGAGTAGCGCCTGCGACCGTCTAATAACAGCTCTGATTGCAGACTGGCTGCTTGGGACTGATGTTGCAATTTCAGATTTATAAGCGTTTCCAGATTTTTTTGCCAATATCCAGCGATGTGTATGGTGAGCACACAACTCGCAGAAAGTTTAGTCAACAGTTTAAGATTTCAGTTAGCGAGCCAAGATTTATTTTCCCCCCCTCCTCTTTTGAGGACAGAAGGGTGTATTCAATTTAAAGTTTATACAGAGCAGCTCTTCGTGCTTTGGGTTTTATTTTTTCTAACAGCCGTTGGTGCTCTGCACACACCTGCCCTTTCTCTCGGTGCACTGCACGTGTATTCTTTCCTGTTTTCCAAGGTGATGTGGAATGCTGTGAGGGACTTAGGAGTCGAGAATAAAAGTTCATCTTCAGCTGCCTTGAATAAATTAATTTTTCATTGCCTATGCTTTGGTTTCTGTACCTTGAAGGAAAGAAAAAAAGATGCTTAAGAGGAACTGAGACTGGATTTTTTTAAGGACTCTAAATAATTTGCTGTGACAAAGGAGAACTCTATCTCAGCATAGTCTTGGCATTGTGGTGTATTTGCTAAACTATTGTTAACGTTCCCCAGTGCCTGGTGGGGTTTCATTAGTGGATCTCGGAGCATCTTCTAAAGGAGGGAACAGTAGTTCTTGAATTGGAATAATTTTGATGTGGATGATGGGTTTTTTTGTATCTTTTAAGATACTATTCTTAATAAGATGAAATAATTTAGATAAGTGAAAAAAAACATTTAATTAACTGAAGAAATCAACAGCCATAGCTAATACAGTTAAAATATATACATGCACTGTATACACGAGATCCTGTTCTTTTCCTCTTGAAACAGGAGCAATTCTTGCTCTTTAAAGTCTGCTACTTGAAAATAAAAATGATAGAAGGATGCGAAAGGAGCTGTGCCTTTGTTAAGGTCTACAGGAAAGGCAAAGGGCTTTTTGCTTGACTCTGGTTACTTCATACCAGTCTGAAAGTTTAAATCCCAACTGCTGCTTCAGTATCATCCAACCAGTGTAATGAGAGCCTGACGTAAAGCAAAACCAGGCTTATCATGCTCTGTTATAAACACAACATCGTATAGATTCAGTATTTTATCAAAGGAGTCTTAAAAAAGCTATTGGAATTCTTCATTGCTGCAGACTAAATCCTTATTTACCTGAGAGACCAAACATCTCCATCGGTGGTTTTCTGGCCTTCTAGGTAAATAATGAAGCCTTTACAGACGTGCTCAGTTCACACGCTTACCCCAGATACAGCCGCCTCCCTGGCGTAAATTACGTGTTTTATGAAGCTGGTAAGAATTAAGTACACAAACCAACATTTAAATAATATAAGTAGGGTTATGAGTGTGTACTTGTACTTCCATCTGTGGACAAGTGGGCTTGATCCTAAAGATGAAAATTTCTGGCAGGCGTTATTTATAGTTCATACCATTTTGTCTTTGCCTTTTATTTTTCATAAGAGGTAAAATTTGTTATTATCAGCCTTAACTTTCAATTTCCTGGATTTTGTCAGCTTAAGCCAGACACTTAACCTTATTCAGAAACGTTTTTTGTTATTTAACTTTTTTTTCAGGTTCTGTTGAGGCAGAAATGTTATGAAAAATT
>VZRU01010148.1:123927-173487 GCA_013398155.1 Pedionomus torquatus | reverse complement strand
AAAGAAAAAAGAAAAAAGACCTGGCTCAAACAATATTGAAGACCAAAGTTATTTTTCAGTTTCTTGAAACAAAGGGAAGTTGAAATGCTGAATTTTTACCACTTCTCCCCCAGAGATAAAGGGGTGGTTGGGAAGGAAAATGGCTTGTCTCTGTTTATAGCTTTGCAAATATAATTCTAAAATCCAGATGTATAATTAAAGTCGGTGACTCAGAAAACTAAGTATTTCAGCAGACTCCACCAGGAGTGTGCGTATCTGCTGGCCCGGAGGTGGTAACAAATAGAAGATGAGGGGGTTTTGTTCATGAACCTTCAGCGAGTGTGACATACATTAACTTACCAATCTTAGGGAGTGATTTAAAGCACCAACTACCATTTGCTTGCAATAATTTTTCTGTAAACTGCTCCTTCTGGGCTCCCCTACAATAGCATTCGGGGTTCGTAAATCAATATCCAGAACCACTGGCGTGGTGTTTGCATCTTCCCCCTGGATGTTTCTAGAGCTTTTCTGGTGGGAACCCGTTCATTGTGTGGGAGTGAGATTATTTCTTTTTTTTCAGCTCTCTTCCTGCCTTACAAAAACCCCAAGTGGATGCAACCAATAAGTCACTGGTTTAGCCTTTCTGGACCATCATGATGAGCACAGTCCAGCTGAAGGGTTTGAGGAGAGCTTCCTACCAGCTTTCAACAAGTATTGTTAAAGCAGTAGGAATGGTTATCCCTCAGAGATAGTGTGAGTTGGCTCAGTTGTGGGCTCAGAGTGGGTTTTATTCCACTAGAGCTTGTTCTGGCTGCTGAGGACCAGTGTTGGTGGAACAGAACACCGGTTTATACTGGTGGTGCACCTCTGAGCAGCTCTCTGGTTAAAGAAAGGCAAGACCAGCTTTAGGACAACGTGAAACAAGAACACAGATCTGGGTTTGGTGGTGTGTTGTTGTAGGCTGGTTTTGTGACGGGATATCTGCGGTATCCAAGAATGTGCATAGAGCCTGGAAAGTTGTAAAAAACAACTAAATAAGCTGGGCTAGAAAAAAAGAGCCTTTGCTTTGCTGCACCTCAGTTTCCCACATATGGATAAAAGTAATAGAACTTCTCTACTTAGGATGGAAAAACTAAAAGTTTGCTTCAGTTAAATACAGAAGAGGAATGAACAAATGATTTTTTTAATTGTATTTATTTATTTTGTTTTAATGGGATTCGTCCCGCTGTGGCACTAACAATGCTCAGATGTAGTTGGAAGGGTTTTGTCAGTGGGGAGTGTGTTTTCTCCTGAGTTTGCAGGATCCCGCTGCCTTGGGATCCAGGGCTGTGATGAGGGGTCTTGGGATTTTTCTTGCCACAAACTCAAATGGGCCAAAAAGTTTCCCCCCGCAGCCTTGACCCAGAAGAGCCGGGTTTCAGTAGCTCTCCCTCCGGGCACCGTCCTTTCTAGCAGAGGTGTGAAACCGTGGGAGAACTGACCCATGAGCGGTTCTGTTTGTTGTGGGTTGTTTTATTAGGGAAAGAAAAGCAACTCTTCCAGTTTGCAAGCCTGAGGAGAGCTTAATTAAACTGATTTTCTGTTACTTAAAATACGCCTACACCTGCTTCTTTGGTGCTTTGAGAGGCTCCTGTTCCCCGAAGGCCGGGGCAGATGGGGGGAAATGAGGAGAGTCATATTGCAATTTGTTTTTTTCATCCAGGCTTCTGAGGCTTGGGCTTGTATGTTTGGGTTCAAATGTCTGCGTGGTAGAAAGAAAAACGGAATTTAGGCGACTTTCATGGGGAGAAATTCCTAACTAGTGGCAAATTCCGCATGTGCTTAAAAAGCAGATTATTTTTTTTTTCTTCAAAAGACTTCAGAATTTTTCAAAATGTAACATTTAGAATTTGGTTATTCACAACTTTTTAAAATAGTCCTTAAATGATTCTTTTTACTTCCCATTTTTCCTATTCCAGCATTTTTATGTAATTAATTGAGATTAAGGATGAAGACAGGAAAAGGAATAAAGAGGGAACAAAATACTGTTTTTCTCACTCTTGCCCAAACGTGGGAAAAATCTGGGCGAGAGACCACCCTTAATGAAAAGTTTTATCAGGGATGTTCTTTATCCCATGGATATATTTATCATGTAAGTTTTATCAGGGGTATTCTTTATTTAAGGAAGTAGTTCTAAAATAATTTTTTTCATCAGCTCTGATTTTATGAGCAGTTATTCCTTATAGAGCTGAATCTTCTGGCCAGATTTCACTGTTGTGTTGCAAAATAATAAGCCTTGAATCGTAAGTGACTGGTGTGCTGCGTTATTTGTTGTGTTTTCATTCCACCTGTAATAGAATTAATAAACTGAGCAGGGGATGAAAGGAGAAAATCAGCGTGTTGAAATATTGCCCTTAAAATTAATCGTTGCCTGTGAAAGTGAAGCTCTTTGACTAAAGAGGGTTTCCTGTAGGGGTCTTGTTTGCGTTTGGCTTTTTACGTAGGAGCCGAAGAGGCAGATGGTTTAAAGCTCCGCGTCCCGGTACCGGCCGTGTCTGCGGCGCTGCCGGGCGGGACCCGCCGTGCTCGGCCCCGGACAGAACCCGAACCTGGGATTTTTGGCTTTAGCTCAGACCCGGCGTTTGGTCGGGATTTGGAGCGGATGATTGAAGCCACCTGGTGCGATGCTGAGGTACTGCACCGAGGGGATCCCGGCTCTTAGCAGCCCAGTGGCCACCGGGAAAGTGGGCTTTTTTCAGCTGAAACCCAGTTTGAGGGCTGGAGGAAAGGCTTGCTCTTTCCATTCCTTGCCTAGGTAAAAGTAAAGTTTGGGGTTCACTGGGCCTTGGTTGGCACCAGGAAGGAAAAAGGTTGTGTGGGGAAAGAAGTGCCGGGTCTCCCAGAGGACCTGCAGGTGAGGAGGAACTGGTTTGGAACTGACCTGGAGCATCCTCCCGGGCATCCTCCCGGAGGCGAGGGGCTGGTATCTGCCCTGCCAGGGAGCAGCTGCACTGACTTTGATGGAGTCCCTTTAGCTGTAGCAAGTGGTTGCATTAGCATGCCCTGCAATAAACATTTAATTACTATAAAAGCTTATTAACATGAGTAGTTCCATTTAGAACTGGTGGGGACACACCGAATGCTGGCTTTGTGCAAAATATTTGCAAGACAACGTCCTACTATTCAATTGTATAACCGATGTCCTGCGCTGTCTCTTTAAGGCCAAAGTTGCTATTTCTTGGGAGGTGTGTGTGAAAATTTGGGGGAATTTCTTTCTTTTTCTTTTTCTTTTTTTTTTTTCATTAACAGTTAAACCAATTAAACCAACAAGTTCTTCCAGGAGCAAATAAACACACCGAACCTGATTTCCTCTCAATTTGCACCGCAAGCATATTCCCTGNCACTGGGATCTCTCTTTGTCTTCTCACCAGCTGAGCCTCAGCTGCAGATTCCCAGGCTCCTCTTTTCCCCTCTGTTCTCAGCAGTGATTTAATAAATATATTTAAAAATCGCTTTTTCCTTTCTCCTCCACCCAGCTGCCAACTCCCACCCCCAGAGTGTGCGTATGCACATGCATGTGAACAGGCAACCATAGGTCTGATTTCACCAGAACTTAAGACAATCATGTCTTTTTTTTTTTTTTTTTGACTACTTCCCCCCTTTTTTTCGTCTTCTTTTCCCACTGTCTCTGTCCTTTTTGGATCCTGGGGGTAAAAGTCCACCTTGCAGTGAGAATGTGACCTAAATATATGCTATAGAGGCAGCCCATCAGCTGAGAGGGGCAATGACCAGGTCACAGGTACCACCAGATCCCACGCTGAAGCTTTTGGCGAAGCCCGTGGGCACCAAGTAGAATTGCCGAACCCAATTTGCTTAGTGTTAGAGTAAATGGTTTAGTTCTTGTTGCTTAACCTTCCAAACCACGATGTTTGAATGCAGCCTGGGTAGTGGGATTGCCCGATGTGTATGTGTAGCTCTGCTTTCCAGTGCTTGGTTATTTATGGGAATTTTCTGCTTCTGAGATCCCCAAGTCAGTTTTCGCTGATCTATCGCAATTCCCATCGACTTTGGTGGCGCTTGTGACACAATCTCTGACGGCTGACGTGTCAGAGGACGGGGATTCTGGAAGGCAGAGCAGATAAATGCCCTGTGCTTGTGTGATACCAACAGCAGCCCTGGCTCTTCCATTCAGCGGTGCCCTGGATTTTCGGTCCTGGAGCTGTCAGCTCCGTGTTCCAGCTCCTCCTGCCGAGACCATCCACATGTGCAAAAGGCAGGATCTGCACATCCAGATGCTCTATTCAAAAGGGGCCGAATCGATAAAAGGGGAGTACGGGGAAAGAGGTGGTTGGAGGAATGCACTGAGTGACGGCGCCGTTCGGCCGTGATCCCCAAACCATCCGAGTCCCGTCCCTGCGCTGTTTTGTCTGGTGTTACTTTATCTTTAGTTTAAACTTCCTTTAGCTTCCTAGGATGCAATCAATTCAGATCAAATTAAAGCGTAACAAGGAATTAAACAGCAAAGTTCTTGTCTTCTGTTCATTCATCCTGAGGGCTATAATGACTGTAATAAAAATTCGTGCAGAGGAGGGAGCGGTTGGCTCTGAATAAACTTGAGGCAGAGTATGGCCCCCGAATTCCTCCGTGGCGTGCGCTTTTGAAACGTGGGTCTGAGCTGGTCCCGCTGCCTCCTTGGTGCAGGGGCGAATAGCAAGAGCATTAAGGATCTGAATGCAAGTGAAGTAATGTAAGACAAGATCTGTCAGCACAGGCTTTAATGTTGCTTAACAAAATATGTTACAGTAAATCTTTATAGACTCTATAAGTATGTTGAGTTCCAACAAAGTAAACCAAAGTAAACATTTCTCTTATGGGAAATTAAATTCCATGTGGTTAGGGCAGAGCTATGATTAATTCAATGGCAATGAGAATATAGTGGAGTTATTGACTGTGTCTGAGAAACAATTTCATGTCAGAAAAAAAGTTTAAACACCAAATAGTAGGAGTGGGAAAATAGAAGTGGAGTTTCTGATCTTTAATTATAAATTAAAGCATAGATGCTGTAGGTATTAAAGTCACATCAATTATTGATAATGAGCTCGCTACAGTGTTAGTGAAGAGCCGTCCTCTGCTCTGAAGGATTGCGGCTCTGAAGGGGTGTGTGTGTGCGTGTGATTTCGTTTACTCCCTTAACCAATATCAACAGGAACAGTGAGCACTCGGAGGGCTCCTGGACCGAAGCCTCAACCGGAGTGCATGGTTTCATAATGTTCGTTTTAACTTTAAATGATTTTTAATATTCTACATATGGTTTCATGGTTTTAAGCCTCCTCACTGGGAATGAACAAGGCTGTGGTATTATGATGAATAGTGGATCAAGTCCAGGAACACCCACTTGCTTCCCTACATATCAAACATGTGGCGCTCCCATTAAATATGGGGATCTCTCTGGGGATTAGAGTTGTCCTATCTAATCCAGTCCTATTTTGTTCCCCCGACCCGGATTGAGTAGGATGCATTGTTCCCATACATTCTTCTTTTAATTAAATGCAGTAGATATGTCATGTCAATGAAATATTCCAGGTCTGTTTTTACATCTGTAGCCATTTTCTCCTCCTTTACTTCCATTTGCCTTCTTGGAACGAAATTCTACATTAAATACAGTCTTGGATTAGTTGATTGGCTGTGTGTGTGCTGCCAGAACAGTTCAAATAAAAATCTTAATGTTGTTTTTTATTTTTTTGCCTATGTAAAACTAGACTATAATGTCATAGAGACGCTGTTCCTCTGAGAAGTTTCAGACCCAGCAGAAAACTCAGCCTCCAAATTACCTGCCTTCTTTTGTTTGTTTTGTTAAGTGGATGGCTTTTGCAGCAATCACACCAAACGTTACTTGTGTAATCCCTGCAGGTACGAGCCTGATGGACACAGGACCGGGTTGTTTATTAGATTTGCTGGAATAATTTGGTAACTGATCCGATTGATACAAAGCCTCATCATTACTTAAAATAAAAATCCTTTCTGACTATATGCCAGGCAGATTATCCAGGTTTGAAAACTGATCTCCTTTTAAAAATGCCGTGTTCAATTATTATTTTTAAAACGCTGGATTACAGCTATGAATTCTCTGGAGGTTAAACTGGAGCCTTATTATAAGGGGAACTACAAGTAAACATTATTAATTATAAAAAAAAAAAAATTGCTTAAATTAGGTTTTTTTTTCACACCTGCTTCTTTCTTAATTAGCTAGTAGTCCACATATTTCAGTCAGTTGAACTCTTTAGTATTTATTCAAGCATACTTGACATTAACATACTGTTTGATGTTTGATATCCTGAGTTTTTAATTTAACCACATGACAACAAATGGTATTTATGAAATATCAGTGAGCTGGAAAAATATCCCGTGTTGCAGTTGTGCGCTGTAGTGAGCTGAAAGCTGTTTCCTTTTGGAGGTTTAAGAAGGGCTTAAATGCACAGGGGGGAATATCTGCCGCCTTCTGATACCCCCATTTTTTATCCTCCGCAAGATTTACAGGCCGCCAGGGGTGCGGAGCTACCAAGAGAGCAGCAGCCCTGCTGTAGGATCTGGGAGGGGAGAGAAACGCAAAAATACTTCTAAAATGATGTCAGAAGTTAGAGGCTTCTTACAAAACGGAATTTGTACTGACACACAAATCATCAGCAAAATATGTGACATCTATTTGTTTGGCTTTATTAAAGTTATTACATTTAGGATTTGGATTGTACCTTCCCCCTCCCCCCAGCTCTTCATAATCCATAGTAATTTACACGTTTGCCATCAAAATTGACAAAACTTGTCTTGTTTGTGTTCCAGTGGTGCTGGGAGAGGAAGCTGGGATCAGGTCTGTCTGTGTTAGGTGCTGGTCGCCATCAGCAGAAGACAGTTCCTGCCAAAGAGAACTTGCATTCAAACCAGATTGTATAAACACAGGGTGTTGAGCACAGAAACCACAGCGGCATGTGAAACAACTTCCTCAGGATTTCACAGTGGGGAAGTGGCAGCGCTAGGATTAGAGCATATTCCCCAAATCCCAGGCTCAGTTATGATAGCATTACTCCACCGATATTTTATGATTTTTTTTCTTTTTTTTTTTTAATTTTTTTTAGTGGGGAAACTGAGGTATGAAGCAGTCAGCTGGCTCTTTCCAAGCAGCTCTGTGTTAAGGACAAAAACCAGTGCCTCAGCTTGTATTTGGGTTCAGCGTTCCCTTCAGGATGTATCAGCGATCTGTCTCCAAGTGAATAATCTTACTTTTGCAATTACAAAGCTTCATAGCCAACAATGACGCTTTCTAGAGCTGGCAAGCCTTAAGCTCGCGGAATCTTTGCCAGAATCTTGATACCTGCTGTTTTGGTCTTCATAAGTCATCCCGTACGAGCTTCACGGGGAGCGGCTGCGCTTGTGGGTAAAGGCTCTCAGTGAAAGGGTGGGGAAGATCTGAGTCATTTGTTAAATCGGCTGCAGATTCTCTTGTGCAAGTCTCCTCCTCCCTCTGTTTCCTCTCCGACAGCAAAGTTTTGTGATTTTGGTGGTGCGGGTGTTACATGAGGCGGAACTTCGTGCGGTTTGAATAGAGCTGTGTGAAATGAGTTTTCAGTTTATTGGGTACAATATTGGAGAGATCCAAAATGAAAAAAATTCAAATGAAATGGAATACTAAAAATAGGAAATTTCAAGTTGATTTAGACTAGGCTTTTTGTGGTTTTGAGTTTCAAAACAGAAATTGTTTTAAAAATCAAACCCCCTGGTTTAAAAATAGAGGTAAGAAAATACTCTTGTCCTTCTGCCACCAGGAAGGTTGTGCGGATCTTTAGCCTACGGAGGTTTCTGCTGTTTCTTTTCTTTTGCACATGCATGTTTCTTTATTTCTTAAAATGCTATTAATTATTATGATGACACTTTTATTTTTTTCTAAGCCTTTTGGACTGTACCGAAGGTTAGAACTACAAAACATTTGAGAATAAATATAAATCACTTTTGTGATCCCGGCTTTGAGGTCAGGTAGAATCCCCTGGTGAGGGCAAACCGGTATAATGCCCTGGTTCGTGCTAGTCACCTTTTTATTTTATTTTATTTTTTATTGTAAGGTTGCTGGTTGCTGCAGTAGACACCAGTTTACACATGATCTTGGTCACCAGCAGAGCATTTTAGCTTCAGTCCGGTGGCTGCCTGAGCACGCTGTTGCTCTCGCTGACAGCGGTCATTAGCTCTACCTGCTTTCTGTGCCATCAGAAGGTGGGCAGTGGGTGAAAGAAGGCAACAAAAGCGTATGTGTGTTTGCACTCCCATCAGAAGGGTGTACACGCTGCACGCCAGGGACATGTGTCTGCCTCCGGGGTGGGGTTTGGGCAGAATCAGACCGTTCTGTGTAACAACTGAAACATGCGTGAAGAAATATTAAGCATGGATTTAGAGAAAATCCCTCATGTTAGTGGAATGTTCTAAACTGAGAAGAATATCTTCGTAAAAATAAATGGGAGACAGATGCATGAATTTCAAGTCGAAGGATAAATTCTGAGCAAAGAGAAAGCTTGTTTTTAATGTTCACACGTATTGACAGGTCAGGATCACGCCAGGGAAGACGAAGCTTTATTTAGACTCGGTAAAACTCGTTGATAGCAAAACGGCATTATCTTTGCCAGCATCTCACCTTTTTGATATCTACCTGTGTCTTAATTAACATGGGGTAAGAATGCATTTAGCTGGTTTTGTTACTTCTCAAAAGACAGCTGAACTCCCATTGTCTTTGGGAGAAGGAACGGTTTAATCTGAGTTTTGACAAAACCTGGGACCTCAGAACTTGCTCCGTTAGTGCCTTGGCTTTTGGAGTGGGCAACTTTTCTTTTTCTAATGTGATATTCTTCAGATGGTGAAGGCTGAAAGACGATGAAATCTTGAGGTAGCGTTTCCACTCTGTTGACCACACTGTGGCCGGGTAGCACTTGACTCCTCAGTGCCCCACGTCCAGCTATTTCAAAAGATGGAGCCCAAAGGCCCTTCCTGATCTTGGCTGAGAATGTCTGGGATGTCGGGGCTGAAGCACTAAGCTGTAGTGCCTTTGACACACAGTAAGGATGAAGAACCCTCTCTTTAGGACTTTGTACTTGCTGTGATGAGGTCCCAGCCTAAACACAGGGAAACAGCTATTGACCTGGAAGGGGAAGCTGCAGGATGCCAGGATCGAGTGCCAGAAGAGCTGAACACAGCCCTGCAGCGTTGCTCTCATTTCATCAAAGGCAAGTTGCCCTTGATACCCTGTTCAATTTGTTCAGAGCTACATCTAGAAAACAGTTTTTCCAAATCTTAACCTGTGTTACTCCTGTCCAGGAGTGTAAACTCCACTTTGTTTTCCTCATAATTAGATCTTGACTCTGGCAGGTGGATTTGGACAGGTTGTTACTGCTTTTGGGGAGAGCATGGGAAGGAGCTGTGAGATGCAGTATTGGCCACAATGCACATGTGGAAACAGGACCAAAACTGTGAAGATTATTACTTCAAATAGAATAAATAAATAAAGAGATTGTAGCTCAGCAAAGCATGCAACACATCTGTCTCATAAAACCTTACAAGGAGGCAAGCTCCCTTTGAAAATCTGAGATGTAACCCCAGAACTGGTCAGGAGAATGTGTTGGAGCCCGTTTCAGCTCCCCTTGCACTCTCTAGGCCTGAAATTTTCGTCGGTGTCTGGAGGTGTACTTAACACCCCTTCTGCATGAGTTCTCTCTTATTGTCAAGCAGTGAGGTCAAGTGAGGAGCTTCAGGGAGATGGTGGGATCTGGTTTTGCTGGCTCCCACCAAAGTGTTGTTTGTGGGATATTCCCCCTGAGCATCCTCAGAATTAGATCCCCTAGCGTCCCAAATAAAGCTGAGGTATTTCAATAAGAACGGTTAGCTGACAGCAAATCTCCAGTCCTTAGGTTAGAGGAGAAAAGCCCAAATTTAAGGGTGATGTGCTGAAAGCTGCTGGAAGAGAGAAGGTGAAACTGGGAGTTACATCAGAGGAAGGAGCAGGTGGTCTTAGTGCTACTGGTACTCATTGTTTGCGGGACGTAGTTTGGAGGGGGGAAGAAGACACGGGTGCTACAGTGATGCCAGGAATATTTCTTTGAGTTTTAAAAGGCCTTGAATACAAATGTTTGTGGAGTGGTCAGCTCCTACAAGAGTGGAAAAGAACACTTAGGGAGAGCTGGAGAAGATTGTGAGCTTTTCCAGCAGATAAGGGAGGCTACTTTGAAGTGGGTGTCCAAGAGAATGCACAGGGATTACTGGAATAAGGTGACCTATAGGAAGGAGGTTCTAGGGAGAAGTTGATCTAGAAGAGCCCATGAGCATGAAAGAAAGGCACCAAAGCTGGCAGCCATGAAGGAGAGATGCAGCCCTTCCAGTTTGCAACTTGCAGGAAAGCTAATTTTGGGTGTGACCCCAGTGTTTGGTTAGGGCTGATCGTGCCTCGGTGCCTTAGTCCTTACCTGATCCTCTCATTATCTACTGGTAGATGACATCTGCTTAGGGGGAATGAGAGCACTGAGACTCCTGTTTATTAAAAGTATTTCTTTTATGTGTGAAAAGGGGAGAGAGATTTTGCAAACCCCCCAGAATAGTTCTGTGTAATTTAGAACTTGGAAAGTTCCTGCACTCTTGACAGTTCCAGTGAGGACTTCAGTTCTGCTGCAGCTCGGCTTTTGGGTTCCACCTGCATGAAACATATCTGCTATTGAACCACTAAGAGGGTGATTTTTCTTGAAAGACCACAATCCTAATACCAGTTTATTCCACAGATAGGAACAGAGCCAGATCAACAGACCTGTATAAACAAGATACCACAGACTTTCTTCTTGTTTTTTTTTTTTTTTTTTTTCCTAAAAACTTTTTTTTTATATATATATAAAGAGGCTACTTCAGATTCTGCAGAAGTAATAATAAAACCAGACCTAATGGGTCACCATATGTGGAGAGGAGTTCTCTTGGGTCTTAGGATATACACTTAAAGAGTGAAATAAAGAAAAGGAAAAAAGCAGTAATATTGGCAACTGTTGTTAGGTAGTATAAACAATAGCCAGCCATTGGCTTGGAGCAGAGGATCAAGTTCCAATAGCACTCAATAGGGAGCCTTCCTTAAAAAATTAGAAGAAGCTGGGTTGGAGCTGGTCCATGCTGGGAATGGCAGAAGAAGCAAAAACAAGAGTAAATGAATGGAAATTAAGCAGCAGGAAATGGGGATTTGGCACAAGGTTGGAATTTGAAACTGCAGAGAGGTGTCAGTGATAAAGGTTGGATAGAGTTTCTGGCCAAAAACAGAAAGAAAGAATGCAGATGTGTTCATTGAATAAAGTACAGATGTAGAAAGTGGAAGGGGGGGGTGTCTGACATGGGGAGAGAGGAATAAAGAAAAGGGGGGGGTGGAGGAAGAAAAAATTGAGGGGAAATAAGGCTGAAAAGTAGGTGCATTCATGTTTAACGTGGCTTTTTTGAAACAGTTTTTCTCTGTGAGTGTGGAGAGGACGGCAGGTCTAGGCTCAGTTGAGTTGTGGCATTCTACAGGGAGCCTATTTTTGCTCAGAACTTGTTCTTGCCCCTCGTGTCTTTGGGTTATGCAGGATTCAGCATCGAGGTGTGAGGAGGGATTTGCTCCTTTCTCGTCTGGCAGTATCTCTTCAGGAAGAGGAGGTGAAGTCATTCCAGGGACCACGGGGTTTATCCTTCTGGAGTCCTTATAAAGAGATGGGGATGTAAAAGTCGTGTTTACAGTTTTTTCTTGTTATTTTCTCAATTGTTTTTGTTCCTTTTTACCTCTCTACAGTGGAGTATTTCTGCCTAAGTCTAGGCATATGGTTGCACAATCAAAATTTATCATGTATTATTTAAATAAGCCCACATTGTGGCAATTGACAGCGGGTATGTTCTTCCTAATTACAAAGTAGGCTTATTTGTTTAAACTGTTGTGAATATGAACCCATTTTTCCCTGCAGTTGGGCAGGCTAATTACAGTTTTGTTTCCGTTTCTGCAGTTCATCTGATGAGTAATGTTGCTGTGCTCTTTCCCTAAAGTCCGTTTATGGCCCACATTACAGTTGCTTCCGAGTCCTTCTCTGTACATCTGCCTTCCCATTGCCCTGGCGATGGAGGGAAGTCCTCTCACTCCTGCTGTACCCCCAGCCCCTGTGAGCTTTGAAGGCACGTAACCATTTGTCTCGTACCGATTTGAGCACATAAAGCAAGAAATAGGGTCTTAGTGACTTGCCAAATAATGACGTAGCTGTAGCAAAGCTGAGGGTAGTATCTAGAATGAATGGACATCTTGTGTCTTTAACTTACGTTCTTATGAAAGTGTATTTGGGGTGTCAAGGTAGGCTTCCAAAGGGCCCGATTCTGTGTTGACCTCTGTCGTCTGTGTCATTTACCAAGTAGGAGAGTCGGTGTTTTGTATCTGCTTTGCAGTTGATATTAATAAACGAAGCGCGGTGCAGCGTGAGACCGCAGCGCCCTGAAACCAGCAGCCAAAAAAGAATGGCAGCCTTTGAGCTGCGTTTGACCAAATTATGCTGTGGTTTGTGGATTCGTGGTGTTAGACCCTCATCTTGTAACTTAATCTGGACCGTGCCCTGTTGATTTTTTTAAGAGTCTGTCCAGGAAAATGGTTTCACTACGCTGGGACCTAACCAAGGCCACTGCAGAGACCCCCCTCACTGGTGTATTGGGGGTTCACACCTGTGAAGGTGGGTGATGCTTTTTTGCCTACAAAGGGCTCATTATTTGACTTTTAAGTTCAGTTTAAAGCTCAGAAACAGAAATTCAAGGGTTATTGTGATACTTGCAACACAGATAAGGGAAACAAGATGCAGAGAGGTTGAACAAGTGTCTCTACACAGATGGCAGTGAGTTTAATGGACAAAACAGGGTTTTAATAAGAGAAATACTTAGATGGCTTTCAGTCTGTTCCCTCCCCCCAGCCCTTCCGCCAGCTTTCAAGATGCAATATATCAAAGTTATACTGATTATTAAAAGAAAAGCTATGAAGAGACATTGGAGCTCTCATTTCAGGGCTAAAGCCAACTTCTGTATGGCTTTATGATGTTCTCTTTTGTGACCGACTCCTGCTGATTGCCTCGTGTCTGGCTGCAGTGGTGCCTGGTGCTGGCTCGGGTCAGAGACCAAGTACTGGGTTAAATGGCCCAATGCTCTGATAAAAGGTGACAACTTTCTGCTGTGACACTGATGGGGGTGACAGAGCTAGGCAGAGCAGTGTTAGACATTGAGTTTTTAAGAGAAAGGAGCCCACGTGCTTTAGTGCCCAAAGAGACTGCTCACAGCCCTCAGAATAAGCAGAAATTCTCTTGGAGTGGATTTTGCAATAGTTGTCTTCTTTACACTTCTTTCTGGAGACACTTTGAACTGACCATTTTAGAACATGGAGATGTTAGGATGTGATCTGGGGTGCTAGTCCTTGTGCTTTCTGGTTATCTGTAGTTTTATGTAAACACTGGATAGTTTTCCGATTCAAAAATGGGTATAGCTGGTATTTTGCTGGTAGTCAGTGAAATCAGTCCAGCCTTCCATGATGTTTTTTTTGGACAGACAGTTGAATATCTGTGGCTTGATTGAACAGATGACACTAATGAAAACTGGGGCAGCTGTGGTTTGCCTCAAAGGCTTGGACCAGGTGAACTGAAGCCAAAATGTGGGCAAATTGATTGTCTCCGAGCCCTGTGATACCAGTTTGTGCAAACTATTCTAATAGGTATTTTATTTTTATTTCAGGAGAACTTAGATCTCCTGTAATCACGGTAATTAGATGGGCTGTTTTTAGAGGAAGTAAGATGTTAAGAAACCTAAAGTGGCAATAATAATGAAACTTTCATATTACTTATAAGAAATGAAAGATTAGCTATTAACTAAATCATTATAGGTTTGTTTGCTGCTTTATTTCTAAAAGCTGCGGTTTAGGGCTTGGCCATCTCACTCTGGATTTTTTTTTTTTACCATTAAGACAAAAAATAAAGGGTATTTTGGTGTCTAAGCATCATTTAGTATTTCGCTCAAGTATGAAACTCCTTGACTCCAGAAAGTCTTTATTGTCCTTTGAGCTCATAGTGCTTTTCACAGCTGTTGTTTTGCTCTTAGCTAAGAGTAGTTGTTGCACAACATTTCCTTTATATTTCAGGGTATTGTTAAAAAAATTAATCCAAATATTTGTGTTATATTATCTATTATGAATTTTGACACTGTGCTCTGCCAGAACCATCATTCTCAAACCCTAGAGAACTCTGAAACTGAGAACTGGTGGGGAAGGAGGCTTCTCCATTCTGCAGTAACAACCCCTTCTCAACCCTTAACATCTAAATAGTTCTGATAATTAATGGATGTTATGGAATTTACTGTGGATGAACCCAGTGACTGTTGTATGTCCAACTAACTCCTGGGCAAATTGGAAGGCCCTTGGCACGTCTCCAGGATCTAAATGCCCAGAGCTAATATTTCAGCCCTTGTTCTGACTGCCCTCCATGGAAGTGCTGCCTAAGTTAGTTTGCAGGATCAGCCTCTGATCATCTCAACCAAACTTCTTAGTGTTACCATGCTCAAAAATCTCTTCTACATGTTCTTATATGAAACAATTTTAACTCATGGCTGTATCCTGCAATATACTACACTGTAAATTCCCAGAATTTGGAATAAAAGGTTATATTAATTGGATTCCTTTGCATATGGCCAGTCCTGGGAAATACTGTGTATTCTCTCCCCTTACTCCCAGGTTTTAAAGGGTTTCCTAAGAGAATGAGACTCCCAGGCCATGCCTGGTCCTTGTGGGAGCTGAATACCCTGGACTTGAACAGCTCTGAAGAGCTCAAGTCACCAAACCTGGCCAGCTGAGGGAGGTGCTGCTCAGATACAAGCAAAAGTGGATGTCAGTGCTGGGGATTTCACAGCTGAACTCCATTAAACTCCTTTGTGAAATCATTGTTAAGTGGCCTAAATATCAGCTGCGAGTGCTTGCCTTTCTCTGTGTCCGTTGCTGGGTGACACTACTGAATAAGGAAATAAACTCACAAAATCAGATGTATTTTAAGGGAGGCAAATCCTGGCCATCACAAGGTTGCTATCCCTGATTCTAAAGCAGTGTCGGGCCGCCTTCTTTTTTCTCTTTCTCCATTTCTGCTTCCTATCTCTTCCCCTCTCCACCCACCCTTCCCTTTATGGAGTCTTTTAAGTATAGATGCTACTTACATGCCTAAACAGCTGTAAAACTACCAGTGCAAACCCCCTGTAAATGCCGAACAGATGCAGCGTGGTGAGATACACATATGGACAGCACTATCATCACGTCGGGGCCCGGACTCTTCCCCCTCTTCCCTTTCCAAGAGGGCAGTATAAAGGAGAATTCTGCACTGATGTTTAGCTCCTTTCTCCACAGAAGGTAAAGTCATGGTGAAGCCTTTGACTAGGTAGCCTGGAAAGGGAGGATAGACTTTAATTCTGAGTTTGGGTTTGTTTGTTGTTTTTTTTTTTTTAGAGAGAAAGATAGACAAATCAAAGTGCTGTGGTGGTGCAAGATGGCAAACTGGGTCATGTTCTGACATTTCTTCAAAATCTTTCATCCTACACTGAGGATGCAGAACTCGGTTTCATAAACACAGAGCCTTCATAGTCCTTTCACCAAATCCCTGAACTCGTCCTTCTCTGCTATTTGTTGCCTTACCCCGGTGTCCCGTCATCGCTGGGGGACGTGAAGTCTTGCCTCCCTTCTTTAAAAAGGTGCAACAAACCCCTGAGAGCCAGGGGTCCTCCAGGAGCAGCCCGTTACCTGGGGGGCTCTGCTGGCAGCATCCGCTGGAGGTTGTCAGCCTCTGGCAGGGCTGGGAGCGCCTCGCTGGAGCGACTGCCTTCGTGGAAGTACAGGGTGTGCAGCAAGGAATCCTGCAGAAAGCAAGAAGTGAGGTGGAAATTTTTTGAAGGTCATCTTCTGTGTGATCTGTCAACTCTTTCCATGTAGACAAAAAAGATACGCTTCTCTAGCAAAGGGGTTTTGTGAAACTTCGCTGCTCTGTCCACACTAGAAGCGGAGAGGATTGCAGTGGGGGCAGGAACGGGGAATTTCTGACAGATAGAGCTGAGGTTTGCCTGGGGAATCTTCTGTCACAGGCTGGGAAGCACAACCTGTTGATATTTAACAGTAAGCATCTCTGTGTACCTAAGAACTGTGGATGGTTGGTCATAACTGGGTAATGTCAGGTCCTTACCACTTACTGCACGCCCAGACATCTGGCGTATTGTACTCTGGATTTCAGCTTTCTAATGGGTGCATCTGTGGATTCTTTGTCATGTGTTTGGCACAGAGCTTCTGATACCGATGCTGGCTTTTCAATGCTCCTTTCTGATGTGAACTCTCAAGTTTCTCTTCTTTGGTCTCCCTGCAACCTTTCCCACAATCTCCTTATTATGGCTAAGGAACGTTTATACAATTACTAGACATAATTTTTTTTATTTACTTCAGTTAAAAAAAAAAAAAAACACAACAAAAAAACAGAGAGAAAAGGATTGATATTTTGATCTGAGCTCTCCCAAATATCTGGGGCCACCGTCATTAAAGAGATGGATTGCTGGATTGCCTCAAGTTAGAAGTGAGACAAAAAAGGGAGAAGTTCTTATTATAGCCCTTCAGCTGTAAAGTCAGTGCCTTTCTGTACATCGTTTTCTGCCTTAATAACATGGGAATTGGGATCTTTTCCCACTAATTTGTGTTCAGAGGCCTTGGGTGTCCAGAATGGTCCTGTTCCAGCAGTAGGAAAGGATGTTATGGCCAGGTAGTGTTTATCAGTTGCCCATGCCTGAGGGTTTAAGGTGTTAGAGAATGGACCTGGTCCTACATCCTGGATTAAAACTTTGGACCAGGTGAAAGTACCATTGCAGAGAACAGTCTTGGAGGAGTATGAATGACAAACCCTGTGTAAACACAAGGCAGAGATCTCAGATGTAAAATAAGTGCTTAAACCCCCTCAAGAGCCAAGTTAGCTGGTAAGTGTGGAGTCAGTGCTTGCTGATCTGCGCTTGACTAGGGCAGGATTTAGTGGGAAAGCTGATGCTTTTATTAGGAGTTTTGAGCTCTTGCTGCTTCACAAGACCTTTTCCTTCCTACAGAGGTAGGGACAGTCAGAGAGCAGGACTTGAGAGACCTGGTTTTCTGTAAGACAACCACCACAATGAGGAGGAAAATCAGTGTCTCAATTCTGCCTTCCACTAACGACCACACCAGGGGCTGGAGGGAAATGTTCTCATTTACCTGTGCAAAGAGCTTATATTTATCAAATGCTTCGAAAGACCCCATCTGAAGACACATTCCTGTTGCTAATAATATATAAGCACATCTAATAATAATGTGTAGCTTAGAGGCTTTGGCATGTGTTGTCCCCACGGTGTTTTGCAAGAGAGAGACAAGCCTGTTGACACGCAGCCAGCTCTAGGGCGGAGGACAGCAATCAGGCCGGCGAGAGCTGCCACGTGGGGTTAACGCGAGAGCAAAAATAAGCCCTCAGGAGAGCACCAAACCCTTCCCCACCTCCCCCCCAAAATCACCCGGTGAATACCAGTGTTGATGCTGGGCAGAGAGAAAACGGCCTTTCAGTCTCTGCTTGCAGTGCCCACACCCTGCGTCAAGCAATTAAGTTTAGGAGTTGTCACTGAAAAATAGAATAAGGATGTTTTTTTTTTCCCTCCGTGCAAATAAATGATTTTGGTACCTTGTTATGAGGAGGGTTGATTCAAGTCATTGAAGAGGTGGATACTTCTACTTAAGGATATTTCTGCTGCATATAACACCTTTTAATTGCAAAGTCATCTTTCAATCCCTGGATGTGTAGCGGTACCAAAATACAGCCATCTCTGATGAAGCTCAGCAATTGGATGCACTGTCCTTTGCACCCAGGGGAAGAATTCAAACTAGCAGCGTACCAGGACGGAGGCCCTTCCTCTGAGATAAACGCCGGCACGGGCAGGCTGTCCACGCTCGCTGGTGCAGCCCCAGAGCCCTGTGCACACTCTTTGGGTTCTGCTTAATTTGCCTTTGCCGCTCAGAACGTTGTCAAGAGGAGGGGTTTAGACTCTGGAAGCGTGGTTTGCCCAGCAGTTTTGGCTGAAATCTGAGCAAAGCGCTGCCTCAGTTGCTGATCCTTGTGTGATCAGATGCCTCTTTAGGGGAAGATGCTTTGCTGCCACCTCTTCTGGCAATCACCCCCCCTGCCCATCTCCCAGTGCTCGCTGCTTCCTTTCTGCCTCCTTACGCCCCTTGCAGCAGGGGTGCCGAAGGGCTGGTTCTGTTACCCGGCTAAGGGCCGTGCCCTAGGGGCATAATTCCTGATTGTCTCTTTTTCACAGGCTGTATCCCTTGCTGAAGATGGCTCAAGACACCTTTTCTTAATCACCCATTTTATGATTAAAAAAAATCTTTTGCTGACAAAGAAGCAATGGTTTGTCAGAAGCAGTCTTTCCATTTCAGATGATGTGGTGATGCTGATTGGTATCTAGATCAGTGACTGGAAAGTTATCTCATTGACTGGAATCAGAAATGGTTCCACAGCTGAGATCTTTGCTCTCTTGTTCAACATATGTGCAATTCTGACTGTGACAAAATTCCTCTTGGTTTTAAAATTGCAGATCTTTGCACTAGTGCTTAAAATGAACTGGTTTAGTTTGAGCAGTTGTCTCCTGTTGAAGGACAGTACGGGGTGGGGTTCCCACTTCACTGTGGATCATCCTTTGCTTTGGTGGGTACCTTGTTTCTGGGGATAGCCCAGTTCACCGATTCAAATATCTCTGTGAGATCGCTGCTCACAGGGGAAGTGGTGTAATACGGTGGGACCCATCTCTAGTTCAGGTTCTTGCCAGTTGTGTTCTGTTAACAATGGAGGAAGGTCAAAATTCCCAACCTTTGCATTAAGGTACATGCAAAAATCTTTAAATCTTACAGTTTGTATAAGCTGGGGCGACTGAATGGGTGATGACTGGAGAAGGAAGGTGGTACGTTTCCAGACTCAAAAATAGGACCAGATTTGCTACTAAGGTTGAGAGGACTTCCTGACCCGCGTGGGCGGCTAATGGGGCTGTTTTTGTGTTGAAACTATGCAAAAACTGCAGCTGTGAGTAAGGATGTGTCTAAGCCACAAGGTCTGGGTTCAGTTCCAGATTCACAGTCATGGGCGTTGGGATGTGGTATTACAGTCTGAGCTACTCCTTGGTTCAGATCCAGTGTAGATTGTTGTGTTTTCTTTTCTAGCTTGTTTTCTTCCCTTAAATTCAGAGCATAAATTCCTGAAGGTTTGCAGCGCTTGGATCTGGGGCAATTCCGTGTCAGGGAGGGCAGAATCGCGCTGGAGGCGGCAGCAAGTAAATGTAAATGTCCTTATGAGGAGGGGTCTCAATTTAGCAAAAACACAAAGATGTTGTGTGCATGATGAAGCAATCCCGGGTCCTATGTGCAGGACGGCTCTCTCAAGGCACGGTGCTTACGTTAAATTTGAATAATGGGTTCTCGCATCGTCTATGTGTGACCCAGACACGCTGCTCAGATTTAGGATCGTAATGTGCAAATTGCGATTCCGGTTACAGGGAACCTCTCCTGAAGTTCTGGGCAAACAATTGGTTCTGTTGGAGCGGTGCTTCCAACACGGCCCTGGCCAGGAGCACGCCCGCAGCAGTAGAGCGTTGTTTTGTTCTTCCCCCAAACTACGGTTCCATCACATACCCCGGATTTTAGCAGTTTGGCCAAATGTTTAATTACTGCAATTACAAAAGGGCATCATACTGCATATCAATCATCTTACATTGCAAATGTTTGCACATAACCGAGATTGAGAAGAAAACAAATATACAAGATGTGCATATGTTCTAATTTCAATGTGAAATCAGAATCTCGAAGGCTGTTACTGCGCAGCTGGATTGGAGCAACGGGCTCACCGAGGGTGTCCCTGGACTCGCTCACCGAGATGGCAAAGCTAAAAGGAGCCGCCTTTTGTTAGAAACGTTTAAGATGAGTCCAGGGAGTTTTCTGGAGAAGGACTTTCTGCAAGTCTTTTGACACTTCCATATACATATCTTTTAATTTTGTATCTATGTGATTTAATTCACCAGAGTAGCTGGAAAAATTATTTATTGCTTCCCTCTTGGAATTTTACTGAGTAAATATCCATAGGATCCTACACGCTAAATTAGGAGAGAACCATATGGTTTATTCCCAACTGAATATAGGACTTTTGAAAAGGAGGATGGTGGCATAAATTTTTTCAGCATAACCATCATTGTCTATTTGCATCAGTCTCCCAAGTATATATTAGGGAAATGAAGCTGTTAAAAGCTTCTTTTTTCTTTTTTCCTTTTTTTTTTTTTTTTTTTTTTTTTTTTTTTTTTTTTTTTGTTTTGTTTTGTTTTTTTTGTTTTGTTTTGTTTTTGAAGGGCCACCGTGGGATGTTGGGAGTCAGTTTGATTTGCAGAGATGTTCTGACAGTCAAGCTTGTGAACAAATATGGAAGAAAAATCTAGAAACGTGTGACTTCTCTGTTGGCTGATATTTGATTCTCTGTCTTAGCAAATTGTTTTAATCAAAAGAGCCGCCCGTGCAACTGCTGAGAAACCTTCTCTGAAGGTGACAGGCAGCTGATGCTCCCTCTTCTGTGGCTTTTTCCTCTATTAAAAAAGAGATGATGTCATTAGGGCTTCCCTCCGGATCGTTCGTCTCTCTCAGGTGTTTTTTTGGTTCTCTTTCTTTCCAGCTAAAGCTCACTAATTGTACCTGATTCATCTGTGTCTTTAAAAATATTGTGCAAGGTTAAGATATTACTCATCGATGTGTATTTTAACCCAGGCAGAGTTTTTAACAGCTGCGTAGCTACACTGATTTATTTTTTTTCTTTCTCCTTGATTTCTTTTGACTCTTGGGGGGGCAGGGGAATAAGCAGAGAGGAAAGAGGAAAAAAAAAAAAAACCATTAACACAAAGGAGCACTTCTTATTAAGAGTAGGTGGGTAAAGGCATTGGAAAAATAATACCTCAAGATGCATTGAAACATTTTAGGGAATTAGGGAATTCTGATCTACTGCAAAAGAAAAAAAAAAAAAAAAAANGAAAAAAAAAAAAAAAGAGAAAAAGGAGGGGGGGAGAAAATTAATATTAAAGACAAGCTGTGAGTTTCCATCTGGCCTTGCCGCTTTCGACTAACGCTTCCATGACGGAATTCATCTGTCCATCAACTGTCAAAAATTCTCCTGTCAGTAAATCCCTGGGTACTCTTTCCAGCCCACCCCACTCAAAAATATTCTGAGCCACAAAGTACTCGGAATTCCCCCTCCCTTCCTGCTCCGCTCTCGCTGGTACCAAAGTTGGAGGTCCCAGTTATTTATTTATTTCCATCCTCCTCCTTCGAAACCGGGGTTCCAGGAGGAGGGGAGCTCCGGTGGGAAGAGGCTGGGGAGCGTTCAATCATCTGGAGATTAAATTCCCACCAAGATCCTCCTAAGTCTTTCTATTAGAGCCTGACAGCAGACAGCCCACATCTGTTTTAAAACACTGAGTGGTTGTGAAGTGTGAACTCCCCACTGTTTAATGTAACTACATGACTATTTAATGTACACAGTGGTAGAGCAACTCCGAATGCCAAACTGTTGTGACATGCCTGAAGGACATATATAAACATAATATACAGAGGTTTATTGTGACAAAGTGCATCTATACCCCAAATGGAGAAGGATGGGGTTGCTCTTGAGCAGAGTCAAATGGGAGTAAGATCCTGTTTACCACATTTTATGTTTTTTTAATTGCAGACCTAAGACAAATCCATACGAAACTTCTGTTGCTTAAAATTGCACGGAGCCTATTTAAATTGCCCAAAGAAAGATTTTTAGCTGAAGATTGATCCCAATCTGCCTACTCGGTGCTGTTATTGATGCCAGAAACAGGAGGGAGGCAGGTAGGGGTTGTGGGAGGTGTGAGCTGCGCGGATCAGCGCTCCCACTCCCGGCTTCGCTCTTCGTGCCCACCAGAGACCCGGCCCCAAGAATTCCTTAATTCATGTTCTCACAGACTGAAGGGGTTACACCCCCCAGAAAAAAAATCTCGTGGATTCTCTCTTTAAGCTTAATTGATTTGGAGTAGTGATTTTTTTAAATTCTGGGTTTTTTCTGCCCGTGCTGAAAACTCAAACTGCCTTTGAAACAGCTGCCTTTCCTGCGGTGGGAAGAGGAGTGGGAGAAACATTACATCTTTTAAAAGTACATTTTATTTCAATGTTTTTCCTTCAAAAAACTGTTGGTTACTTGTGGCTTCTGACACCTCATTAATCAAGTGATCAGAATTCAGTATTTTACAGCAGCAAGACCAATTAACCTTTGCCAGCTACATAGCAGCCAAAAATAATTTCTAATTGTCAAATGGCAAAGAAAAAGAAACCCACCTCAAACACTGACCCTCGGAAGCACGCAAAGATAAAAAGTGGGATTTCTTTTTTGTTTTGCAAGCGTTTAATCAGAGAGAAATTCTAAACCCTGCATGTGCATGTCTCTGTTTTGGACTCTCAAAGTGCAGAAGAAATTTGGGGAGAGGCAGGTTCAAAGGTTTGCCTGCGCGGAGCTGCCGGGCGCCAGCCCGAAACGGAGCCCTAAATCCCCGCGGCTGAAAGATGGGGCTTTCCTCCCCTGTAACCTGAGATTCTGGGGTCTACAAGCTCCCCCTTTCCCAGCTGGGAGTTGGGAGGAGACAAAAGATGATGTGGAAATCTCGGCTCAGACCGTTTCATTGCAGCTGAAACCCTCGACTCTCCGACATTCCCCGGCGTGTCCTGCTGCAGTGAGTGTCCCAGCCTCTGGAATTCCCACTTGGACCATCCTTGGGGGATCCTCAGAGCAGCCGTGGAGGGAATGCTGTGGCCGAGACACTTCCCTTCAGGCTTTGGTCACAATTTCAAACAATTTCAAATTAAACCTTAAGCGTTGCTTCTTAGAGGTTACTTTGTGGTGAGGACTCGCTGTACTTAAAACTAATGAGGTTTTACTCAATAATTTTATTTTATTATTTTGAGGGAGAATTGGAGTTTTAAAGGCAATCGAAACAGTAAACAATTTTAGGCAGCTTTTAATTTTTAGTAGAGATTGTTTTAAAATAAGTTTTAAATTATTCATTGAAGGGAATGCTAGTGCAGTAACAGGAATGTCTTGCGTAAAAGGCAGGAGTTAACCCAATTGTCCTTATTTTCTTGTTATTATTTCTGAAGAGTAAGCGTGCAGACTTTTGTCAGAGTTCAGTATGGATCTTCAAATATACACAATTAACCACTTTTAGGGTTTGGGACCCCAGTATGCAAACTGCTTCTCTACCATTTAGCAACCCCCTTGTTCCTTATGTAGCGCTAGGCAGAGCTCGCCTTTTTTATCCGGTACCTTTTGACTATTTGTAATTCTCCTTTTTTTTTTCCCAATCGTATAAGCCATTAGATGATCCGAATACAGAGTCACACTGAGGTTCCAATCCTGTATAAGCTTTGGCATTGACTTTCAAAAGTCTGTGTTGTTGCAAGCCTGCAGTTAAAGTTGTGATGAAATCTGCAGTCACACTGGAGCTCAGCTCTTTCAGCTGAAGATTGTTGTTTATTTCTGAACCTTACCTTGATTTTTTTTTCCTTTAGAGGCTGAACTTTCATTTTTTTTATACATTTGTTCTAAACCAAAATTTGATTTGAGAATTTGTGTGGACTTCTTTTTAAGAAGTATTTTAAATCCTGGATTTCCCTCTTAGTTAAGTTGTATCAATCATGCTTTTAGTCAAAAGAAGGGCATCTCCATCCCCACCTTGGGCACAAACTGTGTATCAGGGAAGACCTGTGAGGTTGGGCTTTTTATTGTGGGGCTTTTTCCCCCCGCTCTCCAGGTTCCCCCGCCTCCCCCTTCCAGGGTTGTTCAATGTATTCCAAGCCGAGGAGGTCAAAAACACTGGTGCATATGCAAGAGCCAAACAAATAGCCTTTCTGATAGGGTTGGGTGACATGTGTCACCCCCTGTCATCCAGGAACAAGGGAGGCGATGTGCCCAGACAAAGGAGAGGGTGGAATCTCGACACACTGGCAAACCCTGACCCACACGCAGGGGCTTTGTGCAGCAGATGCCGCCTCTTATTGTTTCCTGCCTCTCTCCCCACCACCCCTGACAACAGCCACCGCCGCTGGCATTCCACCCTGACATCTGTTCAGCTTTATTGATGCTCTCCTGGAGGAATTCCCAGTGTAAACAGGGAATTCTCTACGGGAACCCCATGTTGTAAAAGGGATGAGCTGCATAATGCAAAGATTTAACCACTATTTAAAGGTGTGACACTTGATTGAAAGTGACTTGATATTTTTTTTTTTCTTCTCTCCCCCTCCCCAAGCACCCGTAACTGTATTTGGCACAAACTGTCTGGGTTGGACTTTTTCTTCTTTCTTTTTTTTTTTTTTTTTTTAATTTTGGGTAGGACTTCTCCTCCTCCCTTTCCTCCCCTCCTCCCTTCTTTTGTTTTCATGAAGTGAGTTTGTCAGGATGAATGAAAACTAGGAATTGGAGCACACCGAACATGGAAAATGAAGCAAAAACTTGGGAAAAAAGCCTGGAAAGGTGGGAGAGAAAATCCTGGTTTGTGTGTGGTGGAGTCCGGTTCCTTATGAAAGCTGTCAAAGGCCACCTGCTCCTAGGACTGACAGCAAATGTCTTCAGGATCTTTGTATCTCTTGAACCTGGAGTGAATTCCTTCTGAGGGGCTTGAAAATTGGGACAATACATTCAGCATCCACAGCAACAGGAAGGAAAAGAATGTAATTATTTTTCTTAATACCATAATACTTTTTGGTTCATGTCTTTTCCTCTTAGTATTTTTCGAAAAGCTGTCCGATCTGCCTCCGTTCTGCACGATGCTCTTTGTGGGTTTTCAAGCTGCCTCTGTGAGTGCTCAGATCTGCTCTGTAGAAAATATTTAGCTGAATTTTGGCACCAAACGACCTGATCCAAAAATCCATAACAGCTGATGAGAATCAGTCCATTGATTTGAATTGGCTTTGGGGCAGGATATTAGATGCTGAAGTGGCCAAAATAGCATGAGGACTGGGAATTGCTGTGTGTTCTTGTCATCTGGGGACCACTATGAAGAGACTAGATCTGGCATTATTTTGACTCCCTGATTTGTTTAAATAAACATGTGAAAATAAACGTGGATACTTGAAATGCAAACAGTGGGCTGTTTGTTAATCAGATCCTCCAAAAATATACAGGAAAAAATCATGGTACAGAAGTCCCGTAGAATTTTAACGGGATATAAGCTCGCGTTATTCTGTTGAAATTGCTCTATAAAGCCATGGGGTCTGTGGCTGGAGGTACAGCCGAGATTCTCCCGTGCCCACAAACACATGTTTATTTAAATTAACTAAGGATCCAGCCCATAAAGCCTCATTCTTTGTTAAAGTTCCGTCTGTGCTCATTCTTCTACGTAAAATTGAAGGCTAAGTATAAATACTTGTTACTGAACAAGATACAAGAACATCTCCCAAATAGTGAAGTACAATAAAAGAGGTGGCAAACTTAGAATAATAATTATGCACGAGGAAATAAAATGTTATAAATGTGTAAGTAAGAGGAACAAGCGCCACGTTACAGAGAAATCTCTTAACTCGGAAAATGTTAGACTTAAAATCAATCCGGGGTTAGAGTGTGCTGGGCATAGAGGATGCTGCGCAGTTATTTTGGTTCTTAGCGGGATATAATCACCCAGGCTAGAGGGTTTTATTAGTTTTATGGTATCTCTGGGATGAATAAAGTAATCTCAAATTCAGAGTGAACATGCGGAGTCTCCCTTGGTTTAGACACAATAAAAATTTCCGTGGTAGCTGCTACGAGGAAAGGTCTTATTGAAACGATAACTTGAAGTTTTATTGGACTGTCTATAGGATTTGATAGCTGGTTGTATATTTGTTCTGTCATTCCATTGGGTTGTTTAAAAAGCATTGCTAATCTACCCATAACATCTCATTTTCAAATAGATTTTACAGGATTTTGGAGGAATTTCTTTTAGGAATATTTGGCTAAATTATGGTAGCCTCTTTTGGACTTCCCTCTGAGAAGGCGAGGAAATATCTAAGCTTGTTGAAAAGCAAAAAACCTGGGCATCTTCTTGAACTGGTGAAGCTGATGGGAAACGAGAGGTCTGGGGCACCAGCGAGATCTTTCTGCATCAAAACAAGTTGTGGCACGATGAGAGACAGAGCTCCCAATGAAGCCAGGGCGGTAGGATCAGGCCCTCAGAGATTATTTGGAGACTAAACAGGGGATTGTAGGAGCAGCAATGAGAAACTCGTAATGAAGTTACAGAGAGGTGGATTTGCCGGTGTTTGTAGCAGTGTCTCTAATTAGACTCTCTTATTTTCCCCCCCGTGTTTGCTTTTCCCCTGCTCCGTGTAGCTGAAAATTCACTAATACAAATCCTGGAGTGTTGATGGATGGTCAGAGTCGTGGCCAAATCCCACTCTGTGCTTCCCGTACAGTTGAAACTAAAACGCAAAGAGAAGTCGCTACTAGAATTCTCAACAGCAGTCAGTCGAGAAGAAATGTACAATAGAAATGCAGCTTCCCCGAGGAACAAATCACTTAAAGATTTAAGGAGGTAAAGAAATACCTCACAAGATTTGTTTGAAGCAGAAAGCGAGTACGGTTCCAGTAGAGCCTGCCTCTTGATGGTGTTTTAAAGACAGCTTTTCTCCCCTACTGCATGTGTTTACTTGGGGAAAATCGATATTTTCTAAAAAGTTAGCAAATGTTCTGTGTATTTGTCTTAATGTGAGAGGAGGGAGAGGAATGGTGCGTGTGGATGTGTGCGTGCGGTTGTACTTACTGCATCCATCCGCATGAGTGCAGGAATATCTATAGTCTCCGTGCGTGTATGTGCACAAATAGATTTGCATCCAGGTCAAATAACAGCTGTTATTATTAAGTTTAGCTTTTATTATCAATTTGTTGGTAGATTCAGGCACTATTTAAAAAAAAAAAAAAAAAGTCCACATCTGAGCTTTTTCCTAATCAGTTCCCTCATTTTGCTAATATTCTAACGACTGTCAATTTACTTCAGTGGTGCCATTTGCAGAATTTTCCAATTAGCAGGAAACCTGTTCCACCTTCTCCCATAATTACAGGGGACTCGCTTCAGATCAGCTGTGGCCAGACAGCATATGATGTACTTGCCAAAATCTGTGCACTGTGGGTTTTTGTGTGTGTGTGTGTAGAATTTTTTTAACCTTTGCATGAGCTGGCACAGGCTTTACATCGCTGTTGTAGGCAGGGAGCTCCCTCAGTAGTGGCATGTGTCAAAATATCCAAATAATTTCTAATAAACACACCACAGTGAAAACACAAATAGGAGTTTTGACGGGGCTGGTGTGCGACGGGTGCTCAGCACCTTGTACTTCTACAGATCTCTGGGCACGGGTAGGGAAATCAGGTAAATATTCAGTGCCTGCTCTGTTCCTCTCATACCGGATGATTTTATTCAAGAAGCATCCGTTTGGTCACTTTTTATCACCTTTATCCTTCAGCATCTGTGCCAAGCGGTGCAGCCAGGACAGCGTTCTGATACTCTCTGATATCACACCGCCTGATCAAAAAGCAATCAGCCCCCCTTTTTTAGGGCTGCTTAACCAGCTGATACTCCAGCTCTAACAATGGAGCAGCAATAACTATTATTGTTACATGAAAAGAAAATATATTTAATAATAAGCTCATTGATTTTTAACAGCATCTCTGTGTTGCCTAATTGATGGGAAGTTGTATGTTTGTGTAGCCAACGGGGGTTATGAATTAAATATGGTCGTCATTCCTTGAGGGATGCATGTCAATGCAAGAAAGATGGAGCATCTACATTTCCCCCAAGCGAAACAATCCCCTTGTAACAGACACAGGAAAGCCTGGAATAGGAGGAAGGGGGGAAAGGGAATAAAAAGCATCCATCACTGTTTATTAAGTGCTGCTACTTGAAGGTAAAAGGGGTATTGAACTGTTTTTAAATTGGAAGGAATGTAGCTAGACAAAACATTGATGGTAATATTAGGTTGGTGACAAATTTTATTCTTTT
This sequence comes from Pedionomus torquatus, assembly GCA_013398155.1. Taxonomy (NCBI): domain Eukaryota; kingdom Metazoa; phylum Chordata; class Aves; order Charadriiformes; family Pedionomidae; genus Pedionomus; species Pedionomus torquatus. Next base: position 145,389 of record VZRU01010148.1, on the reverse strand, counting down.
GTCCACATTTATTACAGTAACAATTTGAAGTGATTTATGTCTCTTACCCCCTCTAAGCCTCTCTCTTTGCATAAACGCGCACAGGCAGGCGCACACACAGATCCAGTTCATAAAATGAACTCTTCTGGTAACAGCCACAAAAAAATATGGGGTAAAAGTGTCTGGAAGTGTTGGACCTTAAATTTAAGACACTGAAGAGGCTGGAAAAAATTAGGCTCATCTGAAGATGTCTCAAACTGGGCACCAGCTGTGGAATCACTGGGCACTTCTGTAACCCTTTTCCAGCCGGAGCTCAGCTCTGAGGGACATGGGGATGGGGTGGGGTGTGTGTGCAGACTATTACTGCAGCTTTTTCCTTTTTTTCACGTGCGTGTTGATGGCAGTGGGAGTACTTTTTGGAAGAAATCCTCACCGGTACTTAGTTTTGAGATTTCAGGTGCGCTGGAAGCCCAGTGTCCTTGGGTCTTGAGCTTGAAGTGCAAGTTGAAGGGAAGTTCTGAGCTCGTTAGGGTCATGATAAATGATTAGAAGTGGCGTGTGGTTCACTGCTTGCAGGAGCAATTACCACTTCCTCGCTTACATATGGATATGGTCTGCTGTCGTATAACCTAAACCCCTACATTTTCCCGTGCATATATTGCTGCTCCATAATCAAGAGTACTCGGCAGTCGGGAGCGTCTGTCCCTCGGAGAGCAGCTCTCCTCCCCAGTGAACATGGGCCTTGGCAGTTCTCTCAAGTCCCTTTTGCCTGAGTTTTGTCTCAGGCTTCCCATATCGCGTGATCATTTTCCGTCTGTTGAGAAGTTTAACTGGGCCAGAGAGGTCAAGCCTTTCTGTTTCCTTCCGAGCGCTTCTGTTTTATGAGCAGATCTACTATTTTCCCGTGATTAACAGGGGAGAACATAATGCAGAGCAAAGTTCTGTTTCCAAGGCTCACGCACTGGAGCTCGCAGGTATCAGAGCTCACACAGCGACAGCAGAAGTCTTTAATCATCAAGGAATTCCTTCTAACTTTAAGTAAGGCTGCTTGAGATGAAGCTGGAGCAGTAGTGTTTGTTAGAGTTGGATGTGTTCTTGTAAACAGCTATTACAGAAACAGTATTAACTACCCCTGGGGACACTAATTATATGGGTAGAGCACACTGGGGCTGCGACAGGCAGAGTTTGCGACATTCAGCCCAAAGTGTAGACCAAACGGGGAGTTCCCTGTAGAAAAAGGAAAACCATCCTCCCACCTAAACAAGGAGCAAAACGCTCCTGGTGAGAGGACTGGTTCGTTGTTAATCAGGAGAATTACCATTCTGAGTAACAGCTTACGGTCAGCTTCGTTCTCCGCTTCTGATCTCAGCTGCAGGCTTTAACGGCTGCGCTGCAAATGCACCGAGACGGAAACCTTTATTTGTAAAACAAAGTTTGCTGGATCGGAGCGAGGTATTGGAACCAATTTCCCCTCATTGTTAGATGATGGAGGCTTGGGAAAGGGACTGCTCTGTCTCCTGCTTTTTTTATGGCTGCTGGGACGGTGAGGCCCTGGTCCCCCTTGAAAGGTTTTGGATAGTGTCTCAGTGAAAATAATTTCTGTTGTTATGAGGGAAAGATGTTCACAAGTCCCCAACTGTTCCTGCAGTCCAGCTTCCCAGTCTCGCCTCTTCCAGTGGCACTCAGAGTCACGGGGAGCCAAAGCAAACGCAGCAGCAAACGGCAGAGGAAAAGCCCCTTAGAAAAACAATTTCACTTTTTTCAAAGTTTTGTTGTTTTCTGAGTTAAAGTACAAACGTTGCCAAACACAATAGCTGCACTATTATTTTTGCTCAGGTGTGCAGGAATATGAGCTCACCCAACAAGTAAAAAAGCTTTATTTTATTAGATAGAAACCCTCTGTTGTGTGTGAAAGACACTCTGCCCCAAATATTTTACCTGGTAATAGATAAGTACAAATAATCACACAGGACAGATGAAGTGGTTTCTAATGCTTCACTTTGAGAATTACAGTGAATGTTTTCCTAAGCTGTAGCCTAATTAAGCAAAAAAAATTATGTTGACATTCACTGAATTATTGCAAAAACTGAATTTAGACTGAAACTTGACTTTTTTTTTTTATTTATTTTTGGAAGGCAGAGATGGAAAGGGGGAATAGAGAAGGGAGGGATCTATTATTAGAGCGACTGATCAATCTTCTGAAAATGTCTAAGTGTCCTGGCAGAGAGCAGAGTTTGTGCCTGGACGTTCATTGGTTGGATGATTCCTTATGAGCGTGATTAGTAGATTTAAACCCCGAGAGCTTCAGAGCTGTGGCACGTCCCTGGAGCGTGTGTGCTGAGATGTGCCAGTCTCCTGGCTGATCTCTGCAGGAAATGCTGATATTCTAGAATGAGATGCAACTTTTTTCTTCTAAGTCCCCAGGAAGACACATTTGCTGCAGTTAGTGTCTGTGAACTACATAAAGCCACTTAACCTTACACGTCTGTATTAAACTTACTTTTTGGCTGTAAGAGTTCACACGGCAAAGGTTCCTGTAATTGTCTTGTTGGAACGATGATGCCCGGTTCCATACACGGGTCCTTCAAGAAGTGTGTGCTGGTAATCAGCACTGGAACCTCAAACAGGGTGGGTTATCAGATTCTGTTCCACTTCACAGCATTCATCAGAGATGTAGTGATACTTGCAGACTTAATTTTCTCGTTAGAGAAAAATATCTTTGGAAATTGCGTCTTTCATGGAACATTTTCTTCACTTCTACTGGCGAGCCTTGCAAAGCTACTGTTCCGTTGATGTTTTAGTAGATACTTCTCAACGGTTCCAAAGGGGCCTTTACATGGGGTTACATCATGATGTGGAGCCATGAAGATCTTTCTGCATACGGGGGACAAACACGGTTGTGCCTCGGAGGAGGGAGGGGACGTGCAGTACCTGCCTTCACAGAGCGAGCCTTTACGTGGTTCAAATCATTGTAACGGTAACATCTTCTGGGGCAGTTTGCACAGCTGAGATACGGCTGCAAGTATCTGAAAAAAATTCAGGGAAAATAACTGTAATAAATCCTAGAAAGTTCAGTGGTCACAAGGCTGGTCACTGGCCTCGGTTACAGCAGTATAATTGAAGAAATTATTTTTTAAAATCAATTTAACAGAGCTACTGCAAACCTACAGATACTCTTACTTCCAGCTGACCTGTCTTTAACAAGGTTAAGGTTGATTTTTTGGGAGGCTCAAATTAAAACAGAATGGTTTAACAATGGAGACGAAAGTTTGGACAGCTGGAGAGTCAAGCTGCGATTTCAGAGTGCTTTGAGTAGAGCCCGGGTACCCTGGACTGAAAATTATCAGTCCCAAAGTCTTCAGTCAGAACAACGCTACTTACACGGTTATACAGCACCCCCACTATCTCGTTTGGGAGCTTCAGAACCCCCCTTGCTGTTAAGTGAGCTTAGTGAACCCCTACAAAGTGGAGAAATTGAGATAATTCCTTTTTAATTTCTTTTTTTTTAAAGTTTTTGAGTGCAACTAAATGAAGCCATATGAGGAAACACAAGCTTTTATAACGGGAAAGCTCACAGTAGAGTTTTCATTCCGCATTCTGTGCAGCTTGTGTGAAACCTTGCTCAGCATTCTCTCGAAGTGTCAGAGGGTCTCGTGTCGATGTGCCATGTTTTTCAACAAGTGCCATCCCTTCGTCCCTGTAACCTGTCCTGACGTTGCAGGGACTGACTCCTTAGTCTGACGTCTCATTGTACAAGTCCTCCCTAACGACAGTGCTACTCCCATTAGCCTCCCTCCATGCCTATTTACCATAGCAGCTTTTCAATTATTTAAAATGCAAACATCTGGATTAAATAAATGGAGAAAACATTCAGCAAATGTTGCATGCACTCTAAAACTTTTCTCCAGAAATTACGGCTGCAGAAGAACTTGAGAAGGAAAAAAAAATAAAATTCACTGCACACATCAGGCTCTCGGTGCAGCAGGGCCATGGGCAGGGAGTCCTGGAGTTGGGAACTGCCAAGAGACCTTGCTCAGCAGAGAGCACGTTACGATGATGCATCTGGAACGATACCTCTTCACTTAAAGCATCAAAACAGGAGTATTTTCCAATCAATAAGCCAACTGTAGGCTTAAAATTCATGCTCTGCATGGAAGTGTGTGTGTGCCTGCGGTTGGAGCATAAAGAACATGTAATATGTACACATAAAAACATGTTGTACATCTCCAAGAGGAAAAGTGGATTGGATTTTTTCTCCCTGAGAAGTCTTTTAAAGTCGGTTAATTGTGGGGTTTGTATCCAGCTTTCACGTTGCCAAACTCTTGGAGGAGCCTCACCTCTGGCTTTAGCAATACCTGCCTAAGCATCGAGGGGATTCCCTCCCTACCATCTCCCCAAATCGGGGAAGAATATCAGAATTTGAAGTGAATGAAAAACACAGGTCATGGTTGCTGCGTTTGGAAGCATCTGGAGCCCTCACACAAGCTCATTAGTCTCGTCATAAAGCAGAGCCTTGCAGAAGCCTTACCTTAATGAGATTAAAAACAAGCACAAACAACCCAGTGCATGAGTGACCACTCGGGTCGGGCATCAGGAGCTGTGGTTCCACGGGGTATTTAGTAAGTGTTGGCTTGAGTTGTGTGGTCAGAAGTGGGTCAGGGGAGAGAGTTTGGCCAACAGAGCCCTGTTCCCAGCCTCTACGTTCTCAGCCTCCGGCCGCTGCCCTCAGGAGCAGGTACTCCATAGCCAGGTCTCTATCAGCCATGTGAAAAGGCCCAAAAATCAGGTATTTGCTTGTTGCCTTTGGTACGTTTTGCAGCCCTCGTTTGTCTTCAGAAGGTGGAAGGTCAGGGGCTGAAATTACCCAGTGTTAACTTAAGATCTCTCAGAAAAGCCCTGGGACTGTGTTTTGCTCCAGCCAGAGGGTGAAGCTCTAGAGCTGAACGCAAAGCTCTGTAACAACTTAATGAATATACCCAGGGAGATGCTGGAGTGAGCAAGGTCAAAAAAACCAGTGGAAATTAGAACTATGACCTTCGCCAGAAAAGCCTGGGCACCGCTGGCTGTGCTAAAGCTGTGTCACCAGCTGGGCATCCTGAAGGAGGCTGCTGCTAAACCCAGACCCGAGCACATGCACCCATTCAAGGCAACGGCAAATTTTGCATTGTCTAAAGCGATGTGGGAATAGGTATTACATATACACACTAAAATGAAACCAATCTCATGCTTCAGGGTGTAAATTGATCACTGGAAAGGTCAGGAAGCAATTTTCCTCTCCTGTTAACATCACTGCACAGTCAACTTGGGGTGCGTGTGTGTGTGTACGCACGGGAGAGGGATGGAGTGAGGAGAAGCAATTTCTCCTGTAGCATTGAATATTTGCCAGAGGCAAAATAACTAGCTGCAGCCGTGAGTTTTACGGCAAACCGATTGCCCAAGTGTTTGAATTCTACCTCATCTTGATTTCTGGGTGCCTGATCTCAGACACATTAAAGGAGCGTGCCTTTCGTGATGTATTTTGTGAAAATCCGGGCTGCTTTTGAACACTGAGACTTCATGCTGTGAACAGTTGCACCGAGTGGCTCTTCTCGCATGAAACCTGTGCTTGGGCTTGTGGGGGGGTTGGGGATGGAGAGTTTGAATCGTGAGCCCAGAAAAATTGCATGATGGTGTTTGGACCCATTGGACTCCGGAGATGCGCATCAGAGTACGGTGCCTTGAGAGCAGCATCACTTAGGGCAGTGGGTTTTCTAAATGGCTTCATGTGGAGCCCACTGAAGTAATATCTTATCTTCCCGTGTATCTTCATAATCATCAGAACTTCTTCGGGTAAGAGAGTTGCCCTGAAATGACTGAGGAGTCAAAACAAGTTCCCCAACTGCTGTCTCATTCCAGCCTCACCCATTGCCAATTAACGGAGTTTATACCCCAAAATGCTGCTTCTTTTTTGGCGTCTGGCAGGTATGTGCTACATCAAAAGGTACTGAAAAGGTTAATTAAATTTGGAGGCTGGTAAACAGATATGAATGAAATGTTTACAGTAAGAGGTGGAGTTGCTTTAAATGTATTTGTTTCTTTACTGCACACAAGAATTTTTCTTATTCCTCATAAATACAGAAGGTGCATATATGTCTAAAGTACTCTTCCTTTGGAAAATCAGTTGATTTGTGAGGAGATTCAGAATTTTTCTCTTTAAAGCAAAATTCTATTTCTCTACAGAGGCATCTGTGCACACGTGATCTTTTTTGAGAGCTGGAACAATACCAAAGTGCAGGAGAGCATCAGTGGTGGGAAATTCCACGGGCAAAGAACCGGGAAAGGGTAGGAAGCCCTGGACATCAGGATTCTCCCGAAAGATGCGGATGCTGACATTCGGGTTTGGCCAAATGCTGTGGCTGCAAAATACCTTATTCTGACAAAACAGGAGTAGCTTTAAAGAATGTCAGTGACTCGCTCGTGTAGCCGGCCCCGTGGCTCTAGAGATGCAGATTCTATTTCTGCCTCAGCCACGTGACCTACATTTCTTTGGGCCAATTCAGCCATGGCTTAAAATGAGGAGCAGGCAGAAATGAGGAGGGAAAAAACACAGCCTGTATGTTTTTAAGAATTTTTTTTAACTCATTATGTCTTTTCTGACTGCTGAGCTGGTGTTTAGGAAGACAAGAAGTGGCCAAGTATGAGACAGAAAGATGTTTCCTGTTTCTATTACTGATTTCGTTCCTCTTCAGCATCTTTCATCTCTTCCCTTGGCATCTGGTGGTGTTTGGTGGCTGCTGGCAAACCCTGTGTATTGGGGCCATCTATAAACACGTATCATAGAATGGCTAGAGCTGTTCTGTGTTGGGAGTCCTTTAGCCCCGTGGTAACCTGCCCCAAGGAGCAGCTCTCTCGGTGTCGCTGTGTGTGGGAGCGCTCAGTGTGTGCAATTCCGAGTGTGCAATTCTTCTGTATTTTTAATTTCAAGATGATGTTTCTTCTTCTAAAGAGGTCTCTGTTAAACACGTGGCATTCCCGGTTGTTTGGCTTTTCTGAGGAGATCTGCGATGAGTTAAAGCACAGCAGGATAATTTCCAGTCTTCCTTGCACAAAAAATGGTGGTTGTTTTTTTTTTTTTTGTTAGTTAAAAAGCGTGAGTTCCCATTGCTTGTCCAGTAGGAACTACTAGAAAGTGGCTTGGCTGGCACACAGGGCCAGGAGCTTGCCCAGTGTAGGCTGGGCCCCTTTTACCTTTTCTGTTTGTGCGTGGATACATAGAACCCGAGACAATTTAAATGCTACGTTTATCTGAAGAAGGGCACTTGTCCATATCACTAAAAAAATCCATCAGAGGCTTCAGGCAGAAGGGCTGGGTAAGTGTTTTCCGTCTGCAGGTTGTAGCAGAGCAGCCGCACTTGAAGGCTCGAGGTGGTTCAGCAATTTCCTAGTACTGGAATTAAATTTTTTAATTCTTTCTTCCTTTGTTTGGGTTAAATCATGAGGTCTTTTTTCAGATTTTACTTCCTCCCAATTGAAGTGGTGTAGGCGAGTGCTGCGTTTGAGAAAGACTGAAGTGAAGACTAAACAAGGGTGTGATGGCCATCCAAAAGCATATCAATAAACAGAGTAATCAGCAAGTGAGATGTCAGACAATGTGTGTATGTTGATGAATATGATACACTCATATTATTGTTTGCAGTCTTGTTTGCAAAATATCCTGCGATACTTTGGGATGCTCTTTGCCTCTTTCTCTGCACGATTAAATGGGTGGGTGAGATCTCGGGCCCTGCTGTTTTATGCGGGAGGGTTGCTTTGTGCATCAGTAGAGTCCCTCCTCTGCAGCCTCTAACGCTGCACATTTTCAGATCCGTATTGCTGCCTGTATTTCTCCGAGTCCAAGCTCTTCAACATTAAAGCAAGACCCTTCATTTTAATCATTAGAGAATGAATCCAGTGCTAATAGCACTTAATTGTTTCACTAGACCGATCTCCGTTGGTTTTGGCAGCCGAAATGAAAACAATTCCAAATACCATCAAAGGAGCTTATCCACACACAGCGTGTACCGGGAGAGGGGTTTGATATACAAGGGTGTGTTAATATCATAACATCTCCTAATACTACACACGGCTCTGTAATCCTCTTCTGTCTCGGTCTATGATCTCGGAAGGTCCGATGGGTAAAAGCAAAAGGAATAAAATAGAGACAGCAAATCTCGGTCCTTGCCCCTGGAAGTGCCGCGCCGACAGTCTCCGCTTCAGCCGTGTCCCTATATTAATCTTGACTTTCTTGAAGCTCGCCCGCTAGTTTAAATTTGTATGCGACATCAAACATACCTTTTCACATATGTTCTTTCCAGATTTTTTTTAACAGTTACTTAGCAGTTTATAGAAGGAAGTGAATGATCTCATCAAGCTGCTTAGAAATTAAAAAAAAATCTGTGCTTATTAATTATGCAGGATTAGTCTAATTATAATTCAGCAAATTAATTAGCGACAGAAGGTGTTCTGAAACATTGGAGTACATTTGCATGTTAAATGGAGAGGCTAGTCTGTAATATATGTAAATTTATGCATGGCTTCATAGTTTAATTTAAAAATTTGCAGCTGCATATGGTATGGGAGCAGGTGAAAAGTCAGTTTTAGTTTAATGATGCTAACAAACATTGGATGCTGTCCTGTCTTAGGGAAGGAATGCGCTGAATGCACCCCTGTCTGCCAATCTATAAATCTGTCATAGGAATATAATGTTACAGCAGTGTTCAGATTCAAGGTCAGCTGTGACTAGACCCAGAAGTACAATAGGTGCAGATCTACCCGCTGAATAGCCCTCGGGAAAGGGAGGAGGCGAAATGCGCCTGGACCCTGGCTGCGGGGATGGAAATGTGCCTCTTTAGCAAATGAATGCTCGTTTATTCTCTACAAAACCGGGTTAGGGACAGGCGATGCTCTCGCCTTCATCAATGAGGGAGAGCGTTCAGCTGAGCGATATCCACTCTGGCAGGTGTAAAATAGGTGCCTAACCTTGGTTCCCTCGCTGACGTTCGCGTCGGTGCAACTTTCTGATCTCCCGGAGTCACCGCAAAGTTATTACCAAGTCCTGCGTTAACTGCAGGGTAGAGAGTTTTTCTGTGCCGGCCTCTGCCATCTGGCACAAATAGTAAAAACCAGCAGACCCAGCAGCAGCAAAAAGGCTGCTGGTGTAATTGGTGCTCACTGTTCAGCCTAGCATGGCTCAACAGACAGTGCAGATAATTTTTGAGAGCCGTGGGGTAAGAGCACAGAAGAGCCAAAAGATAAAGGAATCGTAGATTTGTGGGGGTACAGGGGAAAAAATGTGAGAGGGGATCTGTTTCTGTGCTCATTTAACACCTGTGCCAGCATTTTCTGGGGTCCAGAGGGCTCGCAAAGTACAACTGGAGTTAAATTTGCCCCCGTGTAGAGCTGTAAGGACAAAGTGACAGCGAGGAACGCCGAGGTTGAGCCGGTATTGCAGAGCATCGTCACGCTGCTGTGTGATGCAGTGAGCACCAGCCCTGTGTGTGCTGCTGCGGCTCACGACTGGAGTGAAGGAGAACTTGGCCCTGTTTTCAAAATCCTGCTGAGTGTTATGTTCTGAGGCAGTGAGCTTTATGAAATTTTTGTCACTATTAAAAAGAACCAGTAAAATGACAAACACGGACTTGCAGGAACAGTTCTTGGCTGGAAGAGCAACTCGATCTATGCGTGGGGTGAGTCACTTAATTTTGAGGTGCCTTGACTTCCCCATCACTGGAATGTGTCTAAAAGCCTTTCTTTCCTCCCGTCCTTTGTGTACCTTTTCTCCAATAACAATTTCACGACGTGACTGTGCAATGCTTAGCACAGTTGGAGCCCACAGATACTGTAATAAACCGGGGAATATTATCTGAATGTCCCTTTCAACAGCCCGTCAGCCCAATCCTCTACTCTATTACCTCCCTGCCTATTGACTTTTGATTACGCTATGGCATTTGGTCCTGTGCCAAATGGCGTGAATAATATGGATCTTACAGTATAAATAAGCTTTTAGCCATTGTCTTGTAAGTTACTGGAAAGTTTTGGTGTGGGAGGAAGGAGGAAAACCCAAAGGGAAAGGGAAACTGCTCAGATTGCAAAGAGTCCTCCAAAGACTTTTTGGAGAACAATTGCAATTACAAACGCGCCGTTAGTGTTGTGTTTCATTTTCAATTCGAACCCATAGAGTTCAATTATTATTTTCATTAATGGTGTCAGGTTTTCATCAGAGTGCACAAACAAGGAGGTTTTCCTTAGAGATTTTTTTTTTCCCTAGCAAATGTGGCCATGCCAAATGACTGCATTCAGCGCCGAGCAATGCCTGTCTGTGGAACCAGCAGCGCACTCACCCCCAGCCCTTGGTTCTTGAAAATGGGATCGCTTTGCAAGACAGAATAAGCGTTTCCCACCTGAGCGTGAATTGCGGCGGTGGGTGCGTGTGCCTGCTGCTGCTCCCAAAGACTGGGGCAGAGTCCGCTGGAGAGATGAAAATTGTGCAGAAGGTGGAAGATGCACAGAATATAAATATCAAATTCACGGACATGTTTGGGGGTTGGATGACAGTGCAGGTTTGCATTCAGTTGCTACTTGTTTGGAAACTAAATTCTTAGAAAACAGCTATTAGATATAAGGCAGAGAAAAATGTGACGTTCTGGGCTGAGGAGAGATGTAGGAGGAGAGATGGGGTTTGGGGAGGAATTGTTGGTTAAGGCAGGCGACTGGAATTCAGAGATGAATTCAAGTTGAACCGTTGCTGTGGACTCAGGGTGCAATGTTCTTTCTTGAACATCTTAAATACAGGATACCAGCACTTTCATCCTGTAGCTTCTTTAATCCATAAGGTAGGGTGGTACTCACCCAAGAGTCATTAGGAGCTCTGGGCCAACAGATCCGAATTGGAATCCGTTTTAAGGTGGGTTCTTCTGTCCTGTAGTTTTGGGGCTGATTTTTAGGGCAGTCTGATCTGATCTGATCACTAACCTTTCCTTTGGTTCTATTTTTGCATCCATCGCTAGTGTCAGCTTTTCTGAGCTCGGTGCTGCAAGGAGCCAGAGACTGTACAAATCAGATACTTCTTAGTAATAGTCTCTGGCCTTCCCAGGGTGTCTCTAGGTGGCCTTTCAGGTCTGAATACCAGGCACAAGAAAATGTGGCTCTATGTAATGTCCCACATCAAAACTTCAACTTTAAACTTAAAATCTACGTTGGAGAGATTGATTAGGTGCGGGAGAAAGAAAGCAGGATGTCAAACAGTAGATGTTGGGAAATGACATTGGACCGTTAGCCTTGGGAAACTGAATTGGTTTGATACTTAAAATTATCTGATGTTTCCAATTTATTTGGGGAATACAGCGCTTTGTGGCATTTTAAAGTCCTTTTTGAGCACTTCTCCTTTTTTTAAAACAAAAGCACTAATTCCACCTGTTCTCTATTACACTGATCTGATCTGTGGGTCCTCATATGCTTTGCATTGCGAGCGTCTTGGAACGAGCATGCTCTTATCGATAGATTAAATATTAATTTAATAATAAAGATGGGCCTAAACAGAAATCTTCTGATCTAGACTTTCCTCAATGCGAAGGATCTTTGTGTCCCATAGATTCGGGTCCAAACCACCTTGATTTAATAATAAAAGTACAAATACACAAAAGCCTCACATCTTGAAGCCAGCTTTGCTTTTGCCATTACGGTTCTGTCAGCATCAGTGCGGTTCCTCCTGATCCGTCCTCCTTAGACCTCTGCAGGAGCAGACTTTACCTTGGCAAGCATCGATTACAAAGCTGGAAAAAGAAACAGAGAGCACAGGAAAAGATTCCTTGTAGGGATCAGAATCGGTGCCTGGAAACTGAGAGACAATCAGGGGTGAGATGAGGAGAAGGATGTGATGGGAGCGTGAGGGGCTGTGTGGGGCAGAAGGTACAGGTGGAGGCATAAAAATAAGAATCATAGAAATTTATGAGGAAGGGACCTCAAAGGGTTAGGTTTGCAAACACCTAACTCATCTCTCTCGTGAGGGTGAGGAGTGCTCTGGTTGTCCTCGGCACACCAGGGTGGGGAGCTGGAGAAAGGTCCAACCAGGTTGGTGATCCCGTAACTGAAGAAGTGACTGTGAATTAAGGCGAGAGGATGGAGAAACGTTTCACGTTTTTCCCACTAGGAAATGAGGACGTTGGTGGGGGCAGGAGAAGAGGCGTGATCTTCTTGCCCATTTTTTAGTGCAACTGGAGTCTTTCTACTAAAAAAACCCAACAAGTGATGAATGAACAGCCAACTCCTCTTCTCCTGGCCTGAGCCTGGGACCTCGTATCAGCTGAGTCCTGGAGTCCTGCTCCTTTCTCTCACAGTAAATCTCTGACCAACTCAGAAAAGTCTTTCTGACCTACATATGTTGGTTTTCACATTTGTTAAACTGGGTTCACACGTTATGCACAGGAGTTTTGTGTGATTAATTACCTGCTGTTTGTGGAGTATCATAGAAATGCTCTGGATTATTGTAATAACCTCACTGGTTTCTCACACGGTAGAAGGTGTGTGTTCCTGTCGGATGCCTTTGTGCGGGGCCTGATCCCACGCTGACTGTAACTGCTGGGAAAGAGAAGGAGATTTTCTCATCAGCTCCCTAATAATACACACCGACATAATAGAACAGAATTACTCCAGAGATAACTATTCAGATTATAAAGAAGTCTTCTGCTGTGATATTCATTAAAATCTAGACGATGGTATCAAATAAAGGCAATTAATTGATTTTAAACACTGACCTTCAAATGTATGTGCAGAATCTGACCTAACCCCTTTGAAAGGGAGAAATTTGAAGTAAAGCCTTCTGCTTTGTTGCGTTGTGGCATCGGGTCGGGTTCCTTGTCGCACTCCTCTCAGAGGCTGCGATGCCAAGACACACACGGGTGAGTGGGAGGGCGGTGGGAGCGCCTGATCTCGGAATTTCCTACCTTTGGTGGGGTTGGGGTCAGGCCCTCACTCTAATGATAGTTTTGCAGTTCATAGTATATTTAATCTTAATATTGTTTAACTGGAGCAAAGACATTCATAATAATAGCTTCTTTTGTTTCTGTCTTTGTTCACTCTGTGACTTTTTGGAAGCACTTTTAATTATTTAAGCAGAATGCCACCGTATCTTTATATTTTCCTTAGACTGTAGTATCAGAGGATTTGCTGATAACCAGAGCCGCACCAGATGATAGTCAGGTTCTTGTGCCAAAAAATCACGGAGGCCGTGAATCCAAATTCTACGTTAACCCAAACAAGACCAGATTGTGTCAGTATTTGCTTTACAAGGGGTGTTTTTGAAGCGTATCTAGAGACCGCTCACAAGTTAAGAACAATGTTTTATCTCTTGATTCTGTACCTGTACTTCAGGAAAGCACAGAAGGTGGATAGGAAGGTTAGTTAAGATGTAGAAGCAGGAGGGATGCGAGTCCTAGTCCCAGCTCTGCGCCAGACCTGCCATGTGATGGGGACCAATTCCCTTCCAGTTTGCAGACCCCAGCATCTCTGCCTGTCGAGCGGTGAGTTACACCCCCTGCTGCAGAGGGGCTCGGGAGGCAGAGTTAATTGAAGTTTAAGTCCCATAGAATGGCGCTATAAAAGCGCAAAGCGTATTATCTATTTCTGTGGTTCCGTGTGTGAGACTAATCAGTCCCAGGTTTTCTGGCAGGGTTTTAAAAAAACATTAATGGATTTTTTTTTTAAACTGCACCTTCTGTTGCACGTGGGACTCCTCTTTAGGGCTTCTCTCTGGTCCTGTTGAAGTCACAAGAAAGATTGTATTTTTTTTCTGACTCCAACAGGATTTGGTTAAGGTTCTTCTCAGTCATCCGAGATGGAGAACAAACATTCTGAGGGGTGTGGAACACACTTTCTAGGTCTAGCCACGTTTTTAAGTTGCCTGAGGTAGGCACAGAACTTAATGGTAGAGGCAAACGGAGCCAAGGAGGGAGTCTGGCTCAGCAATTGCTTTGGAAAGAGCCCGGGAGGTGCCAAGTGTTATCTGCTTTGCCCTGCCCTCTCTTCACTGCCCACAGACAGCCCTCTGCAGGGGAATTTCTTCGGCCTCAGCTGCATTGTGGGTCATCCAGGTGCTCCCGTTCCACTTTCCCACCGAGTTGGCTAGGATTGCTCATTGGAATGGGGAAAAAGTTGAGATAACACAGTTGTCTTTGGACTGGAGTGAAAAAGGGGCACTGAAAAGCCTCATCAACCAAACTCCTTGGCATGGTAGTAACTCCCAGTAGGAGGAGCAGTAACTTTTAAAATAGCTCCCTCTAAATCCTAAAAGAGGGAGTTATATTTAAGGTGGGATTTTGGAGACCTTGGCAAGTGCCGTCTGTGGATAGAAAGCTCAGTTATACGAGAGAGACAATAGGAAAGAAAGGATAAGTCTATAGTTATAGCTTAATTAATTTTATGTCTGTGCATTAAGTTAATCAGGTGTTCTGTAGCAACGCCAGGATTTTTGGTGGTAGTCATTCAAAAGCATTTAGGGTTTCCCCCAGCGCCCTTAGATGTTGGTCTATGAGATGGCTGGGCCAGGCTCTCGCTGCTTGGCTGGAGTCAGAGTTATCTGCTAAACTCATAGCTAACGCCAGCCTTCGCAAGGAACAAAGGCCAGCTAAGAAACATGAAAATGAGCTAATTTTTTAAAAAATTCTGGGGGTTTTATTTTTTCATGTGTAGGTTAAGGCCAAAAACTGGCTAAAGGTTTTCATTTAAAAAAATTAATAAAGCCTTTCTGCAATTCTCCTGTTACGCCTAAATCAGCTTCATTTAGTGCTAAACCTGCTCTCCTCTTTGCTCCCCCCCAAGTCATTTTTATTCTAATGCTGCCATAAATATTAATGCCTTTCCCAGATGCAACCACTTAAAATATATATGTATATATAATGACCTACCAAATACTTCATGCAGGTGCCCAGATGCAGCTAAAAGTTGACTGGAGAAACTCTGAAGGGAAAAAAAAAGAGAGATGTGCTTCAGTTTGAAGAGAGAGAAAAATTCTTGGGTGTGCATCTAAATAGAACAGCATCTAAATAGAATGGCATCTGAATGTGGGGTGTCGGGAGGGAGATCCGTCCCGGTGCAGCGTATCCAGCGAGCTCCGGAGAAACTCCCGAGGTCTTGGTGCGGGTGGGAGATGTGAATGTTGCGGTGGAGCCCGAGTACTTGAACCCAAGGGCAGCACTTCCAAAAGCAGGATGAGGAATTACTGCTGCCTCTTTTGGCTTATCTTAAAGACGCACAATTTTCAGCAGCCGAGGGGCTCGACAATTCCAGAAAGTCAGGCTCCTTCCAGTGGTCTCGGGTGGGACGCCCAGAATTGCCGTTGGTTCAAGATCCTCCTAAATACCCTGGAGCCGAGTGCCTTCGGGTGGGGAACGCTGGTTGCAAAGCAGGCGCTGGGCGAGGAGAATGCTCTGCTTCTTGTGGGAGCAGACGGCTCGGAGAGAAAGGAGAGTTCTGTTCTCTGTGTGTTTCTAATGGACAACCCGTCTGTTGGTGTGAATCTGCACAGAGCTAATTGAAACCCAAGTTAATTTTCACATAGGCTGCTGGTTTACGTTTGCTGGGGATCTGAACCCCAATTTTCCAGAGTCCTCTAGCAGGAAACAGAAATACAGTTTGTTGCCATGTAGTGCTGCAGAGTTTGGTCCCAGATACTGTTAAACACGCCTTTAGAATTTGTACTTTTTGGTATGTTCAGGGCTTTGGGTATCATTCAGCTCCGCAGCGGCTCAGCCCTTCCCGGAGCTGGTTCAGCTGACGCAGCCCCGGCTCTTACCGACACCTTCCTTTGCTCTGATTTTCTTCATTCCCTAGTTTGTATTGAGCATTTTCCTTACCTGGATGAATGGGGATGAAAGAATTAAAAAGAAAAAAAATTAAAAAGGAAACTGGACATTTTTCTGCATAATTTGATCTTACATTTTTCTTTGAAAGTAACAACTTCGTGTGGATTTTTGTTTGCAATTGTCCCCCCAATAACCAGTTCCTCAGCAGCTTTATTGTAAAAGTGACTTGTCTTGGTTTCGTTGTACGGTTCAGTTGTTCTGCAGTTCTCCCTTCCTCAGTAACAAGCAGTTTACGGATCTGTAGATACCTTTTATGTCAGTAAGAAGAAGGGCAGGATAAAAAAGAGTGTTTGTGAGTAACGTTTCTGGCTGAAATTCTCCTGTGGATCCTTGGGTGTGCCGGCATCCAGAGAGCTCTTCCTCCTGGAGACATTCTTACAGATAAAACCTTCCTCACCGACTCACTCAGATAAAAGAGGTCACAGGTTTTCAGCGAAAGGACTCGATAAGACTGATTTGATGGAGCCTGTTCACTCGGTCCTGCTCCTGAGGCACGACGTTGTGTAGGATTTGGGGTTTGGGCTCTGTTGGCCGACGTCGCCCTCTGCCCGCCCGGGCACCGCTGCCACCCTGCAGGGGGACCACCCTCGGGGCCACGGCAAGAACCAGCGAGTCCTTCAAGTCATAAACGAGAAGGAACAACGGGGATAAAAATAACAGGCTGCAAAATGCACACAGAGAGAAAATAAATATTTCAGATATTTCTCGAATGTTTGTGAGAGATTTAAGGAAAAAAAAAACATTTGAATTCAAAGAGCTGGCCGGAAGGATGTGTTTTGTGACAGTAATTTTCTGTGACATTATGTGGGTCTTTTTTTGCTGGTTGAGTTGTCGGGAGGTTTTCGAAGGGTTTTGTTTGTTCGAGCACAGGCAAACGGATCAGATCCCTCGCTATTTCTTTGTATGTTTGGGGCAGATGGAAGAGAAGCACCGCGCGGGACGCGGTGCAGAGGGGGGAGCAGAAGGGAGAGCCGGTTCCTGCTTTATTGTCTCGCGTTAGGACTGTTTTGGTGGCTGTTGTTGGTAAACCCTAGGAAATATACATCTTTCTCCTTTAAAGTTCTAATTCAAGGCATGAATGTGTGAGTTCTGAAGGGACTTAGGGACTGCGGTAAAAAATCGTTGTCATAGTAACAGAAAGGGAAATAGGCCTGGCTCACCTGGGACTTTAACTTACTGCAAAAGCCCATTTTTTTTTTTATTTTTTTTAAGGAAAGCACTCAGCGAGAGAAATAAATAAAGAAATTGTTCTTTGTATTCGAAATCAATCCTTCAACTCTTTATTTTTTTCTTCCACCCAGATCTTCCTCCTTCCAAATCCACCGTAAAGTCTTTGAATTTTTTATTTTAATTGTTGCGGTTAAACCCATTTTGTCCGACAAATGGAAAGGAAAAGAATCCCTGAAAATATTTTTACTTGCGACAGAGGATGCCAAAAACGTTTCTTGCCCGTTGTGTCTGATTCTGAAGGCTTGCTTGTTTTGTTTTTAATCCAGTAACTCTGATTTTTCGTGGAGTTTCTTTACCCCTGAAATTCCCGAATTTCATCAGATGAACCCGATAACCAAGGGGTGGCTCCTCTCCTCCCTGGATCTGACACAAAATTTGGTGGAAAAGGTTATAGAAAAATGCCTGCCTGGCGTTGCTGAACTGGACAAAGCTGTGTCTTCCAGGGCACAGTGTCGGGTCACGGCTGTTGAGGGCACTGGGGCTCCAACTCCTGCTCGTGCCAGGCTCAGCTCTATGGAATAAAAACACCTAAAGGTGGTGGTGGGGTGGTAACAGGGCAAAAATAATTGGCACGGGGAGTTTGTACACCGGTGATAGGTTTGTCTGCCTGGACAGCGTGAGCTGTCGTCTGTCGCTTCAGGTGGGGGTTTTGTGATCCTCTCTCAAAATCGGTGTAAGGTTATAATCCGGACTCCTGGCGGTTCCGCTTCTCTGCTTCACTTGCTGAAATCTTAATCACTGAACACACCATCAGGATGGAATCGCGGCGGCTTCTTCTGGGAGCTGCATTTCTTTCTGGGCTTTAATGCGTTCTAAGTAGTTTCAAGGCTTATCTGCCTCAGAGTTGCCCTGTCCGTTTTTGTACTTTTTACAATAACATTATCCTTCTGTATTGTTTCATGGAAAATCCCTTCAGAGAGCGAAAGAAAGCCCTTGTATGTGAGGGAGAGATAAAGAGAGAGAAGAAAATCGGGTGGTCAAACGGGCAGCGAGGAAACGGGCGTAAATCAGAGTAGATGGCTGATTGCTGCCAGCCCGCAGCCCAGCCCGGGGCTCCAGTCACCACATGTTTTTAACTCACTAGATTTTGGGTTTGTTTTGTTTCTGTTTTGGTAAGTTGTGGTAGTCCCGGTCTGCTGATATCCCGTCATGTAAATCCCTACGACGTACACTTCAAAACAGAATATAACAACGTGTTTTGTTACGGTTAATACAAGTGATGTGGTTCTTTATCTTTCCAGATTCTTCCTAAAATTTTTTCTCAAGTGCAATCAGAATTGTTTGAAAACAGCAGGAAACCCAAGAGATATGAGGCGGTTCCAGGTAAGTTTTATAAGACTCAGCATTACCTTGTCTCCTTTTTTCCCTTCCTTTCCTTTTTCCCTCTCCTCTCCATCTACATTGTTCATAATAAATATGATGACAGTGTATGATAAGCCATATCAGATATCGTTAAAGTTTTTCTCCATTTGTTGTGTTTAAACCTTTTTCTCGCCCCTTTTTTCCTCTTTTTCCACTCGGAATCCCCAAGGGGAAGTGATGTACTGTACCAACCAGCAGTGGATATTTGATTTGACACCCTCGGGCAAAGCACTCGCACATACAGCTGCCCACAGCAGGGATCGTGTTTGTGATACTTAGATGCCTCAGAATTTTTCAAAGTAGCTCTGTACGTGGTACACAAGCAGCCTCCTCATTTCCCTCCTCTCCCCGTCTCTTTCCATCTCTTTTGCCTTTTAACTCTCTCATGCCCTCCCTTTCAGCTGCTTTAAAAAAAGAAGCCCGACCAGTGATGGTCACTTTAAGATCTCACGCAGCAAAGCAACAAGACCCGTGGGACGATGACCCAGCTGCTTTGCAGAGAAATCTGCCACTGGTTTCATCATAGCTGTCGCTGATGGATTGTGAATCCCAGCTAATAAAAACACAGAAGGAGGTGAAGTGTGTCACTGGTGAGGGGAGAGGCAGGCGCAGGCTCCCAGCTTTCAGACCCGAACCTTTTAAGCAACTAGGTTTAATAAATAAGTATTTTCCTGTAACTTAGCCCTCACAAAAATGTAAATGGAATGCTCGGGCCTTTTACAATCTCGGATGGAGTGTCCTCTCCGTGTGGTGTGGAAG
The DNA here is from genome assembly GCA_013398155.1 of Pedionomus torquatus. NCBI lineage: Eukaryota > Metazoa > Chordata > Aves > Charadriiformes > Pedionomidae > Pedionomus > Pedionomus torquatus. The sequence continues at coordinate 126,184 of VZRU01010148.1, read as the reverse complement.
GTGGAGATGGAGGAGGCTGGAGGGAAGTGATGCTGGAACTGGCTGTGGTGCAGCTGGGAGGGAGGCAGCGGGGTCCAGCACAGGGACACGGCTCAGTCAGATGGTTGGATCCCATTCATTTGCTGGGAGACCTTTGATGAGGCATTTTTTCCCTTTCTTTTAGTGCCTATTTCCATCTCGCCACGTGAGGTTGCTCCTCTCGGTAAAACTTTGTGCTCTTGATGACCAAAGCGCATTCGTGCTTTGCCAGCCAGAGCCCTCGGCATCTACTGATGAGACTCAGGACTGTCCTTGTAAACGCTGCTGCCGCTTATTATTATCGTTATGATTGAACCTTCACTAGGTCCCATCTCTGGTACAAAGCCTTTTTTTTTTAGCTTTTCTTAATTTTAGCTTATTGAAGGATTTTCTGGCAGACCAGCAAGACTTGTGGTGGGAAGGTGACATCCTTAGGTTGGGCGATTTCTGTTTCAGTGCTTGGGCACTTGCATCAGTTTCCTCATTTATAAATGAAGTTAAAACTCCACAGGAGCTTAGAGTTGTTTAAAACTTTCCACCAAAACATGTTTTCACAGACCAGTGATTTATTATTTTTTTTTTTAAATTTCTAAGAAATGAAAATTTCAAAGGGGGAATTTTTTTTTAAAAAAAAAAAAAAAATAAAAAAGAAGTTTAGCTTTAAGAGAAATACTGCAAACCCAAGGCTTCTGAAAGCTCCAAAAAGGTTAAAGAAATGTGGGCAAGAAATAGAAAAGAGTTAATTATTTTTTTTTTTGAGCAGAAACAAATTTGAAGAAAAAATCCTGACCAACTTAATTTTTTTCACGAGTAGTTTAAAGAGGCTGCAGTGACTTCTTCGTTCTGTGTTTTCAGAGATCGTGAGACATGAGAAGAAAGAGGTGCTCATTGTTAGGAAATTTATTCTGATTTTTTTTTTTTTTTTTCAAGTGGCGATTTCCATAAAGAAAAAACACCAATTAGATATCATCTGCCCAGAATGCAAAAAAAATGTGAGAGTAAAGGAAAACTCAATTTCTAGCATGTAAACAGATCTCGTTAGCTCTTGGAGCCAGCTCCAGTAGCTGATGGTGGAGTGGAACCAAATGGAAATGCAGGGTCTCTTCTTGGTTTGTTTTGTTACGAATTTGTAAAAAAATCTTACTCAAGGGCATCCTGATTAGCACCTGGGGATTCTAGGCACTGCTGTATTGCAAATAATATTGGTAATAACAGCCAAAATAGAAATTCTGGATCCAAACTCACCTGAACACTGGAGCAATCGAGATCTGATCTCAGGCTCTGGCCAGTGCAGACCCTCCTTTCCATCAGGTGCTGAACTGCAGGAGGATTTCAGATCTATTTTTATTTGGCAGAAATCTACCTCTAGCATCACACTGCTGTATCTCCACACCCCAAATTTGATGTTACAGGGCCCAAAGACCTTCCAGTTTCCAGCGAAATGTGGAACAGGGAAACTGAAGCGAGTCTTTGAGCACCCAGACGGTTGCTGGTGGGACGCCTTCGTCCCTCCAGCCCATGGCTTTTGGATATGAGAAAGTATGGCCTTGCTTTTGATCTTTGTACCAAACTCAACAGTTTGTTGGAGCAGCAAATGAGCTGGGAGAGTCTCTTCGTCTGGGTTTTCTCCCTTACAACGTGCCAAGCTGGGAAAAGAGAGCCAAGTGAAACTCTCTGGTTGTGTTTTTCAGGGCTTTCTGAAACTCCTCCTGCACTTTCAGTCCATGTGAGTTCATACCCTTTGAGCTGAATTCTGAGATTTCAGTTCAAACCTCAAAATTAATCAAGATCAGGAAAAAACACTAGTTTAGCTGACTTTTTGTCAAAAGTAGAAATGTTGAGAAGATTTTTCTTCAGAGTTACAAAGATGAACCCTTTGAGACATTGCAAAATACTTGAGGTTTTGAGTGAAAGTGGGATCTTCGTTAGGACTTGGTCAAAGCTGGATGTGTTGGTTGATGAGCTTTGTTCTGGGCTACAGAGGTCAGTCTGTATAAAAAAAAGTACAAAAAGTAGTTTGACGGCTAAAACTTTACACGTTGGGAGTAAAAAAGCTCCGTGTTCCAAAGGAAATCACCCACGATGAACTGTAAAGACAGTAAGTGCAGACAGCCTGGATTCCGGCTGCCTCGTTTCTCAGGTTAGAAACACGACTTCCCTGGGTGTCAGGAAGGTTAAAGAGTGTTCTTGAATGTCCCACTCTTTCCTCCTCTTTTTTTTTTTTTTGTTTTTTTTTTTT
>VZRU01010148.1:0-121032 GCA_013398155.1 Pedionomus torquatus | reverse complement strand
CAGCTCGTATCATCCGAGTCTAGAGCTATTACTGGATGGTGGATTTCTTCATCAGGGAGGGACTGACCCAACACCAGGGGATGTTATTTTAGATCGGATCCGAGTGAGGGAAGGGCTGACTGCAGCTGCCAAAGGAAGCTTAATGTGCTCGGCTCTGCCGACCCGGTAGCCACCGTGGCACTGAGCTGCCAGGGTCGTGGCTCATCCATTAAAAACAAACCACAGCTGAGATTCTGTGTCTCGGGTAAGCTTTGCTTCTAGAAAGAAGGATGCATTTGTACCATTGTAGCCCATTGATTTCTTGTCTGGAATACAATGCGCTGCTATAACTGTATTCCAAAGAATGAACCTGGAGCTGGAGCAGGTGCAGGACTGGGTCGTTAAGGTGACATCAAGGGAGTGGGCAAGAGCTTGGCTCAAATACTTCAGTGACACGTGCTGAGAAGGGACGTAACTGCTCTCAAAAAATGCCCTAAAGTAGAGCAGAGTGGGAAATAAAAATGTTAAAGCTGGTGTTAAGTACCAAGTGACTAGGAATAAATTCCCCAACCATTAGGACGAGTAGGCAAGAGCAGTACCAAAGGCAAAAGGCTGAAGCGGTTGAAGGTAATTTTAGAGAAGAAGCTGGATGGTTTGGGTGTCTGCAGCAGCAGGAGCCCGGGTGTCGGTGACCCTGTGCCCCTCAGTCTCAGGAGCCCCCATTCCTGAAGCGAAGGCCACGTGCGTAGGTTTTGTCTGTCAGCCCAGAGTCTGTGGCAGGCTCAGGGAGGATTTCCCAAAGAATTCAATGGAAGTTTTGAGCAGAGAGAGGCTGCTGGCATTTTTCACATTGTTTATCTTATTCCTAATCCAACTATGAAGCAAACACATTCTATTGTAGCATCTACTCCTGTATTACTCGCTCGACCAAAACGCCTATTGACATCAACGGGAGCCCTGTCCAAGTGAAGACAGCAGGATGAGGCCTGACATCTTTTCTTCCACCCAGCTGGAAAATAATAATAATGATGATAATTTTTAAAATCCTCAATAGTAGTTATTCTTTTGAAAAGTTAAAATAACATGGTGCTGTGACTAGAGGGTTAGAAGGGAAAGTGCATCAGGAATGTAATATTGTTTCCAGATGTACAATGTCATAAAGAATTTTTTCCACACTTGGAATGGTAACAGGAATTTTTTGAGAGAGATCATTTACACAGTGATGAGATACGTTACATGTAAGTAAATGCCTGTATGCCTGGAATGTTTGTACCATATGGCTAAATAGGTGTCTGTGAGTGATACGGCTTTTATATATGCGATGATGGGTATTTACTTGCATGTATGTGGTTTGAAGAGGAGCATACGTTGAAATACAGGAACACTGATGTAACGTATAGATGGGGAGGAAAGATTGTAGTGCCCAGGTAAAGGTTTGTAAAAGGGTACAACACTTTCAGCTGTGCAGGGCAGTGAAAGAGGGGTAGAGCAGCTCAGAGGTCCTGAGTTTAACGTGCTAAAGACAGTTGGACCGAATGTCACGGTAGGCGATCCCTCATCAGGGTTTTTGAGCAGGGATTACGTTACAGAAAAACACCCAGGAAACAAAAATACTGTGGAGATACAGCACATGCATTTCCTCAGTGCTGCCGGGGAATGGTTTGTGTCTGCGGCTTCGTAGCTAATAGCAAGACCCTTGCAGGTTTGCAGAGAGAACCTTAAGAACTGCCAAAAGCCCTGCTTAGGAGCCTGTGGCTCCCTGGCTGTTCCCAGAGATGGAACCTACTTTGGGATGGAGGAAGGAAGAACCCATTGCCCTGCCTACGTCTCGCTTTGCCGGTTGATCTCTGAGGCTCCAGCAGGGGTGATGGGCCCATCCAGCTGTGGGGAAGCACAAAATCTTTACACTTTCTGGTGCCTGTGGCAGATTTGACCCTCAGCTACAATTACCGGAATCCATGGCCTACCTGATGTATTTTGATGTTCTCAGGTCATTCCCTCAGGACTACATTTTACATTAACTACTGTTTTTATCTGAAAGACCATCAGCCGAATAGAAGAAGCCGAATTATCATACACAAGAAGTGCCATCAGATCAGGAAGAGAAAAACACACCAAAACCATTTGCTGGGTAATTTGCCATTGCTGTGGACAAATCGGAGAATTTAAATCTCTAGGGGAGTTTGCACATCACCTTTCATCAGCACTAAATACAGGAGTTGGGGTTTTAAAAAAAAAAAGGCCTGGAATGTTTTACGATGTTAGGAGAACAAGTGTTATTGATAAATACTTGTTCAGAAGGGTATTGGCAAAAATGCATAGAAATGGTTAACAAGGTAATGGTAAGAAACGTTGACCTTGATTTGTTTAGCTAAGATGTAAAGATTTTTGAAGGTCAAAGGTGTTCTTGTGTAGTGTTTTGGAGTCTAACTGTGTCTGACCCTCTAACATTAAGCTGCTGTGGCCTGCAGTTTTGAAGAGTGAAGCAAACCAGGGGGAAGGAGAGAAGGGGGAGAGATCAGGAAATGGAGTGAGGTGTTTCAGGAAGTTGTCAGGAGTTGACTGATTGACTCCAGATGGGAAGGGTCACCCGTCCTGCCCCAGGAAAGACTCACTGGGGGAAAGCAGTTGGCTTGTGAAAGGGAAGGGCCTGGGAGCTGGAGACCAGAGTGGAATGCGCATTCCTCTTCCTTTTATCCATAAAACACGGGGGTTTGATCTTCAGTATAAAACAATCGGGTTGTCATCTGCGTCAGACGAGGGGGAATGACGGGGTGAAGAAGCTTGGTCAGCTTTAAGTCCATAGTCTCACATGTTCTGGCCCCGCATCGTGGATAACGAGTTGGCTGCCAGCGTCAGAGCAAAGATGACAAAGGTCTCTGCTGAATTTCAACAGTACCTTAGAGATGACGGCAAATAAGCGTTGGGACTAAACTTTGCGTTCTGGCCTGTCCCTGCCAGCGCCGTATTTATTTACCCTGGGTCCCAAATGCCAAGTGGCTTTCACCCTCCTACGATAAACGGGAGAGGTAAATAAAAATGGAACTGCTCGTGGAGAGAGGTCTAAAAGTGCAGCTTCCATTCCTGCTGGCTCAGGAGACGGGGGATGCTCAGCACTTGTCTTCTGACCAGAGGACTGTTTCTCGCTGTTTCTGGTGCTACGGGGGTCTCTGCAGCTCCCACCGAATTGTGGCTCTTGTGTTGTGTGTTTTTACACCCCAGTGGTTATTCGAACAGGGAACGTGCCTATACTTAAAGTCTGCATACATTATAAAGATCTCATCCTGAGAGCATGTGGGTGTGTGTTTATCACATACGTACCTTGTGCATGTGAGGTCAGATATGTATATATTATATAGTGTAACTGTATATATGTGATATGCTTTTTATTTACATTTGGTTACAATTTAAACACTTGTCGTAAATATTTCAGACACTGGAATAATTCAGGTCTATTCCCCCGTTGCCGTGGTGTGCTCTGTGCTGGCCAGTGAGAGATTAAAATTTATTTCCATTGTTTAAGGGGAAATAATGAAGTGCATCTGAGTGGGTTCAGCTCTTTATGTCATGCGGGAAACCTTCCCTTTGGACAGGAGTCTCACTCCACCCAAACGCGCAATGATGAAATCAGTTGGCACACAAAAGCAACACATTTTGTGACAAGAATGCTGGAGAAGCATAAGAGTACGGTATGACAAGAGCCTTTCGGAATGAATTAAACTTGTCTCAAGAAAGAGAGCATTCTTCAAGCTCTCATAACCCTGTAGGAGGGCCAGGTTTCTCTTACTATATGCCGAATATAGTTTTATCAACAATTAGAGCTTGACATTCCCTTACCTGGGCTACGACAGCTGTGTCTGTGCAAATTCATGAACACATCCAGGGTCGGGTTCTCAAGGGCTTGGAATTACTGTAGCTGTGGCAGCTGAATGGACTTAAGCTGATTTACAGCAAGTACTGGCTGAAATCTGAAAGTTTCAATAGGATGCATCTTATTTCCTAAGTTAAAATGCAGTTTGTTTGGTTTTTCCTAAAAGTGTGTGGATTAAAGGCACACGTATTTCTGGAGTTCTCGAATTTACGGCTTTGAATGTTGTGTTGTAAAGGGAAAACTAAGTGGGATTAATTAACACGTACTGTTACTTCCTCTAAGAATTCCTGTGCTATTGGAGCCCAGTGACATAAGTCACGGTTAAGGTTTAAATGGCTTGATTTGGGGTCCTCGGGCCGAGATGATTTTGAAGAGCCACTGAGCAGGCACAGGTCACAACCCAGACGTGCGATTAGGTGCTGTTTTCACGTAGCAGGAGTTTCCATTTTGCTTGGGCAATGGAGACCTGCATTTTCGGAGCAGATGCGGATCCATTTGCATGTGTGTGCAGTGCAGCAGATGGCTCGAGTCTGCGTGGATGTATCAGAGGGCAAATTGCTGGGGTGCTCCACAGCCTGCCCCCTTGGTTGGTGTAGACAGACCTCTTTGCCATCAGCTATGCTGCAGCACATCAGAGCAAGGTAAATTTAGGGCCATCTGCAGTAGCTGGTTCATTATACAGTAAGGACTTTATACGGCCCTTAGGATGCTGTGTTAAATGGAATTAATGCATAGAATGAGGGCTGAAAATATTTTCTCCCCTTCTTGTTAGGGAATAAACCCTGCAGGACGTGATGCCATTTTACAAACAGAACAGAGGTTTAACTAAACTGAATAATTAATATTTAACAAGTTGAATTTCAGAGTAAACTGTTTACCTGCCTCCTTTTTCTTCCCTTTCTGAATATTTAGGTTGTGCTGTCAACAACGGTGAACGTGGATGGGCACGTACTGGCAGTCTCTGACAACATGTTTGTTCACAACAACTCCAAGCACGGGCGAAGGGCAAGGAGGCTTGACCCCTCGGAAGGTAGGGTATTTGTATGGGGGACAGTGCACCAACGAGTGCAGAAGCGTATTACCCATTCTGCAATTTCTGCTTGTTTTCAGGGGGAACTACAGAGCCTCAGGGGGTTCAGAGAGGGAAGAGGCAGGAAAACAGTGTCTACTGCATGCAAAATACCATCCTTTTATATCTAAGAGACTGGCTCCCCCTTCCTCCCCCAATTTGTTAATTAGTTCAGATTGCAAAGATGAAAAACACAGAAACACTAAGTATTATCTGAATTTCAGACTTCGCATTCAGCCGGGATAGATTTGATTTCAGGCAAATTAAGCAACATGACATCTTAGTTAAACAGAACTGGTACAGCACAAGATGTGTATGAAAAAGTGTCACTAGTTCCCTTAAACAAACTACACGCAAAGCATAACAATGCACAGAAGGGAACTGACACTAATTGATTTTAGTTTGTTTGGCTAAGCAAGACTCATGGCCATCTACAGCACGGGGTTTGGACTGTATTAAAGCAATTACAAATCCTTGTATCTGTTAAGCTTCAAACTGGTCGGCCCCTCCTCTCTGTCTTCCCATACTCTCATTTCCAACACATTCCCACTCTCTCACACAGACAGTGCACTCAAAATTACTTAGAAAATGCTATCTGTGTCTGCTTTTCCCTCCCCTGCAGCTAGTGAAAGTGAGAAGAGCTAGTGATGTTAGTAGAAAAGACAAGCAAGGATATTATTTCATTATAATGTTTTGCTGCCCCACTTCTTAACTGTGCCCTATATCAACCTAAAAGAAGAATTAATGAACTGGAAGAAAATGATTGAATCAGTAAAGAATTCAGAGTGGTGTTAATTCTCCCCCAGCGGGCAGTGAAATGGTAGAAGGAAAATCCCAGGATTCCTAGCCTAGGAAGCCATCCAGTTTTTCCTTGACTGATTGGATGTGATTGACTGGCTGTTCAAAGGAGTCTCATGTTTTTGGAGCTCTGCCAAAGTTCCCCTCCACCTCTGACCCTGTCAACATTGGGAATGGAGTGATGGATTGACTTTGGTTATGGCCTGGAAACCATATTGGGTTCCTGATGGGATGTATAGTCCAGAGGCCTTGAACATATGGAAGAGAGGAGGGGAAAAAAAAATCTGCTCTATAAAATCAAGAAAATTATTAGAAATTGTCTCCTGATAGGAATTGGAGGAAACATTTGATATTCTTGGACCTTTTTTTACCCCCTGATAAACTTAATAAATCTTAATCTACCTCTCTTTCCACAGAGTTCAGCTTTTGTGTGATCATATGCTAATGAGCGGGGTTTTTTTTAAACAGCCTCTGCACAATCATTTAAGCGTTTCATTTTTACACCCACTGCAGTTGGCCTATTAGGCTTTAATGACATGATGTTAAGTGCCAGTAATGAATAGGCAAGTAATTAACACAAGGAAGGCAGAAAACATGCTTTTATTTATTTACTTATTTATTTATTTATCAGGCTTCGTGGAATGGTAAAGCAGCCTTCATGGGTGAATGGCTGGAGGGAACTTGTCCTAGGCCTCTGTCAGCTCCAGGGAATTCCTGCAGCAGAGCAGAAACTCCAGGCCTGGGCAGCTGAAGCTGCTTTAAGCCTTGGTTTGCATCAAATACGACTCGAGACTGCTTGACCCGCAGAGAGATTGCTTGCACCCGCCTGCTGCAGGGTCGCAAACAGGCTCAAAACTCGGTGGGAGAAAGAATCCCCCAACCTGATGCGCTGATGTTGTCTCTGTTTCGTTTAGCCACCCCGTGCATCAAAGCAATCAGCCCCAGTGAAGGCTGGACCACGGGCGGAGCCATGGTCATCATTATTGGAGACAACTTCTTTGATGGGCTGCAAGTTGTATTTGGGACCATGCTTGTATGGAGCGAGGTAGGTGGGGCTGCCTCCCTACGTTCCTACATGTGCACTGAGAAACACTCTTTTTCTGAGGAAAATGGAGGGGAAAGGGTGTTAATTCTCATTGCAGTAATTGTACCACATGGGTGGTGTCTCAGGCGGGCCACATAAACCTGGGTGAGAAACTCATGGAAGGTGTTTAGTCTGTGGAACTCCTTCTTGTGGGATATTGTTGAGGCAATTGCTCAGTAATATCCAGAAGGGAACTGGAGGTGTCTGGAGTTGAGAAAAGATAAAGAAATAAAGAGAGGGTTAGAGCATTGGGAGGGAGAAAGAATTCCCTCTGGGTCCAGAAATAAGCCAGCAATTAACCAGTGGGCTTAAGCAGTGGGATTTTCCCAGTGAAAACTTCTCTTGAAATGTGTCTTCCTCTCCTGAAGGCGAGGGTCAGGAGCACGTGTATCACTTGCCTGATCTATGGTGTCTCTGGCTTATGAATATGTGATTTATTTACTCATAAAACATGTTTGGAGGGTGAAAAGTGAAAGCGGAGGGAATAACAGAGGTGTCATAACCGTGCCTCTCCTTTGTTGTTTGCCAGCTTATCACGCCTCATGCCATCCGAGTTCAGACACCGCCACGTCACATTCCCGGCGTGGTTGAAGTGACATTATCGTACAAATCCAAGCAGTTCTGCAAAGGCGCACCGGGCAGGTTTATTTACACAGGTAGGTGACTGCGATTCACGCTGGAGGAGCTCCGGCTCAGAGCCTCCTTGTTTTGGTAATCACGATTGATAATTCCCTGCTTTCTTGCTTGCTTTATTTATTTAGCCTCTTGCTGGTGGAGGGCCACTCTGCCAGTTGTGACACGTGGACACGTAAGGAGACAGCTTCGGTGTTGAGGTGTTAAGGCACAGTTACTACACGTGTTAATGTTTTCTCCAGTTTTAGAGCCATGCTGTTCCACTATGGGTCTCCCTATAGATCTGTTGGGTGTAGAGGAACATAACAGCATTGTTCTACAGACTGGAAGATGTTTTATTTATAAGTGTTTATTTTATATTTCCTTCTCGCTGGGGGTAACCTTTCATTTTCAAGATAATCCCAGAGGACAAGGAGAACATCTTGTATCAAGAGAGGCCAATGAGCTGAATGGAAAAGAAACCTGTTGGGTTTTTTCATTCTTAAACAGATTATCAACTTGTTTAGTGTCCTGTAGTAACCTCTGCCAGCAGGAGAAGGCTCTCTGTAGATCTGAAAGAAAAAAATCAGATGGGACAAACCCTCTTGTTGAACTGACAGAACCAGCAGTAACGATGAGGGCAGCCCGTGATGCGTAGCTGGAGGATAATGGTGCGCCCAGTCCTAAAGAGTGGATTTCTGTTTCAGTTGAGTGACTTGTTCCCACCAAATCATATTCAGATTTCTCAAAACGGAAGGATTTATTTAATTTTTAAAAGCTTCTTTCTACCAACAGCCCTCATTAAATGATCCTTGTGTATGATAGGTGACATATTTCAAATCATAGTCTCGATCCCACCCTGTCTTTAACACGAGGGCCACCGTCTGTGCGCTGTCGGTCCCTGTGCCAAAAGAGTCTCAGGAGCAGAGGGGCACGGGGATGAGGGACAGAGAAATGCCTTCCTCTTTGAAGAAAAGTCTTACTGTTGTAAAGCTGTTTTAAGCGCCAGACTTGGTTGTACCATGTCGGGGGGACTTGAGTCAGACTGCAGTGCAGTGCTTGGACATGTTAATTAGAGTGATTCCACAAAAAGGGACATGAAGATGTATGTGGGAGCCAGCAGAAGAGAAGGAAGTTAAATATACTACCCCTGTTTTCCTGCTGTTATTGGCATAGGGCTATCTGTTAGCATTCTCTGAGGAGTGAGTGGGTGCTTCCTGCCATATGTTACAAAACAGCGTTTCACAGAAGATGCCGAGCTGTTAGAGCGAGGGTAGAACAGACAACTTTTCAATCTGTCTGTTCAAGAACCTGCAGCTCTCCCACCATGGCAGGCAAAATGATAAACACAGCTATTAGGTAAAGGCTCACCTGTATAATCAATTCCCCCAGGTTGTTGCTGCTAATAGCACTAAAAACAACTTCTAAGCTATGAAAATAACATGGTGGCATTTTTTGCCCCCTTTCCGTGGCTGTGCTATCAGGAAACTGCTGTGATCCTGCTGTCAGCAAAGGCACTGGTTTCTAACCCAGGCAGTCGAGGTCCTTCTCTCTGTATGTTCTTGCACAACAACTTTGGAACCTCTTGACCAGTTTCTATCAGATTTTATCAGAAAGGCAGGAGCATCACAGATGCGCAGTTCCAGTGTGCTTTTGTGAAAATGGAAAACGGTAAGAGAGACCTGAATTAATCCTCCACCGAAAGAAAGGCCGAGGGGCTCAACTGTGTTATGAGATACCAGAGAACTCAGGTGGTTTAAATGCTGCTGCCCACGGAATGCATGTGTGTATCCACAGCACTCCCTAAAACATACTCGGTAGCAGCACTGAAGTGCGGTGATTTGTTGGGTAGAGGCAAATACTGTGTCAAGTACTGGAGAGGGACAGTTCAGTAGATTTATCAGTACTGGTAACGTGGTCCTGTGTGTCATAACGAAAATTGGTGGACTTCTCATGATAATTGAAGTTTATTATTTTCTTGATGGTTTTAGTACCTTATATTGCAAGATATTCCTCTGAGTTGGCACAAAGTTTATAGACAGCAGGAACTGAGCTGTCACAAAGTTTCTAACTGTATCAGGGGCTGCAGTAGGCTGGGAGACACAAACAAGAGCACTTCCCTCTTGAATTGCAATGGCCTTAATAAATGAGAATTTCTCCTCTAAATCCCTCCCCTTTCCATTCAGGCTGCACTCTGCAAAAACCTAAGAAATGCAGAGGCATTAACATCAAGCCCAGGAGACTGAAAAGTGTGAAATCCTGCAAACTAAAAGCATGGGAAGATGTAGTTCTGTCAGAACTAATAACAGCGGCAACAACTCGCAGCCCCGGCGCTATCAGGGTCATGTTGTATTAAGTCCTTCCTAATTATTAAGTGCTGAGATACAACCTCAGATGAAAAGCACAAAGGGTCAAGTCATATGAAAAATACTGAGTAGCTGCCTATAGGTACCTCACAGCTATGACAAGAATAATTATTCATATAAAACCAGAGCTCAGAGGGTTCATTCGGGCCTCTCTGCATCAGACGTGGGCAACCAGTCCCAGAAAGACACGTGCTTCGATCTTACAGGCGTCGTTGCCAAGGGAGGATGAAGAAAGATAAACCAGTTGCCTGTGGTTCTACAGGAAAGCAAAGGTAGACAGGGAAATAGATCTTGGGTTCTAGTCATATCCTTTATTCTCCAGAATGCTAATACTCTTCTAAAACACGGAAACAGAAGAACAATGATCCCAGTCAGTATCGTGTGTATCTGCCGACGCCCTCAATATTTAATATTCAATCAAATATTAATGTTCGACCTGATTATACTTGAGCTTTTTGCTTTTTTTTTTTACAAAAGAGTCATAATAAAACAGGTTGTTTGAAGAAGAAAACGAGAAACTGTTAAAAAGATGAATATAAAAATGAGATATAAATTTCAAGGGTAAATCTAAGGGCCGCAGTGGAGCCGTTCCGGGAGCTCGTGTGCCTCCCGTAATGGGTGTTTCTAATGGGCTCCTCGCACAGCGTGCTGCGCTGGCACTGCTGGAGTTATGGGTCTGTCAGCATTTCCACTCTTAAGTGCTATCATTCAGGGTGCTGCAACTCAGCCATCAAATTCCTCTCATCGCCAAAAATGTGATGTGTGGACTTTTCCATAAGGTTCCCAGATGGAAAACTTTTCTGAGAGTGAAGGCGTGGGGATGCTACGGCCGTGTAACGGTGCACTGCCGAGTGTAGCGATAAAGCGAGAGAAACGGCTTGTTACGTGGTAATGGCAGTTGCTGGAACAACTTCCATACAGTACAAGTTGAGTGTATGCTTAAAGTGAGAGAGAAAAAGTCTATTTTTACATCACAACTAAACATTCAGTCCCCGTGTCTGCCTTGATCTGGTGAGAATACAGGTTGTGCGTCCATCCCCGTGTTCGGAATTACTTTCCTTTCATCAGCTGTTCCTACAACAGCGAGACACTTGCTGCTGATCCAGCGGTAGCCTGATACTCTGCTTGTAAGACGGCACGCATTCAAATCCTCTGCTGCTGTAAGTAGTTCCATTATAGTTCCCTTGACTTTAATAACACTTACCTCAGTTTACGCCAGCTGAGGATGCGTCTCCTAGGCTTTCCTATCTTAAGTTTGATCACATTTACTCTGCCACAGAGATGCTAACCTGGAAATGTGTTATAGCGGGGAGATTTTGAACATAATTTTCCGTGCTGAGCAGAAATCCTCCGGGGGTTAACACATCGGAGCAATGCAATATAAAATAATCTGTGGGATATGTTGGCCTCCCGGGCTGTCCTGTGTCAGTCTCTGTGCCAGGGACCAAGGGTGGGGGATACCAGCCTGCTAAAGCTCCGAGTAGGTTAGAGAAGGTCTTGTTATCTGCTGGTGGGAAACAGCCCTTACACGGATGCAGTGAGCTCTACAAATTGGAAGAGCTTGGTTGGAACACAGCTGATGTGACAGAAGCGTTTGCAGAGAGCAGCTCCGACCGCCGCTGTAGCCCGAGAAAGACACACAGAGTAGGGGGAACGCTGTGCTGGGGGTCAGCGGTGGGGAACGGCTGCTGCCGACGCGGCAGATACTGCACCGCGCCGCTGGCAGTGCCCTTCCAGCAGCATCTTCCCATCTCCAGACCAGCACAACCCCCTCAGAGCCAGCTGACCAGGTCTGTGTTCCTCCCAACCCCCAGGTTAGCACCGTTACACCAAGGGAGCTTCTGTAGCTGGATCGGGGGAGTGTGTCAGTCTGGAAGGTGAACCTCAAGCATCTCTGCTGTTGGCTTGAAGGTAGTCACTAGTGCAGAGGCGGGGTTGAAGCTTTAAGGCCACTGGTACCTTTTTCTCTACGGTAACATCTTAACAAAGGTTTAGGCATCACACTCCAAATTCCCCACTCCCTCTGCTCAGTTTTCTGGATTCAGGATAATTCTAGGGGTCTGCGTACTTTGCATCTTCTCGTTCCTGCTTTGCAAACAGAGGAGTTGTGGCCCTTTGGTCTGCTCCGTGGAGTGAAGCGCAGGTGAGTTGCAGAAGGTCCTAGGCTGGTCCCTTCTCTGGTTGGTGGAGAGGGAGCGTGCGCGTCTCCCAGGGCGTACACGGCAGCATCCGAAGGAGCTGTCACTCATGCTAAATTGTGCAGATCTTCATAACATCATCTTCCTTCAACAGCCTTATGTGCTTTGATGTGTGGGGAAATAATTAATACTTTAAATGTCAGCGCTGTTCTCATTGGGTCTCTGAGAGAGTCTCCGTTGAGATGAATGGGACTGAGCTGTTGTTTCAGGTTTTGCAAATGCAGACAGATGTCGTGGCATCAATTGCTCAAGTGTGAGAATTTTTCTCCTATTCCAGTGAGTTGTTGTAGCTGGAGACTTGTATTTCAAATGAAAGCGTGGATTTAGGAGGGTAAGGAACAATACAGTAGAGAAGAGGAATTGCTGTGCCTTTCTGTATTTGAGGCTCATCATAAATAAAGTCTGGCAGGTTGGGGGGCGTTTAGACCTCTCTCTGCTGCTGACTGGAACAATTCTGTTGTTAAAAGTGTTATGCTAGAGGGAGGTTTCTAGACTAACCAATAATTTTCTTTATTCAGTAGATGGTTGCTCTTTTTTTGCATACGTTATACCATGCCATGCACGTTTTAAGCTGCTCTGGGAAATTCAAGAGCCCCCTTGTGCCTGAGGCGCTGGGCTGAGAGTTGCCAAAGGGATTTTGCTGCACCTCAATCGATTTGCTTGGGGGTTTCATTTCAGATACCTGATTTGTAGGAAACAGTGAGCCACCTATTTCTGTGTCAGACCCCGTTATGGTCTCTGAACCCATGAACCCAAAGGCTTTTGGATGTAATCGTGGCATATTTCTATGTAGTGCATAGATAAATCGCCACTGACCCACTTGGTTGGTGGAAGTGGTGAGTGGGGAAGCCGTTTAAAGCTGCTGGTGGACGCTCCATCTTGCCCTTCAGTTGAAAAGGCACCAGTAACTTCTGCAAACATTGGATGTTGATTTTTAACAGGATTTTGCGACTGGAATATTTTTGTTTCATTAATGAGTAAAACTAGTAGTAGGCAATTCTGTTGCAAGCTGTACAGAAACCCTTTTGTGCTGAAAGACATAGTATATACATTGATTCAACACGGCTGAGTTATTCTTAGAACAATTCACCATTGTTGGGAAATGAGTTGCTGCTGTTTGTCTGTCGGAATGAGCATGTCCATGTCAATCCACTGGAAAAATGTTTGTTGAATGATAGCCAACTTCTTCTTTCTGACTTAGCATTTTGTATATTCCCATTAGCTATTTTTAGTCAGCTGTGTATACGTGTATGTTTAAATTCGTATACATTCTACGTTGTTTTTGTTTGGCTTGCGATATATCATTTAACTGATGAGACTTGTAATCGAGAAGAGAAACGGCACATGATGATGTATGGGCCCTTGAGAGAATTGGCCTATAATTCTCAAGATTATTGGCAAAAAAACCCACCCCCAAAAATAAAACCCCTCTTCCCAAATGGGATGTAGATCCTGTGGCGGCTGAAAATGTGTATTATTAAACTCCTTAAGCAAACCAGAATGGCTCCCAGTGGAGAGCAAAGACATTCTAAGTATAGCCAAGACTAAATTCTCAGGTCTGGGTTTTCTCTACTCAATTCCCACTTGATTATCTCCTGTAATATTTAAACTTCATGCCATGCCATAATTATTTAATAAAAAGTAAATATAAAATGTATCTCAGTGGGGAATATGACCTTTTACCTTCGTGTTGTTACACCAAAGGCAGGCACAGACAAACGGGGAGTCGGGAGCGGCGTGAGGGTCTGTCTCGCTGGCTTGTTTCACTCCTCCGGTGTCCGGGATGGCTGTCCCGAAAGTGCTGAGTATATTTTGGAAGATTCAGTGAGGACCAGCAGCGTCTCTCGGGGTCAGGTGTTTTCAGCTGGGCTGAAATAATAATACCAGTTATTTAAATAAATAACGCAAGTTATTTTAAATTTTTTTTTTTTTTACAAAACAACCCCAAATGGTCCAAGAGGATCGACGCTGGCACTGAGTGAGGGCGGTGCTGAAGGACCTGCTTGTGTTAGTTGTTAAATGCATCGTGGAATTCTTAGCAAGATTCTCAGCATGGGATTGTGTGAAAGTGTAGTTTGAATTAAGGAAATTAAAAAAAAAAAACAAACCCTACCTGTAACTGTGTTAGTGAGCACCAGTGATCCTGACGCATTAGAGGCAGTAAAGGCTGTGAGCAGCGGATGCTAAATGACTGACTTGTGGTTTCTGCTTTAATTTGAATTGGAGTTTCATTTTGAATAATCAGAAATCAGACTATTATTGCAATGATTTCATAATAGAGGGTATTAAAGTGTCTGAAGTGTTATGAAATAGTCGGTGCTGCCAGTGGGGCTCTGGCAGCTATTGCTGACGGAGGATCTGGGTCAAAATCTCTCGGTTTATCCACTAGAGAGTAAGATCATTACAGGGAAGAGGCTGCGTGTGCATAATGGCCATACACAACTGAGGGAGTTACTGTGGCTAATGAATAGCTGTGCCCTAGTTTGTGATGGCAAAATGGTGTGTGTGTGTGTGTATTACGTGTTTCTTAGATGAGCAAATTCGGTACTATTGATTTCTTATTGTGTAACGAGCAGATGCACAGAATTCTATCAGGGCTTGGCTGCGAGCACAAAGATTTCACCAAGTTCTTTATTTAAGAGATTACAGGAGCAGCTCATCCTACAGGCAACGGCAGAAACAGCCGTGCAATTAAACGGGTGGGGTTGGGGTACCTGGTCACTGTAAGCACTGGAGTCAGTGCTCTCTTTGAGAAGAGATGAGGGAGCCTCACACAGAAGTTCTGAAGCTCAGTTTCCTGTTCAGCCTCCTACAGCCTGAGCAGCAGCAAGAGCACCTTCTAGGAACCCAGGAGAAGCAGTGAAAGCCACTTTTCTTAGGTAATGAAACCTTACGTACATAGATACGTACATACTCATATATGGTGCATTTTTTTCTGTTTTCCTTTCAGCTTTAAATGAACCTACCATAGATTATGGCTTCCAAAGGCTGCAGAAGGTCATCCCAAGACATCCTGGTGACCCCGAAAGACTAGCTAAGGTAAAACAGTTTTAATAATTTCACTGAGCCCACTGAGCGTGCTTTTTCACTTCTAACACATACAGGAGAAAAAAATTGTATCTTAAGTAACAATTACATCTGAATGTAAGTTTACCAGTTGGTTGTAGGTCCAGACGAGAATGTGAGTAGGACCCACAGCCACCAGTAATTTTCATTTGTAAGCACAAACACTGAACTTGTTTGTGCTAAAGTGAGAGTCCTGCTCATATTCATGGGCCTTTGCATTTCTTCACCTTGGCAAATCTCGACCCGGCCGACAGACAGGATTTGTTGCCGAGGTGTAACCTTAGGGGAAGCTTTTTCCAAAAAGCACTTAAAAGTTCAACTTTTTCTGTAGCAGCAACTGCAGTCGACGTGTGCTGAAACAACTCTGGCTTTCATGTGTTGGTGCAGCACAAGGAGAGCAGCATTAATGATTACAGTCTGAGATTTTAGTACATATTACCATCTTTGTGTGACGCAAGACTATTGTATTCCTGTAGCATAACTGTAATTTTTTTTCCTAGAACCGCAGGTAACGTAAGATAAAGTGTTGTATTTGTTTGGTGACCATTATTGAGGGGGGAAAAAATAAAAAAAGGATGTGTTTTTTTTCCTAGAACCGCAGGTAACGTAAGATAAAGTGTTGTATTTGTTTGGTGACCGTTATTGAGGGGAAAAGAAATAAAAAAAGGATGTGGTTAATGAGCTTTGTGTGTCTGTGCGACAGCACCTCCTGAGCTGGAGCAGGGAGCGGCCCCTGAAGGTGGGTTCGTCTCCACTCGCCCCCCGCGGGACCGGGAGGTTCCGGCCGGTTCAGGACTCTGGAGAGCTCCGGGGTTCGGGCCGCCTCCATCCCATCGCCCCCCCCAAGGGCCGACCCAGCGAGGGGGGTCCGGAGGCACCGGGAGGGGCTCAGCTCTTCAGACCGGTCCCCTTCGGCTCTTTTCAGGAGGACCGCACACACAAACAGTCATTTGGGAAAAGCCTCGCCCCGGGTTTTATTTGCATTGCCATCCTTTGCTGTTACAAACCTCAGCTTTACGCTTCTGCTCATCCTCCAGGAAATGCTGTTGAAACGAGCTGCTGACCTGGTTGAAGCGCTGTACGGGACGCCACATAACAACCAGGTCAGAACGACGACTCTCAACGGGGCGTGGGATGCGTTCAGGTTTAGTAATAAACTCTAGAACGTGCCTTTGAGCACGTTTCTGAACCTGCCTCTCCCATCCTGCAGGACATCATCCTGAAACGAGCCGCAGACATCGCAGAAGCGCTCTACAGCGTACCCCGGAACCCGGCACAGATCCCTGCCCTGTCCAGCTCCCCTGCTCACAGCAGTATGATGGGAATCAACTCCTACGGCAGCCAGTTAGGAGTCAGCATTTCAGAGTCGACACAGGGGAACAACCAAGGTAAGCACCGCGAGTCCAGCAGCGGCAATTGCACCAACAAAACTTTCAATCGCGGGGGCTTCCGTAGTGGTTTCTCAGCATCTCTACCTGCTGAGGTTATGGAGAGGAGCCGTCAGCATTAGGAAGGGACATGAGCTGCCGAGAGGAGTGAGGCTGTGTCTGCACCAGGTTTCAGGCACCAGATTAGCTGTGGCTGAAATATTTTTGAGTAAGTTTTGATACCAACTTAGTCCTGAATTCTCTCCCTGCTCCCCTGAGTATATCGCTATTTCCGTAAAAGACAATGGCAATAACTGAAAGAGGGTGAGGAATTTTCTTCTTTATTTTTTGTTTGTCAGTGTTAATTTTACCAATTTGCATATGTTGGGTGTGTTACATTGACTCCATTTATCGTTAGGAAAATGCACCACAAAATGAGATATTAACAGTTGAATTTAACAGTACTGGCTTAACTGTTTTAATTAATCCTGTTTGAAATAAGTAACTTTTTTAAGGAGGGAAATACAGGAGAGAGCTTTAAGCCAAATCCACTGACGTGCTTTGAAATCTGTTTTTCAGGTTACATTCGCAACACCAGCAGCATCTCCCCCCGCGGTTACTCCTCCAGCTCCACCCCTCAACAGTCCAATTACAGCACCTCCAGCAACAGCATGAACGGCTACAGCAACGTCCCCATGTCCAACCTGGGCGTTCCCGGCTCCCCCGGCTTCATTAACGGCTCTCCCACAGGATCCCCCTACGGCTGTACGTGCTTCACTGCTTTTCCAGTTGATTCTTGCTCCCGCTTAATCTGATTTTCCACACCCAGTGGTGACTTTCAAGAGAAGTGCTCAAGATCTAGTGAAGATTGTTGTAAAAGGTTCTGATTTGTGTCCTGGTATTTCTTAGTATGAACTAGAAAATGTTCCCATTCTTAGGAAGAATTGAGGAATCTCACTTATTTCCTTCATTTCTGATCCTTAGAGAGACCCCAAGGCCCCAGTGAGGGATGAGGCACAAGGTGCAGCTGCAGGGGATTCACAAGTAGCCATTACTTTGAGCACAGAGACGACTCCAAATCCCACGCACCAGCCACCCCAAAATGTTTTTAATGTGTATGAACAGCAGTAACAGTAACTGAGAGCTGAACTGGGGATTAATTCTTTCGAAACTGTATTACCTTGAAACCCAGAAATACAACAATAATGGAATTAACTTCTGGAAGGCAGAAGAACTGCTTCTGGTTTTACCAGGAGTGAGTCACTCTTCCTCTTGTGCCTGGATTTCCTCTGGCAAGAGTGTATGTAATGTTACCTATAAGAGGATGAAAAGTTTATCAGCTATTTACTTACTGACTTATTTCTTGACGTACCTACGCTGTAGCTTATGGAGGTAGAGCTCCCAATAATGTCAGGATTCGGCTTTTCCACCAAACACCTGCTATCCTGCAAAATACTATTTTATTTTATTTACATTCACATCACCTGCGCGAGGACTGACCCCCTTGGCAGCGATGACGAAGGCTCCTTCCTGGGCTGGAAGCTGCTGAAAAACATCCTCGTGGTTTGAGCTGTAATTCAGAGGCACAACTTAAATCAAGGTACAACTCAAAGGGTGTTCAGGTATTTGGGGTATTTCCCCTGGTCTGGAGCTTTGCCAGTGACTTCAGTGAGGAAAGGATGGGCTCTGCTGTGTGTCGTCTCTGATTTCAAACTAAGGCTTCCCTGAGACTTGGGTTTTCACTTGAACCCACAGGAAATACAGTTTTTTTTGTTTCTTGTTTTGCTGAGCAGTAGCTGGTATTTTTCTGGGAGGTAAGCAAACAGCTGCTTCACAAGCTATCGGGCAGACTGGGGGACTTGCTCTTGGAAGAGATTTCTTTCAAAAGAAGCCAGTTTAGAGTCAACAACTTAAAGCATCCTGTCTCCACTCCAACCACGGAAATCTTCATTTTTTAAGAAGCTGGGGAGGGCACAGGAATTCCTGACCTTCCCAGTTTCCAAAGCCCAGGCTGTGAGTGGACAGGCCGTGTCCATCTGCTGCCTGTTCATAGTGACGCTCTCTCCCACTGCCTGACCGGCTCTGGTACCCTCACCCTTCAATTTAAAAGGATTAAGCACTTTCTTTTCTTAACTGTTCCATGTAACTGCTGTTCTACTTCGGCCTGACCCAAACAGCCAAGTCACTGGGAGATTTTTCTCTAAGTAGGAGGAGTAATCAGAAGTTAGATATTATAAATAATTTTACCAAACGTCTATAATTGCATTTCTGATGAGAATTCCCTCTTTTCTTTTGCAGTAATGTCTTCAAGTCCAACAGTTGGCTCCTCCAGCACTTCTTCCATCCTTCCATTCTCCTCTTCCGTCTTTCCTGCTGTCAAACAGAAGAGTGCCTTTGCTCCTGTCATCAGACCCCAAGGGTCTCCTTCTCCCGCCTGCTCCAGTGGCAACGGCAATGGGTTCAGAGGTAAGAAAGGCAGGGTTCCTGCTCAGCCCGCCGGGTCCGGCCCGCGGTGTCAGGCTGGGGAAACAGCGATCATCTGATACCGCTACACTCACGATACAGCACTCGGTAGTGAAAACCTGACCCGATGCAACGCTCCAAGCTTTGTCTCTTTGCTTTTAAGGCAGGGGCGGGGGGGGAGACAGACCCTCACTCATACCAAGAAGGACTCGACCCACGCTGCATTTCAATACCAGTGTTTTTGGGAGGAATGGCTTCTCCTTAGGCTTTGGGGACTTGTAAAACCAGCGTCTGCCGCGCAGAGCTAATGCACAGCTCGGTACGGAACGGCCGGGGCCTCCAAACCTGCTGCAAGGTTTAGGCTCATACCGGGAATTAGCTCATACTGCCCTACAGTACGTTTACGGCCTTTTTAAAGGTGATCTGCAAAACAAATGTGAGTATTAAGATAAGAATGGAAACCTGTCTTAAATTCTTGCTTTTACCAGGCTGTGGTGGGGCATGCGGCACATAAATATGGTCCAAGTCTCCATAAAAAAAAGCCTTTATAGGGCCTGAGAAGTCATCTGGCTCCTTCAGATTTCACTAGAGATACCCCAGAAACCACAACTCTGGGAATTCAGCCGTGCCCAGAGCCAGGGGTAATTCCACAATGAGCCCTACAAACCGCACCTGTTGATTTGGGTGCATTATAAATCCTTGGTTAGGCCACAGGGACTTCCATAAACTGTGATTATTTTATATAATAAGGAAATTCTAAGCGTGTTGAACAAAAACAATTACATTTTTAAAAGCTAATTTATGGAATTCTGCTATATATCTGAAACAGCTTCTTCCCCTGCCCCAATTACCTGAAACTCCATCCTTCTCCAAGATCATCTCCCCGTTAATGAAAGACGTTGATCTGCCCATGGAAATGCACAAGTTCACAGGGAATACAATTTCTTTTCCACTCTGTTTAATGAAGATGAAAAGAAGGCCTTAATAGCAATTTTTTCACTATAGGTTTAGAAGTTTCTTTGGCCCAACAGTTGTAGCTGTTCATGTGAATTATTTAGAAACGGGTTTATCTTTGATAATGTTTTATATGACTACAGCGTCTAAAGAGTCATCACTGCTCTTTTTATCTGGGGGGAGCTTTTTCTTCTCAGCCAATGAAAGGGTGGATTGGTTTCACTGCAGTTTTATACAGTCTGAGAGGATTTAGCTGTTCTAGGGAACTGTCCCAAAGTAACACAATTTTAACCTGATTTAGTTTAGCTTAAGGACAGTTTCCTTGTTTAGCTCAAGCCAGTTGGACAGTGCTATAGAGACAAATCAGTGCGTTCAGAACAGATGTAACTCTGCTTTAAAGTTAAACTTCTCTATTGAGATGGCCTAATTGTTAGGAAGTCACCTAAAGCAGTGCTATAGAAAACCAGTTCAGTGAGAAAATCACTTGGATGATTGTTTCTGGGAGAAGAAAAAGGACAGATTAGGAAATGCTTTTTATTGAAGTGAGTTCTTTTCCTTAACCTCCCACTTCTGTCCCTCTGCTCAAGACTCTGCTTAGCAAGAGCTTCTCTCTTCTTTAACCCTTTTGCAAACAGGTAAAGTCCTATAGACCATTTAGTGGGACTCACGCCAGTCAGTCTTTACAACAGAAATCAGTAACCAGTAAGGGATTCTGCAAAAGGCTGCAGTGCCCAGTGCGAGGGGACAACACGTGACACCAGCTGTGACTCACAGCAAAGGTGGCCGTCGCTTCACAGCGTGGAACGCGGCTGCTCGAGGTCTGTTGTGCTGGGCCTTTGTAACTCTTTCAGCCATAGATGCAAATTCTCCTTTCCATCTGAAATATTTAAATTGATGCAAGCTGGGGAGCACATGCTTTGGACAGGATCCAGGTACACACAGCCTGATATCCAAATTAACGTTCCCACAGTGTTGACAGACAGATGTGGCCAGAAAGTCAACAGGAGGGTCCCAAAGAGGCTTCTCAAATGGACTTACCTTTGCTGCAGGAATGGGAGACTGTTCACCCCCTCGGCTACGCCAGTGCCCTGAGCTATAAAGCTAACGGATGGGCTGGTCACGCCATTCATTTATTTATTTACTTATTTATCAACTAAGGCATCAGTAAATACTGAGGGAGATACATTCAGGCAAGCGTTCTGACATTACCTCTCTGTGTTCCCACCCATAATATGGAGAAAACAAATCCCTGTAGGGGAGATGTTGAGCTTTAATGTAACATTTGGCTACCTCTCTTGCTCAAAGGCAGAAGTTTCCCGGAGATCCAGTCTCCATCCTGCTTACTGCATCCTATTGCAATGAGGATGTTACAGGTACCACCAGCACCTCAGGGCATGGCACTCTGCTCACAAGCAGCCATGAAAACCGAGGCTGTAGCTTCCACATACGTTAACCACGGCAGAGTTTAAGCCTGGATTAAATCTAAACTGAAGAGAAGGAGCTGTGCGGGCTTCACCCTCAGCTCAACGTTACCACTATTCCAGGCACTTTACAGTATGGCTGGAGATGGTTTTCCAAGGATGCATTTAGGAAGGAAAGTCTTGGTAATGCTTAAAAGCTGCCAGAGACAGTAGGACAGTTGGTAGAAAATAGATTATAACGCAAGAGTATTCAGTGAGCGTGATGCTGGTGTCGCCACTGGCGTTCAGCTTTGGGCTGCACAGCACGGGCAAGGCCTGTGGGATACCCTCAGATAACCCCCCTGTCATGTGTTCTTGCTTTACCTCCTTCACCTGCATCTGCTCTGCATTCCCACAGTGTAACAGGACATGGTAGGTAGAGAACAAGCAGCAGTCCATACTGGACACCCCTCTATACACTTCTATATGCTCTCCAAATTGAGAGCAGGTGATCGTGTGCTCCGCTCATGTCATGTGTCAAGGCAGTTTAAAAGAGGCACTGGGAAGATATAATGTGACGTGACGCACCACGGCATGATAAGTACACAAATGCCTCATCAACTCATCTCAGATGGAAGGCAGCTGATGGGAAAAGCAAGCAAATTGGAAACTGCTGGAACAGCATGGACCGCTGACTGCCCAGATTACCTTTGGCCAGCTCAGCACATCTCAACATAAAAATGCAAGCTCAGTTACAAGGAATAGCAGGCAAGCCCCAGAAGGTCAGATGTTCCATTAACCAGCAGGATCCCAGCCAATCCAAAAGGCACTGAAGTCTGATACCCTTAGGAGCAGCCTCAGTTTAGCAGAGGGGACATCTGCACTGTTCCCTAAGGAAATACAGGTATCTGAGTTGAAGACCCTAATTATTAATATCTTGTCTTGACAAAGTTAGGGGTGTCAACAGCACTGGGGATGCCAGTCCCCTCGCATTAAGAGGCTGCGCAAACAGGTGATGAGGAAAATACTTGCTCTGAGTTGGCAAGGGGTGGGATTCGCCTGGCACGAGGCTCACGCCTACCAAGCTGGGGTCCCGACTGTTACCAGACCTGGGCCTGACCAAAGCCTTGCTCCAGTCACCACTTCAGGCACAGCACTGAAAAATAACCAAGTACAACTAACCGTGCCGTCCCTGTGCTGGGAGCGCTCAGCAGCAGTGAGCTAAGGATGCCAAAGGCTGCAACCAATATATACACGATGACAATATATATGAAAAATATGTACCTGTCAGCTGGTTACATTTGATATAGGGGAAGGATCAAGTACATTTTTCTCCCTAGTTTACTGGCAGAGACGTAAGCGACACAGACTTCTTCCAAACGAAGAAAACCTTAAGAGAGATTTAAAACTTCTTACTAACACTAACCAAAAGTATCTCCTGTTACTATTAATGACTTATCTTTCATTTGCTGGGTTGTTAATTCTAGTAGCTCATCATGTGTCACAGATGTACTGAGGCTAGACAGGAACTCCTTTTTTAATGAGAGAAAGCAAAAATCTGCCTTTTTGTAACAGAAGAAAACATTCCAGACTGTCTGGGTGTCACACGCCAACCGGGGATATTGGGAACCAGTCGGGGTTGGCTTCTGCTTTGCAGGTGAATATGTCATCTCCTCCTGGTGTAACTGGGAAAACGGGTAACTGCAGAGCAGCTGCACATTCCCGTGCCCCTTCAGAATTAACCTAATGCACACAGGACTTTGCAAACACATAGTTGGATTTCAAAGGTGTTCCCAACTTGAACTAAATCAAAATAACTGTGCCCTTTGTGCCCGTGCAGCTTCTAGTGAGAGAGTAACGGCAGCAGCGAACCCCATAGATGAGGCCAAGTTGTAACATCTCCGTTTCTTTGCCATCAGAAGTTTTGTCTAGATTTTTAAGAAACATCACATAAACCCTAGTTTAATCTCCTCCTCATCTGAAAGAGACAAACCTCTCCTTATTTATATATATCACTCACCTGGCTGTGGTCAGACGATCCTGAATGGATGAATGAAAATCTTCCATCCAAATTCGGACAGATTTCTGCCAGAAAAGGTCTTCATTTCCTGTGGAGGAAAAAAAAAAAAGGAAATTTAGCTTTTGGGCTACTTTTTAGTGTCTTAATTGGAACCATCTTTCCCAGGTTCCTCACAGAAGCTGTAATTTAATTCACTCCCATTCTGGTATATAGGATGGTGGTGCCCTTGGCCCAAGCCACTGATGTTTTCTGCTAAATGAAAGCCAGTAGTGGTTTCCTCTCAAAATCCTTTCTTTTCTCTCACATTTTCAGTCAATTAGCTACATCATAATAAATGTGAGATAATAAATGGGTGCACTGCTTTACAAATGTCTCTGTGGTCTTGATACTGAAAGTAAAACTGCCCATTTTCTAGTGGTAGCCACGAAGGGAATCAGAGACATCACTGGGATGAAGGCTGCAGGTGGAAGCGGCACCTTTTATCAGATGAAATTACAGAGGCTCCACCTCTGCCACCAACACCTGGGTGGCTTGTGATGTGCAAACCCACCTGCACGTACCGCTCATGCCTGGAGGCGTCTCTGGGTGCTGCAGGGTGGGAATGACCCTCCAAGCTGCTGGAGTGGCACCCCCGGAGCACCTCCGCTGCCGCCTCAGAGGGGTGCAGAGCTGCAGGACTGGAGGTCGCTGGAAACCTAGTGGCAAAAGAGGAAACACAAATGAGAGAGCGAGATGTTTTCCGTTCCAATGGCTGAGAACGCTCAGCCCCCATCTTCTCTAGAAAAAACAGATTTTAAACACCAACAAAGCACCTGCAGCAGGAGACGGGGGTGCACACGTGTGTGTGTGTGTTTCTACAGCACTCGGCCCCTCGCCCGTTCCTACCAAAGGGCTCTTTGAAATGCAGAGTTCTCCTCCCCTACAAAGCAAGACGGCGTTTTCAGGGGCCACTTGTATACACCAGACTTATGATCGTTATTAATTACACCCATTAAAGGTGCCTATCACCGCAGCATCTGGGTACTATCCATGTTTGATTATTTATTTATAAAAAAATTCTCCAACCTTGTGACAATTTTAATCAAGTGTTTCAGTTGATAATTGCAAGCTGTCAAGGTTAATACAATAAGGCTCATCTCTAATTCTTTTTCCATTTCCCTCCAAGAAAAAGAAAGAAAAAAAAAAAGACCCTGTGGGATAATGACTGTGGTTTCTATATTCCCAACTCATCAGGGAGTGTCCTGCATTGAACCACCTTTATTGAAAAGTTACATCGATTCAATATATAGTAATACAGGCAAAAATAATTACAGCTTTGCTAGCAGTGTAAGACCTTAATCCAAACCTCACAAACATTCAATAAAAAGCGATACAGGCTGGGAATAGGCTTTTGACAGTGCAGCCCCACAGGGGAGAGGAGGTGGGGTGGAAACGGACAGAGGAGGGTACGGCAAGAGCGAGCGGCACAGAGCAAAGCCCTTCCGAGGCGCTGGAGAAGCAGGGGAGGCTGCAGCCCGTGTCCCTGCTCCTGCCTGGTCTTTGTTACAGAAGGAGGTGAAATTGTAACGTTGGGATGAGATACCAGAAAAAAGGGTTTGGCTTTGCCAGTTTTACCTGAATTTGTCCACTGGCGGGTCCCATCCTAACACCTCTGAGGAGCATCTCTGCTCTGGAGCACTTCCACCCTGGAACGAGAGAAGGGGGAACAGTCGGGAGGGGAGAAGAGGGACTTGCTCAGGAGGAAAGGAGGCGAGAGAGGGGTTACCCCGGGGGTAACAACACGCTCCTCCTGACTGCAGACGACGGTTTTGCTGCTGCCATCGCTAGGTTGAGTCCAGGGCTGCTGGGTAACATAAGAGCTTCAATTACACAGTAAAAATGTACTTTTCCTTAAATTTAAGGAACTTTCCACAATGCCACACCTACAAATATTCTTCAAATATTCTTGAAGAGACGTGTCAGGAACTCAGACTTGGCCTTTGCTTTGATCTGCTGGAAGGAGTTCTCCTTGATTAAAAAAATGACACTAATGTTGCTGACAATAGTATCAGAAAGCATTTATGCCAATGTGGCCCACTGCCCCGGGAACAGAGTTTAAGATACACTGGCCACGACCCTCACGTCCCAATTTAAACCTTGCCAGGGTCCCAGGCTCTGTCCCCCTCCACTGTCTCTGGCTCTGCCCAAAGAGGACATCCCCACGGGCCCTTGATTCCCGAGACAAACTGCTTAAATTCTTGGCGTGAACCTGGATGATTTTGCCTGACAGAGTGGGAGGTGCACGCACAGACCCTGTGTCAGGAGCGGCTGCGGGCACAGGCTCAGCTCTGAGCATCTGCCCAGGAGTCCATCACCTTCTGGGTTCTGGAGGACAGGGAGAAGGGTCTGTGTGCGGGGAGAAGGCTCTCCCGCGCCGGGCTGGGTCACGGCCGTTAGGGTTTGGGGGTGAGGAGAAGGAAAGGAGCTCCTTAGTGGCACCAGAGTATCTCTCCTCTTCTAATGCACCCTGCCCCCCGAAAACAGGCACCCAAATATTTACTTACTTTACCTAGGGCTATGTAAATTGCCTGTTTGTAAATCCGTTTGAAAAATAATAGCAAATCCCTATGTTAAAAGAAAAGTAGATATTTAAGCTTGTTTGGTTTCACTTTCTCTTTCTGCTATCTGCCAGAACTGGCAGGGACTTCCAGTCCCAGTCAGTTACAAAATATGAAAATATTTATTTTCCTATTGTATTCAATCACAGCCCATACCCACGGTTGTGTAAAATCAACACAGCTCCAATAAAAGAGTCATATTAGCTGAGGATCTTGCCCTAAGCATTTTTTTTTAAGCGCTATGAACATAAGGGTGAAATTAATTCTCAGAGGACAGGGCTTTAAACACATGAATAATCCCACAAATTTCAGTGAACATAAATCTTTGCGGGATTAGGACCTTGCACTGCGCCGAGGCCCCTTTGAAAATATGACTCACTCATTTGTTATATAAATACGTATCAACTTAACTTACCCCTCAAAACCTTTGGGAACGGCACCAGTTCCAGGCAGCTTCAAATGTTGCTGTTGTCAGTTATGAAGAATATCGCTGCAATTAAAGGCAGTGAGAGTGACTAATAAATAATTTACATAAGCCCAGCGTTCTGGGACTGTGCCAGGTAAAGGCTGCGGTGCCTCAGCCATATGGGGGAAACCGAGCGAGAAAGAGCGGCCGGGCCGTCATTTCCCCTGGAACTAAAGGAGCAAACCCGGCTGCTGGGGCTCCCCCGTGAGCTGGGGCTCCTCATTCTCGGGCAGGGCCCATAAATTCCCTCCTTCTGCACAGAAACGAGCGGGGAGCAGGAGACCCGGCTCAGTTCTGGGTTTCAAGGAAGGTTTTGAGTGTCCAACCTGAGAAATCGGAATTCTTGGGGACAGCTTTGAGCAATGTCCATCCCCGAGGACATCTCTCAGGAGCCAGGCACCTGAAAATGCTTGGGCATTTCCTAAAATCCACACACTGAGACTTGAATTAATCCTCCGTCCCCGTTACCCATTTAAAAACCACAACAGGCCTTGGATTTTGGTGAAAATCCTGGGAAATAGCGCGTGTGCACTGGCCAGGGCCGCTGCCACTGCCAGCCTCATAAACACGTTGAGCTGCGGCCGTGACGCTGCACTGGAGGGTGAAGGGCTCAAGTATATTTTGTTCCATAAAAGATTGTCAGAATTTCATCTTTGTCAATTTTCTTTTTCAGCCATGACTGGTCTTGTCGTTCCCCCGATGTAAGGCAGAGGCAGCTTTTGCTCCTCTCCCTCTTCCCTTTTTTCCTCTTTTTTTTTCATTTTTCTTTTACAGCACAAAACTACTTATTGTGATGGACCACTATAAAGGAAAAAAAAATAGCACTACAAGCTCTTTTTTGGGGGAAAGCCAGGCCCAGGAAAAAAACCACAACCACAAACCAAACAAAAAGGAACATTTTTACGGATGGGACAAGACCGAAGTCTGCATCTTTTACCTGTTTGATATTTCTGCCACGACCCCGGCAACTCCTGAAACCTTGGGAATGAAGAACCAGCAGAGCCAGCAGCACCAACAGCTGGCGGAACGGAATCGGGAATGCAAAGTCTTCAAAGACACGAAACCTTCCTAAGATTTGTAAAATATTAAAAGGAGAAAGAAATTGGCAAAATGATTCAAGCTTGATATTTTGGATACAATTTGTTTTACTTTGTAGGGGAAAAAAGTTGAAGTTTCTATTTTCTATCAGATATCGATTTAGTTTATGCAGAAAAAAAAATTCAACAAAACAGGGTACCAGCATGAAAGAATTTCTAGGACAAACTGACACGAATGGTGGAACTTTGGTGTATGTGTGTATTTGCTTATAGTTTAACCTCTTTAAAAAATGTAAGATGTTTTACAATTATTTAAATAAATAAACTTGTAACTTATTGTATGTAGAGGTAGAAATTAAACCCTTTTTTGGATTTTTTCCTCCAGTTGTACAATGAAGAGAAAATGATGCAAAAACGTAGTGATAAGTTTGAGATATATTATTACTGCTGCAGTTGCTCCTCACTTCTTCCCTCTTCCTGAACTCTCGTGCAAGGATGTGCAGGATTCCTTCTGACTCACTGACCCACCGCAAACTTTTCCACCCGCGGTGGCACACAGGTCACCACTAATTCGTGTACGAATTCTCACCCTCTTCATCTCCCCCCCCCACCCCCCTGCTGGTTTTTGTTCCAATTAAAATATTCAGGTACTAGGATTAACTGGGAAGTGTCAAAGACCCGACTGGCGAACGAGTGGCACTGAGGGATTTGAACAAATCAGATTTTTTGTGAGGTCCTGATTTATTTTAGAGATTCAGCGTATGAATTAGGAGGGAAAGGGTTCTCTAACGTCTTGTTTTTCCGTGTAGTTAGAACACCTTAAGTTCAGTTATACTTCATATTAAGGGTGCATTTATAAAGGGGAAATATGTATTTGAATAATTTATGCACTTTTATCCTGAGTCATTAAAAATGGTAAGTATTTTCCACTTATATATTGAAGTTCATAGAAGTAATCAATTGCTTTGAATTTTTCTGCATTTTAGCATTAAAAAGGTTTAGTTCTTTGCGTCTCCTCTCCCGAAACAGGGAGGCGAGAAAAGTCTGATAAAAGAAATCACAAGTTGTCTGACTAAACCAGAGACCACTCAAAAGAATTGGGTTGTTGGAAAGTCATTTCTTAAGGAAAAAAAAATAAATCAGCTACTCTACTTACCCCCCAGTAAAACACACACGACTCTGAGCTGCTCAAATAGTTGTCCCGATGGTGACATCTTTCTGTTTCTAAATAAACCCTTGCTGTTGGCCCCCTGGAACTGTACTTATGTGTTTGCCCAGTCGCTTTATGGATGGGTAAAAGAGTGTTTTTGGTGACCCTGTTATGGTAGAAGCTCCTCAGTTCAGTGCTGGGCTCAGGATGGGGGACAGCCGGGAGGGCTGCTCTGGCTGGGGCACCCTGGAGCTCGTTGGGAGCTCCTCTGGGTTGGTGCCAGCCTGGAGAGGCTCTGCCTGGGGCCAGGGTTCAGCTCCGGCTGCGGTGAGGGGTGAACCAAGAGGCTCGGTGGGGTCACACCGGAGCCCCCACCCCGTGACCTGCCTTTGGCACAGGGCAGCGTTTCGCAGACACGTCAAATCCTGCCCTCGATGGCACCGCGCGGGAGCCGCTGCCGACACCGCAGGGCGGCGTGTGCTCCGTGGAGCTCAGCTCCAGAGAAGGTGCCCGGGATGCGCTCCTTACCCAGAACTCAGCAGAGCAGAGGAGCCAAAGCAAAGGGACCGGCTCCCCCTGACAATAATACACTTTTTGGGGAGCAGCTTTGCACTGCTCCCGGCTCTGCTTTCGGTAGGGCCTCCGTTAGGTGCCTTTCTGATGCTCCTGAACTCATTTTTAAAAGGTGGAGGGGGTTACTGTCTTCTAAAACTCAAGGCCAGATTTATCCTATCGGCAAAAACAGTGATTAGAAACAACTTTAGAGATTTGGTGGGAATAGTGCGTTTTTAAGAAGCATGAACATAGTTAGAGTCTTACGGGCAGGCTCCTGAAAGCCTCGACACTCCAGAAAAGATAAAATAAAATAACTCACCATTAATTATGGTTGCGAGTTCATGGACACGGCAGGTTCAGTGCGTGCCCTTCATGCCATCGAGGAAGTAGCAGCCCCCGGGGGCAGCGAGGCCGCCGGCTCTGGAGCCAAGGGAAGAGTCAGGCGTGACCTGGAGCTGGCACAGCCCCGGGCAGAGCCCGACCTGACCCGTGCGGGATGCGCAGAGCATCTCACTCAGGGACAGGTGCCGATGTCCCGGCCAGAGCAGGAGGCACCAATTCCTGCCCGGAATTGTGCCCAGGGACAGGGAACAGCATAGATGGAGATTACTAGAGCGTCGAACGGCCCGGTAGCTTTACAAAGACAGACGTGTGTAAATAAATGCAGTCAGAAATCCTTGACCGTGACAGAAGGACTGTGGCAGTGGGAAAGCACCCGACAGAAAGGAACAGTCATGTAAAAATTTATGTGTAAGGATTTTTTCAATGTAATAAGCAAATCTGCCCCTTTTAGTTACTGCTGTTTAATACCCCCCAGCAGCTTTCCTTTTTTTGCCACCAGCAAGAGGGAAGCGTTGTGACAGGTACCGACCCATTTTCTCATAACTTCGAAAGAGAATGTTTGATTTCACTCTTCCTCTCGGTGTGGCATCCTACTCTCCCTGTTTCTTTGCACACTTCCAATATGCATGGGTTTTAAAGACTGTTTTTCTCCCTTCTGTAAATTACGGCCTCATTTCTCCCTCCTGTATAGTTTCGGGGTTGGTTTGGGGTTGGCTGGTCAGGTTTTTTTTTGGTTTTTTGCTTTGTCAGTTCTCTCCGGTATGACGTTGCTATGCACAGAGCTTTTGTAAAGATAGCTTTTTTTTTTTGTTTACTGTTTTTAATGGTCCTACTTATGGAAGAATATCTTGTTTGTAAAATGAATATGTCTACTTCAGTTTTAAACTTTAAATTATCCTAACAAAAAAATAAAATTTTTGTACTGTAAACAAGGGGGGGAACGATCTTAATTTCAGCGCTTTCGATACACCTTATTCTGTATCAGCTTTACGGGTCGCGCACAGTTACGGTAATAACACTTTAAAAAAGGTCAGTTATCCACTGCTGGGGACAGGTTTTCAGATCAAACCTCCCTGCTTGCCCGTGAGACGCCCGGCCCCGATGCCGAGGGTGGACGGAGGCGCTGCCGGCAGCTCCGGTGCTCTGAGCGGGGGCCGAAAATTTTTTGATAAACCCACCCACTTTGGTTTATCAAAAAGCCCCAACCCCCAGAGTTCTGAAAAGTGCCTCGGGAAAGGGGAATTGACCATCTAAACCAGGAACATTCCTTTTTCTGGTGTGAGAATCGCTGGGAAGGTTCAAATGAAAATTTTGACGACGAAAGCCACTTTTGCTGACATTTCTGGACTAACAGAAGACAGAATATAAGCCGTGTTTAAACCACTGCCAGATGTCTGTGAAAGCGTCTGAAAACATTGGGCGCTATCGGCCAAAAGCTGAGAAGGCCGCCGGGGTTTTGGGTGATCGGCTCCAATTAGCCGCTCAGGGATAACACACAATCAGCAGCCGACCCACCTTCCCACCAGCAAGAGCCAATTGTCCACTCTCCTGCTGAAATACCCCCCGTCTCCCCTGGACAGAGGCTAAATCTACTTAAATTCTGCTTTTTTCCCCCCTCAGAAGCCCCAGCAGTGTATGAAGTGACGATTCTAGTGCTAGAGAAGTTACTTTGAAAGAGATTCTCAGTCTTTACCAGTGACCTTCTGGTGCAGCCACCCGAGGCAGCGTATCCCGCAGACGCAGCCTGGGCACCTGCCGTGTCCACCACCGCTTTTCGGGGCTTGACGATGTTCATGCCCAGCGTGTGCCCGCGGTGCATTACCGCTCTGCCCCTCCGAGCAAATTCCAAATCAAATGCTGAGGGAGGGAAGGAGATGCACGAAGTACCCCAGGAACAGAGTCTCGGAAAAACCTTTACCTTCTAAATTCAAAAAAGCACACAAGTAACTGCCTCCGGCCCCAGGTACCTCGGGTGGCATCACCCAACGCTCTCTGCATCGAGCAGAAGTCGCTGCTGAAAACCAGAGCCGCCTCTGGGATGAGCTGTGCTCTCCACGCAGCCTGTTTCGTTACCAGTCTTGCCCAATTCTTAAAAGCCAGCGTCAGAAGATTTTTTCTTGGCCCACATTAAGACTGATAAAGGCCAGGAACCCACAACACTCTTAAATCCTTAAATTCACCAAGTTTTACACCAAACTCAACCTTTTCATCCTTCCTTCGTAAGGCTGCTCTCCTGTTCCGGAGAGAAGTTAAGGGCATTTCTCACCTCAGCCGTGGAAAATGCTCCTTTTCCCAAGGGCAGCCCTTCACTTGCACAGTTTCACGAACATGGAAGGGACGTTTCTCCCAACGGTGGTGCCAAAGGGACCCTCCCCGTCAGTGGCCAGTGACAGCCCAGTTGCCTTTGCCCAGGGAGCAGGTGGCTACAGCTGGGGGCAGCCACGCTGCCTCCGCACGACGCCCTGGTTAGGAGAGGCCTCTAGAAAAGCAGATTCTCTCCCACCCTCCTCTTTTTTCCCTTTAACGAATCTTTTCTAGGTGGCTGTTTCGCAACAACTTGAATTTCACTTGAATAAATGGTGAAACAAAAGCCACTCGTTCAACCACTCACACGGGGCAGCCGGGGAATTGCCAGACCAGTTAAAATATTTATCTCAGTGACAACACGCAGCTGGTGAGGTGCAAAGATCTGAAGCTCTAATCACACCGGGTTACTTAAGGAGGAATGTCTCATTAACTCCGCCTGCGGGACTGGATTAGACAGACAGCTGGTGGCCACGGCAGAGCCGGCGTGGGGCAAATCGGGGGCTTGGGGTAGATCAGGGGAAGGAGGAAACCCAACACTTCCCCCTTCCAAAGTGGGAGACACCAAAACACCAAAGGTGGAGGCAACCTAAGAAGGTTGGGGGAAGCGCTACAACAAGGAGGGGGGCAGGAACGGGACAGGGGGCAATCAGACCCGCTGTCCTGGTTCCTGTGTGAAGTTACAACAACAACAGAAAAAGACACGGGGTTGACAAAACACCAACCATGGCCATGCCTTTCCCGGGGGGTGTTGGGTGTGGGTGGAGCACGGGACCTTCTGGTCCATCTTTGGCAAGGTTTGTAGCCCGTGCACCCCGGGGAACTCACCCCAATCAACTCTGTGTTCTCAAACTCAGCCGAGAGGGGACACAGAAGCTGTCACCCGTCAACGGCCCCGCAGAGAAGTGTCCCTGTGCCCCTGCACCAGTAGCACCAGTGGCAGCTTCAAACCTACAGCACTTACTACTGGTTTTAATGAATGTGATTCTGGGTAGAACTGGTCAGGTCATGCATAAAGCACCAGCACTGGAGCGGTGGAAAGGGAGGGGAGAGCGGAACAGGGGAATAACCAGCGCCAGAGATCGTCTGTCGGTAACAAACCCACCTCTCCCCGCTCACAACAAGGGCCAGACCCTCTGATACCCCGACTCACTGGAGTTGTACCAGGTTATGCCATCCACAGATCTGGCCATAGAATTATTGTCCCCTCCAGCCCGCAAACCAGAAGCACAGCTACAAAATAAACGGGGAAAAAAAATAACAAATACAAGCATGGGGCTTCTCTGAGGTTCCGGCTCATCCCAGCACCGGACGCAGCCAGAGCCCGTGACCGACGCTGTGGTGGGGTGTGAGGGTCTCAACACCCGCCCCCCCTGCGGAGGGGAGCGCACAGGCGAGAAACAGAAACACCTCCTGACCCAAAGAAGTCACACTCATTTCCCAGCACCAGGCTCTGGATGCGTTAGACGATGGAAAGCACCGGGCGGGGGGACGGGAGGAGGGAATGGCAGCAGTAGCTGAAGTTTGTCCTTCTGTGCAGGATTTGCCCACTCTAAGGGGGCTTCTCATTTAAATGAAGGGGCTTTGCAGCTCTTGGTCAGCCCCTACACACTTTGCCAAAATAGCAGTGATGTTACGAACACCCTGGGTTGCCAGTTCTCATGCGTACAGCTCCCCTGACTCTGAAGGTCTTTGCCAGTCTCCGGCTTCTGGAGGTTCTGGCTTCTTAAGTAACTTTCTGGCCTCTTATAAATACCGGGCAGTTCTGCAGAAAAGCATCGATGGTTACAATTGTGATTACTTTTAATCTACCTCATGATTTTCTAAGATTTGACTCGATTATTTCTAGGATTAACTTCATTCTACCGTCAGCTCTATTATTTCCAACAGCGAGCAGGCTTTGGAGAACGCTTGGAATCGATGTGGAGCCCGTGGCTGACCCTGAGGAGAAGCACGAGGGTGCCCACGTTTCGGGAGCGGGTTTGGTCGACGCGGGACCCACCCCAGCAGAGCGGGTGCTGCGGAGGCGGGGGGAGACGGGCTCCCAGCACCTCCCTGAGATTGCAGGAACTTGATTGAGATTTACCAGCAGGGTCCCTATGACACTGCAATTGCTGTACTCATTTCTTTGTCTTTAAAATGCCATATAATTGCTAATGTAATTAGTGATGTATACAGAGGGGGCCCGTGCAATTACCAAGTCCTAAGATCAAGTAATTAATGTTCTGTCAACAAAACAGCAACTGTTTCATTAACAACTGTCTGGGTCTGAAAACAGATCAGCTCAGAACGTTACCCACTTGGCTGAGTTTCCCAATGGCAGAGAATTCAAACCCAAAGCGTCCCCGCCCGGAGCAGGGTACCCGCAGGGCATCCCGCTGCCCCCGCTGCCCGGAGGAGGCAGGAAAGCTGCTCCCGGGGCCAGGGTCACCTCTGCACAGGCTGCTTTGGTGCTGGGGACTGATGCTCCCACTGTCATGAATCATCTCAAGTATTAAAAACTTGCAGAGGGTTTCAAGGACCTGGAAAGTTTTGTTAAACTTTGTGTGACTTCTATTTTGTTTGGTAAGACTTATGATTTTATTGTCCTTTGGATTTTCTTCTTATTTTCAAGCTGAAAATAAGAAAATAACCTGAACACCTACATTGTAACGTAAAAAGAGGAGCTGTGTGTCCACCCTGATTTCGTTTTTCACTCTCCTTAACTCTTGACTTCTCCTTCTTTGTAAAACTTAAGTTTTACAAAGATATTTTTAACACAGATTCACCTTGTCTTTTTCCTTATCATTACTTCTGTTTTGAAGCTCTCATCCTTTAAAGTGTTAACCAAGCCCGCTTTTGTCTCTCTTCCTTACCTCTGTGTTGTAATGCTTATGCCAAGAGGCCATTCTCAAGGGTGAATTCCAAGCTGGGACAAGTGGAAGGAGCTGTGTGGGTCCTCCACGACTCTGGCCTGTGCTGCGTAACCTTGGGCACCATCTGCTACGGGTTCTTCCTCTCCCATTTTGCTGGGACATTCACGGTGCTCTTCTCCCAGGATACAACACAGCCTCAAGGTGCTGATGCACCACGACACACCTCAAACTCGCAGCAGGGACGGTCCCCGTAGCCCAAACACCCCTTGCTGAGCCAAGGGTTTGGCACCACCAGCCCCCAGATAACTCTACACCCCACGGTCTCCTCGTGCTCCCAGAAGACCAGGTTTCTGTTGCTCTTATATCCTCCAGAAACCAGCCTAGAGACCCGGCCTGCTCTCCCTGCAGGCATTTTCCCTGCTCCGCACACAGTTAACACACTAAACGATAAACAATAGCTGGGGCAGAATAGAATTAAGCAGCAGAAGCAAGAGGGATCAGCAAGGATTTCCGGTGAGATTTGAAACACAAACAAGCACGAGGAACTCTAAAAGTATACAATTTTTCCTCCCGCTCTGCGCGTGTCATTTTATTACAGGGTAATT
Source organism: Pedionomus torquatus (assembly GCA_013398155.1). NCBI lineage: Eukaryota > Metazoa > Chordata > Aves > Charadriiformes > Pedionomidae > Pedionomus > Pedionomus torquatus. The sequence continues at coordinate 85,874 of VZRU01010148.1, read as the reverse complement.
AAAGAACACTTTAAAATTGTGATTAATAGGCTTTTTAGCTTCAGAGAAATCAAATCTTTGATGTCAGTTGCTTAAACATTCAGTTTACTTTGCCATCGAGGAATGCAAATAAATAAAGGATGGCAAGTTCGGGGCTTTTCCTCCTTTCATTTAACTCAGTGCAGAAAAGCTTCGTAACAGCAACACAGGCAAAAAGGAGGTTCGTGCAACAGAACGGTGCCCTCCCAGGTGCACTCCCAGGCTAAACTAAACGACAGCCCGTGCCACATGTGCCAGCTGCTGGCATTCACACGCCAAGGGCTGCAGCCGTGGCCTCCAACGAACCCGGCCACGTCCAGGAGAGGATCCCTTTCTAGTGAGCACCATTCAGCAGCAACATTTCTGATTCATTTACCCTTAAAAAGGGACGAGGGAAGCAAATGCTGCTAATGCAGGTCCTATCCCAGCACCAGGTCCCGTCCCAGTCCGTTCCCTGGGGACACGCAGCTTCCATGGACTGCGGGAACGAGCTGCTCCCTTTCTCCCTTGCAATTCTCCCAAGTCTCAGACACAAAACCCCTGGTTTTCTGCTTAGTTTGAGCCACTGATTGACTTGATGCGTCTCCAAGGTGGTGGTTGTTATTTCATACAACTATTTTTAACCGTGGGTGAATTTACCTGATGGAGACTTGAGAAAGAAATCAGCTCTAATTGCCCTTGTTCTCCCTTTTGTGTGAGTCCTGGACTCCGTGACCACCCCCTGCCCCGACAGCCTGCACGCTCTGTCTTTCGTCGTAAAGATTATGGAGGTGCCAATTCCCACAATAGTATTTTCACCCCACCAGCAGCCTGCACGGCCTCTGTTTTTTCTTAAGGAATAATTACTACCTTTTCTCCATTTCTGCTTTCTCCACTCAGCCTCTCCCATAACTGGGGATCTGTCTGAAGACCTTACGTGGCCAGAGTCACCGCGTCCCCGCAGTCGATGGGCGCTGAGCGCGGCAGAGCAGCCCTGCGGGCTGTGCTTTCGCAGAAACGGCTCTGAGACGCCGAGATACAGGCGAAAATCGGTGACACCTCAACACCTCCAAGTCTCATGCCCCTGTGGGATTTGCCCAAAGCCCAGTAGAGGTCAGTGGGACCAGCACAGCCTTGAACCTATAGCTAGAAGGCACTGAGGGACTGTAGGAAAGGAGAGAAAGGAAGGCAAGTCTTATTTGAGTGAATCTATTAATGTATTGGCCGACGCAGAAGCATCAGTTTCTTAAACTATTTTTAAGGATTATTGGCAGTGATTTTCTTCATTTTTTTTCCTACTCTTTGCATGAATCCTGCTCGACACGCTCTCTGCCTTCCAAGTATTTGTAACCTGGCACACCTATATGCAGATTGAAATTCTGGATGTTTTTAACTCAATTGCTCTTGGAAGAAAAAGAGAAGGGAGGAGGGGGGGGAGAGCCAACTTTAATCCTCTACAGTAGCACAAACCTCTTGGGCATAAAACATCGTTCAGGTAGACACATCTGGTGAAATGCATCACATCAAATTAGTATCAAGGGTATTGAGATTCTAAGACGACTGGCAGACAATTCCCCTTCTAATGTACTGCTTTTGAGATTGTTGAAGAAACTTGAATCCCAAATCTCCTGTGAAATGAGTGATACTAAACATGCCTGCTCAATACTGAAAGTGAAGATCAAAGACGCAGTGTCCAAATTGGCTTTGCAAACAAAGCAAGCCCCGAGATCCCCCAGAGGATGTGGTGCTAATTTTATCAGATCTCCTTGACTTCTTCCTCCCAACAGTTTGTCATTTAAGAAAAATAATAATAACGAGAATGCATTTCTCTCTGTCAGAAGCCTTGTTGTAAGACAAACAAATTCATTCCCTTTCAAGTATAGTCTTTGCAAGTCCCCTAATAGTCTTAATCTAGTTTAAATGAAAAATGAGAGCATTTCACTCTCTGGAAGGTACCTATTTCTTAGGTCCCCAAACCGCACATACACAAGCACACACACACTCTGCCATGAATATTTCAATACAACTCAGCCTTTCAGATCAATACAGCCAACTCTCAAGTTCTATTGATTTTTCAGAGGTTTGGCTCACAAGGGTGATAAAATATTTCTCAAGTTATGAAACCTGAGTTAAGGAGCTTTTGCTGACACTTCAGCATTTACGAGACACATCTCTCTCCCTGGGTCCCGATTTATGACTAAGCAATAAGTCTCCGTAAGGTGGGCGATACCATCCCACAGGGCCCACTTAAGGTCAAAAAGAGAAGTCAGGATAATAGGACAGCCCTTAAGGTCCCTAAACTTCTCTTTTCTGAGGCAATCACTTATTCTTTTCCACATGCCCTCAAAGTCCTTATTCCAACATTCATTAGCCAGTGAGTGAAATTCCCTTTCTGTGTACCTCTGTGAGCTGTCAAAAAGAAAGGGACACCAAAGCAGACACCAAATAAAGCAACTCCCTGCTGAGGCAAGGAAGCTAATCCTCTCCATATGGAAAGGAAATATACTTAATTATGTATTTATGCATGTCATTGCAGGCTTATATCTTGTTTCACTTTCATCCACAATGATCCAAACCTATTTAAATGTAATGAGTAAACATTTCTGCTTTTACAATAACATAAGCACACGGTCACTCACCATTTCCCGACCATTTTCTTGCAGGACATGGCAATTTCGTGTAGCTATTACTTGTACCGAAGCAGCACCTAGGGAAGCCCATCATGGACCGTGACTCCATCGTGTTGAGCTGTTTATAACCACAAGAACAAGAAGGCAATCTCAACAAAGAGGTTGGAGAAGCATCATGAGTTAGAAAGTGGAACCTGTGGACCTGGGTTCTGACATTCCAATTATTCTCTCCCAAAATGGGTACCTCAGCCCAACAAAGAATTAAATTTTTGATCTAGTGGATGGAGCAGTGGAACACACTGGGATGAAGTGTGGGCCACACCAGGAGACCTCTTCCATGTGACAGGCCAATAACGCCCCAGCTCCACGTACTGCACCTTCCCTTTGTCCCCTCTGTTTAAGCTACAAATCCCTTGGGGTGAGGATTGGCTCAATCCTGTCCAAGCAAAGACCTTATGTTAAGGAGAGCAGAATACACCCAAGCAAGAAATCTTACGTTAGCATCTACCCAAGCAACATTCACGTATTTTAAAAATAATAATTGGAATTTAGTGTTTGACATCAAAAGCCCCACCTGCCATGGGGGGTCCTTACGGGCAGGCAGATCAGCAGGGGGGGCAAACATCAGTCTGTGTGGACAGACACAGAGGGGAGGGAGAACCATGGGTTCCTTCAGCTTCCCTGTTTGTTCTGAGCCTCCTTAATAGTCCTACACCTAACGGGGCATCTATCACTGCAGCACCACAAGGCCTTTCTGTAAAAAGATCATAGAATCATAGAATGGTTAGAGTTGGAAAGGACATTGAAGATCATCTACTTATTATTCCTTGTGAACAGATCACAGCATAAAGAAAAAAACGAGGTTAACTGACTTGACCCACAGAAGCCATCCCGTCCACAGCACTTGTATTGATTCCCCATTGCCTCCTCCAGCCTTCCCTCCATTTTACCTCAGCTCTTTTGTTTCCGGGAATTAGGATTCATCTTTCATCACTTGAAATTCAATGGCCGTTATCTTGGAACAACCTCATGAAGTGGGACACGTCCTACAGGCTCTCATTACACGCCGGTGCCATCCCTTCCCCGGGCTGTGGTACCGCACGCGTCAGGCAGGAGGGCACCTGGCGGGAAACACCTTCGTTAGAGTTCAAGGGCAAATGGGAAATTGCAGTTGTGCGTTAAGAGATAATAACAGTACGCTAATTAACGGCTAGTGTGAGCTTGTCCACAGCCCATTTTACAGCAGTGAATGTCATGGCCCCCGGTGGTCTCACTGGTGAGGGGCTGAGGACCAGAGGCCACCTCTGATGGTCAAGCCCAGGGTCCTGGCTCCAGCTGACGCCCAACCCTCAAACATTCAGTCTGGCTTTTCTTACTGCTTCCACCATTTCAGGCACTTGAGTAATTCTGGACACTTCCATCTGTCTACACTTCTATCTAAAAAGCCTCTAGCCTCTGTTTCCTGAAGGGACATAATTCCATCTGCCCCAGCAGGAATTGTCCAGACCCCATGGCTCAGTGGCCAAGACAGGAGTAGAACCCACAGGAGACGTTCCCTGAGCTGCAGCCTGCCATTTAAAAAGGCAACACAAAGAACATCGGTATTTTCTTTTCCAGCTGATTCCCACACAGAGGGTTTGCGTGCCCTGGCAAAGGCTGCGCTCACACTGCCCTGATCCGTGCACCACCTCAGGAGAGCATCCCCGTGCAGTTCCACACCGGGAAAGGCTCGTTTGAGGGCACCTTCCCACCTTCCCTGGAGCGGCTTCCCTGAGGTGCCAGAGTTTGGCGTGGGAGTCAGCTCCACCAATTTCCATTTCCCCCCCCCCGTGAGGTGGTCTTGAAGACTTTCAGGAAGTAGAAGGCAAAAAGAAATGCACTTCCATCTCATTTCTTCAAACAAAAGCCAGCTTTCACCCCCCTGTCTTTCTCGCCCTGGTGCAGAGGATTCATCATCCCCTCGGTTGAAGATATTTCAGTGGGTTTGGCAGCACAGCCCAAGGGAACCGGGAGGAGCAGCGCTGGAGCTGCAGCCCAGTTCACCACTTCAAAAAGGCAGCGCAAGTACGCGCCGTCCAACCAAGACCCATCGGCTCCCGTGGCAGCAATACCTGGAAAGAATCCTAAGTTAGTTAAAACCCACATCGTAAACCCACGTTGGCCCTCTCTAATCAAATTACACTTTTCAAGCTGTTCGCTCCCCAAACCCCATAAAATTGTTTCTAATATTTTTCCCACAACTGGTGTTAAACCATAATTGCTTGCTGTATCTTTTTGGCCCTCTTGAATAATTGGTGTTAGATTTGCCACTTTATAGTCCTTGGGAATGTGACCTGTCATTATAAAGCTTCTAAAAATATCAGTTAACACTTCACAATTTTCTCTCCTTTATTTCTTTCTGTGGCGATGGATGTACCCTCCCTGGACCAGATACCTGATCTGCCTCTGAGCAGAAAACCTTTCAGCAATAATTTTTGCAGTCATTTGCGCGGTAACACCTTTAACGTGCCTGGGAACAGAAGTCAGACCTTTAACTGATGTAAACTGGCATAACTCCTCTGGTGTCGATAGTTACCCCAGTTTACACCACTTGGAGGGCTCACTAAGAATTTCTATGTTTACTTCATTTAAAAGCTCAAACAAATTCATTTCTCATTATTTAAAAGACTTGCATACTTCATAGAAAATCAAACTCGTGCGATATGAACAGCTGTTATTAAGCACCAGGTTTTCAGTCTATCTTGAGAATGTATTTCAGGCCATCTCTGACGTAAGCTCCAGTTGAAACTATCGATACGCTTCACCATCTCCCTGAACCGGACCCTCAGTTTGCCAGCTCAGTGCCTCATCTTCCAAGTCGCCAAGGAATCCCCCTTCCAAGGGCAGCGATGGGCATGGGGTGTGCAGAACCTTGGCTTTTGAGAGCAACAGCCACAGACCAGGATAGGGCACGGCTCGTACGGGATGGGCTACGGACAGGGTACGCACAGGGAGACAAGGCTTCTGAATAGAGAAATTTTTCTGAAAGCCCAGGTATTTCCTAGTGCAATCACAAACTGGTTTAGCCTTTCCCCTCACGTTTCACTCAGCAGGCTGTGCAGATTTGCAGCAGTGGCTGGCACTCTGATTCCTGTCCCCACAACCCCTGAGCCACAGCCTCTGTTGTTTTTTATAATGCTAAATACAATAAATGTATAGGCAGACAGCCCTGCTGCTCCAGCTACCCGTCTCTCTGCAGACTCATTCTCTGACATCCCAACCCACAGGGTCCAACCAGAGTACTCAGAAGCATGTTTCTCCACCAAGGATTGCCCAAGCTCTTTATAAAAAGAAGGATGCATTCCTTATTCCTCAGCAGTCTTAGACTTTGCACATCCTTCCTTCCCAGCACGTCCCCGAGAGGTTCTAGCACAGCCTCATCTCTCGGTTTCAGCGCAGGAATCGTACCACCACTGGCACAACAAGCCCAGGTCTCAGGAGGGAGGGAGGAAGGGGAGAGAGCCGCCTACATTCAGCATTGTTGTTAAAACTCCGCAGTAGGTTGACCCCTTGGCCTTTTCCAACAATCTTTAATACCCAGTGTTACATGATTCCTAACGGCACTTTTTTGGCGCTGGACAGGGCAGAGGTCAAGGTCTGGAATGTCACCAGGGCTGCCACTTACCGAGTAAAGACAATTAGAGGATTGTCTAGACAACTGAGGGAGGTGCTGTGTGCGATAAGCTCACCATCAGCTCTCGGAGGTGATAGAAACAAGCTGCCCGGCCACCGCGTTTTCCCTTTCAGCCTCCTCCTTCCTTTCCTGGGGATCTCTCGTCTTCCTCCTCCACGTGGGCTCTTCTTCACAACCCTCCTTCTCTCTCCATCTGTCGGTTCCGCTGGTAGAAACAGGCCAGCTGTGGGCACTACAGTGGCAGAACACAGAAAATACTTCTCTAAGTAATTCTCTAAGCTTAGGGCTTGGCCATTTGCAGATATTCTATCTATTCCAACATTATTTATGTGAACTCCTACTCCTAAAGTGACAGCCGTTCTCTGACAGATGCACATATGTAAGAACTGTGGATGCAACCACTTCAGGAAGGGAACTGAAACTGCGTTCTCTAAGGCCAGGAAAGCACATCAGGCCACCAAATTATTGCATTTAAAAAAACCAAACCAACCAAACCCAGTCAAGCTAAACCATTATTCCCTAACATCTCAGGCTACTTGTCAAACCTAAAAGGTGTGTTTAAGATGATCCAAACCCAATGTATTACTTATTGGAGGTAGGGAAAAAATATCACCGTGGTTTATTTTACTGCAAAATACTGATAATGACATCCCACCCTTCTGTTAACACCTCCAATTCCAATGATCTGGATGTATTTTATGGTGGCCCTAGTCACCAAACAATGTAATCACAGAATTAAAATCCCATTTACTCCAAGAGAATGTGCTCAAGTGCTTTGCTGAACTGGGAACTAAACTATTGTCATTTACAAGCCTGTAAGGCAGAAATGATCTATCCTGTTCCACAGATGAGAAGAAAATGAGGCTCACCGAGAAAGTCACTTAGATTTACACTTTGTGATTCTAGGTGTGTCCAAATCAAACAGAGGGATGCACAGGAATCCAAAAACAACAGACCACAGGCAGACCTTCAAAGTCTTCTAATATTTTCATCCCTGTGCCACAGAACCCAGACTTGCAGGCACGAGAAGAAACAAGCATATGGGAGAGGCAGGTGCAGCAGCACTCAATAGATACAGCCTAGAAGAATTATCTTAGTTCTTTTCCCTCAAAACGGGCACCCAGTTCTACTTTTAGACCTGGCAAACTGGCACAAATTCAACATGTTAAATTCAAATCTTGCCTTTGGGTTCACAAAAGAATTTATGGAAATATGAGCCTTTTCAAGCTCTAGGGCCTGCAGGAAAGCCCCTGTGGATGTCTGCCTTACCCAGAGCTGTTTTATAGGACCTTCTCAAGCAGAACTCGCAACACACAATGTCCTGGGAATCCTTCCTCACGTTTCTAAGTGGGACTTTGGAAGAAATGTGTCTCAGGGGAATCCTCATTGTGTTTTACACTGAACCCACCCACGTGTAAAGGGAGGTATTTTTCAGCCCCGTGCTGTGTAGATACAATCAATAAAGCTCACACTTCATTTTCTCACTATCCATTCTCGCTGCCTTGATTTAAAGAGCTCCCAATAACTTGGGACGTAACAGCAAACTTCACACAGAGTGAACATTAAGTGAGGGCAAATTCCCTCTTACATCACCCAAAGGCTGACCATATCCCAGTTAAGAGAATATCCAGGACATGTTTTATTTACATTCTTCAAATAAGGCACTTGGGCTTTGAGGGTTTTGTGGGTTTGGTTTTTTTAAACCAACTTTTGTCAGATGAGTTTGTCTGAAAATTTCTTGTAAAGCCCTGAACAAGTTCTGCTGAGCAAAGCCAGGTCTGCATTTACTATTCTCCAAGCTTCTAAGGCACCTTCTTGCACTGTAATGGCTCCGTGATAGAGCAATGATATAAAACTGAGGGAAATGAATCAAGGCTGTTAGTATCCAAACTATTAAATGTAAAACTTCTGTTTGTGAGCCTCAGAGGCTTCTTAAAGTGTAAGGAACGTCATCAGACTCACCAGGCTAGGAACTGCGAGTTGTTTAAAGCTTGATTTAGCAGAGTTTCTTTTAGGTTCTTAAGGTAAAGTCTAACATGAAGTTAGACTTTCTGCTGAAGTCAGGAAAGAATGGCTCACTTGACAAAACATCTGTTCAAATATTCTTTGTTGTCTAGACCACTGATAGATTCAGATCCAAAGGAGTCCAACAAATATTAATTAAAGGCTTGCTAAAGGCAGAGAGGAATGTAGATGTAGAAGAAGTTAATTTATCCCCCATTCTGAAAAAAGCTAAGTCCATTGGAAGGTCTGGGTTGCCCTTGGCACAGCGCTTCCAGCGCCACAGCACCTAGAGCTACTGCCAAGATTCCAGTGAAGGAGTAACAGGAAAGAGATACCTAAACTTCATCATCTCCAGTGAAGTTTCAAGCTGTGGTGTTCAGCAGGGTTAAAATACTTTGTAGTTTCTTTTAGGTGTCTGTCCACATATTTCTGTGCCCAACCAGAACCCTTTAATCTTATTAACCAGAACCCGTTCTGGTTAGTAAGGACTGTAAATAACTTGCTACTGTAGGGATTGTGATGTTTTCCATCTTAAAAATTAAGAGAAATGAAAAATTTACACATGCTCAATTTGATTCTTTTTAGCTGCCGAGAAGTAATTTGTCTATAGAAATCACTGTCAGAAGAAAGAGGTGAGAAAGAACATTTAAATAGAGGAAAATAAATATCTGCACTTATGTAAAGTCATAAATACATAATAATAAAGTAATAAAAAAAATAAAGCAATAACACAGGACAGCAAGCTGTGAAAGTGCACCCCCCTGTGCTCTTCCAGGTTGTACAGATGTGAGCCAGTCTGTGGAGGGGAAGAGAACACCAACGCTCGTTACCATTTGGTGTAATTGGCTACAAAGTCTCTCTGACAAGCATGATCCCAGGCTGCACATCGCTCTCAATAAAGGGACATATTTTTTTAGCAGAATGGTCTTCACCCCTCTCTGCAGACCCAGCTGAAGAGGCAGGAACGCTGAGGTCCCAGCTGCAGAGAGCTCACAGCTCTACCCAGCCCTGGAGGTGTAGGTAAGAAATCTGGGGGTTCAGGAAAGAGCCCCCTCTGTGCTCTTTGCCCGAGGCAGCCTCCAACAGCCCCTGCTTTGATGAGATTGGGGAGAATTTAACAATAGGATCCTCTCTTTACTGGGGCTGGAACAGCTACGGTTCTGCCTGGCCCAAATGATCCCGGGAGTCAAAAGATCTCGTCAGAGACTGTCTTTTATTTCCTAAAATGCCTGATACTATCTACTCCACGAGTAACTTCTCTTGCATTATAAACAAACAATAAAAGATGAATGTTTGTGCAGCCTGTGCAGGCTTCATGCCATCTAGCTACAGTAAGTGAAAACCTAAGCTTCTATTGCCACTGCTGTAACCTGCCTTAAACCAACTTCCATTGGTAGCAATTCTCCTGCAGAAAGAGGGCCCTTCCTCCTTCCTTCATATAATTTGACCCCCGGGGCATAAGAGCTTTCTCTTCTGCAGTTCTTGCCCATCAGTGCATCTTCTTTGCATCTCTTTTCCCCTTCAACTCATTCACACTCTCTTTTAAACTCAGCTGGAAGCATCTCTTTTCCCTCTTGCCCATGACTCTTAATTTCTCTCTCCCTTGGCAGTTATTTAACTCATTAACTGAATTAATTTTAACCCTAAAGCACTTTGGGTGAATAGATTTTATGAAAGATCTGATACAAAATAAAGTCTTGGGGGCCTTATGCCACTGTAGGTGCACAAAGGAGCTTTAGTGTAACTGAGAATCAGACCCTTATTTCACAGATCCTACGTGGAGTTTAATCTCAGTGCGACTCACAGATTCCATTTAATGACAAAGTGGCTCTTTGATTGATAAAGGTCCCATGCCTCTGATGCAGACTAAATAGCCAAGCATCCTGAACAGTGGAAAAATTATTCTTGGATCTGTATGAAACAAGACTCTCCATCATTTTTCCCCTCCCCCTCTTCTTAGAGAAATCCCTTTTCATTTTAGAACACTGTTTTATTAGGAAATATTAAGAGCAGAGTAGACTCCACCATGGTGGTTTTGCCTTGTGCTCTAAGAGGTGGCTGTTTGGCAGGGGGAAAAAAACCAAAAGTCAACACAGAAATAACATGGAAGTTGCCCTACGGAATGTTTATTTTGCTGGGTGCACTGATGGCTTTGAAAATCAGTTAAGTTTCTCTTTCAGGTCAATTAAACTTTTGTTCACTGGAGACAAGAGTCTAAGAACACGAGGTATTGATCGTAGCCTGCTAGCACCCAAAAAGGGGCATTTTCGGCTGGCTGTGCCTAAGTGGTTTCTGAGCCTACAATTTTCCACATAAATGCTCAAAATAAAAGAGGAGGGAACCTGCAGAGGCTCCAGGAGTGCGCTCAGAACAACCACAGGGAGTTACTGCCCTTCAGCAGTTACAGTCCATCACACAGTTCCTGCCTCACATCTTCAGGGGACTCATATCAGATAAACTCAGATAAATACACACATGCACTTATATGACTAATTGTCTATAATTCTACAGTTATGATTACTGTCCACCACTAGTCTTCAGCACTGTGAAACTCATTACAGCAAGATCATCCCTTATAGACTCGGGTCATTTCCAACGCAGCACCAATTCCTGCAGCACATTGTCCAGGGCTACCACAAATCTCACCTTTAAAGAGCATTTCTTCACCAATAAAATGCCATCGAGCAGCATGTGTTAGAGAACAACAGAACACAAAGTGGCCCTCAGCATCCCGTTGTGTTTCCCACCGCTGCCACTTGCTAAAGAACTTCAAGCAAGTCACTTCCCACGTCTCCTCTCCTCCCCAACACTTTCTTGCTCGAACCATCAGCTGCTCAGCAAAGGGACACTGTATGAGAGGTACCTCAGACTTAAGGTTCTGATGGCTCCTCAGCTAAATAATATATTGCTACCATAAATGTACATACAGGCACACCATGAGATTGAAATGGGCTTTCAGACATTAAGAACAGAGGAAAAAGCCCTGGCTGACTCCTGTCCTGTTCACCGACAGGAAAAGCAGCATCTGTTGAAGAGCCAGCCTGGCACACGAATGCCTCAGCCTGTTTTTATTACAACACACTTATTTCAGTTTATTTGAAAGTATCATCAGCTTCTCTAGCAGGACCACACTCCTGATGGGCTGAGGAAAAGGGGAAAAAAATGGAGGAGGAGGAGGTAAAAGGGAGGGGAAAAAAAGGGAACCTGTCTGTGATGGCTGCTGGTTTCTCCATCCCAGATACTCACACACTGTAATCACAAGCACTAAAGAACTTGCTCTGATCTTCCCAGAGCAGATGACCCCGCAGCTCTTTCCTCCTCTCTAATGTCTAGATTACAGCTGATTTAAAAGACTGCTAGGAAACAAAACACTGTTCCCAGATCAGTGCCAAAGAGAAGCCCCTGGACCAGGAACACGTCTCTCTATTTCTGATACACGGAGTCAATTGACCCCAACTACAGCCCTGGACTCGTTGGTCGTTTTCCCTCGAAGCAGTAAATAAGGAGCCGGGCTGCGAAGCTAAGCCAAACTCATTTGGCCAGTTATTATTCGACTGAAAGGTGATACTGAACGTTTAAATGGTTTATCCCCTTCTTGTTAGTGGCATCATTCAATCAGGACTACTAAGCCTCCAAGTGAAGGGATTGCAACTACCGAGGGAATTCCTCACTCCAACCAGGAAATGTGGGGTTTGTTAGTTCAAACAGCATCTGTAGGAAGCTGGTAAACAACAGCTGAGATGATGAAAGATCACATCAACTCCTTGCTTTGAAGTAGAAGATATTAAAACCACGAGCGTACGAGTTCTTATTATAGCTGAGCCCCCCCTGCTCGCCGATCCCCGAGAACCTGGCATGGTTGTTCTTACTGCATAACAAGCTGTATAATAAAAATCCATAAAAATATCAACGAGGCACTTGAAAGTGACATGAAAAAGCGACGGAGGCCTATTTCTGGTGACGCTGCCATTAAAGGCAATTTGTTACTTTATGCCTGGAATGAAATCAAACATTCTTCTGGGCCCAGAGTGACATTTTTAGTCTCAGAAACTTAAGATATGTTGTCACCTGGACGGGTGTATTATGAATACTCAGAAGCAGAACCATTAGCATCATTTGTACACGGAGTGTATGTCAGGCGATTAGCAAATGAGCACAAGGACAAGGGGTCATATTTTAACAGCAGACTCAGAAGGCATTGAAGTGTGAATTCTCCCATTTGTGAAGTTAGTTAGATATTTGTTGTTAATTACAAAAGTACAAAAACAAGTTAGGTGCCTCTGCCCCTTGGCATATTAAAGGGCTGCAGGTTAAATGCCCCCAGTGCTTTTGTAAAAGCAATGGGCAGAGTTGCTTCTGGAAGTTCTTCTCAGGTCCCCGAACACGACCTGACAGCACTGGGAACGGGGGCACAGGCATCTGATATTCCCGTTCTGTCAGCTTCCATCATTGCAGTCCATAGAGAAAAACCTCCTCACTTACTCCTTACCCAACATCTGCTTTCTCCATCTCTTCTAAATCCCCTCAAAGTTTGGTATTGTGTTACCATTTTCTTTCCCTGCCAGTTATCTCTCCACGTCACATTTACCTCTGAGCTAATTAATCCTATCATCTTTGTCACCTTTAACAGAACAGCATCTACAGAATCCAGTCGATACGGCACTGGACTGGGGCGGTGCAGACCCAGGCTCCAGTTCCAGGTCTCCAGTGCTCCTACAGTGCAGTCATTTCTCTCTCTAAGCCATTCCTGTATAAAATAAGGATAACAATTTACATCTTCATTTGCAAAATGCTTTGAGATCTCGCCATGAAAAGAGCCAAACAGCAAGCATGAATAATATATGAGAGCTACAGGACAGGAGATGAGTTTTATTCCTGGTCCTAACAGACTGACTGAAATGTAAATATTTTTCCACAATAAATTATTGTTAATAACAGACTTTCCCCTCACTTTTTAAAGCCTTGAGCTTTAAAAGTGAAAAACTGCCTGGTCAGGAAGATCACTAAAAACCATAACCCTGACAACGCAGACTCTCTAGATCTACTGCACAGCCTCACCACCTCTTCTCCCTCCTCCTCCTCCCCCAGAAAGGCACCCTGGGTTGTGTGTTTTTGTAACCATACCTTTATAGGTATTGGAGTAAAATGAGAATATACAGGTGAATTAAACTAGTCATGTCCATATGTCAGAAAGTGCCTGGAAGTTGAAATACTCAGAGTTATTTTGCCATCAAATTTGTTTGAGTAGGTGCTTTTCAGCACATTTAAATACATTTATTTAGGATGTCATTCAACTTACAGAAACTCACAAAGGGCATCAGGGTACAGCAGATCCAGCTTCTGCAGAAAATAAACATCCTGGGCCTTGACCCTACCCTAAACCCCACACCAGCAGCTTTACATCTTCACCGTAGGAGCTTTTGTGACTTTAAAAACTGCTGTTCCTAAATGAAGGAATACTAAAGGATACGGATCCAAGCGTGAAAATACATCTCAGAGATACCATGTCAAACCAGTATCTTTCAAAGATGAAACCTTCATAAAGCCTTTCTAGCCCTTAAAAATTATGATCAAGCAATAGCAACCCATCCTCAGAGCAGGGTCCCAGCCACCCCCTGAAACCAGCCCGCACAGAAAGGGAGTTCAGATCCAACGAAAGCAGATGCTCCAGAGACCCGTATAGCCATCCAGGACCCTCATTCTTCCTGATTTTTTTTCCTGGAAAAGAGTGCTGACAGGCTGCAGAACCTCGAGTGCAGAGCCCCAAGACAGATGGGAGGTGCAGCTGGACACCACCGCTCACCTTCACCTCTGTCCCTTCCCTTTATGGAGACCTTAAACTGTCACATTCACGTGCCAAATGCCCGTGCGTAACAGGAACCACAGCCTGGCACCAGGTAATGCATTATTAATTACTGGTGACAGACCTAATCAGTGGCTTTCCTTCAGTTTCCTCTTCTGGGTGGAAAACCATACACTTCAGTTGTGCCAACCCAGTGGCTGTGGCACGGCTACAAAGCTCGAGATTAGCTCAAGATTTTCCTTGTCACTCTGGAGCACACAGCCCAGGGGCTGGGCAGAAACACAAGGCGTGAGGAGGGCTTGACTCTGGACAGTCCTGGCCGAGGCATGGTTGTCAGTCTACAAGATCATCTATTTCTTCTTCCAGCACGAGCTGCTGGGTTTGAGTCAATCAGCTTTGAAAAGCAGAATGTGAAAACAAATCTGTTCAGGTTCTTTCTCTCTGATTACAAGACTTAGCACCTTTGCAGAATGAGCATGGAGAGAAACACACACTCTGTAAATGAATTAATTAGATCCCATGAAAGAACATGTAGGCTTGGAGGAGCGTCTTACCGAGCAGTTTCCAAAGTAACAATCGGTGAAAAAAATTAAATTGCATTCCCCAGTGCCCTAAATACGACAGATTAGAACAACCAGGGTGGAGAGAAACATACATGTGTTAGGACTGATACATCCTCGATGCACATCTATTTGAAAGGACTGTACCTCAGCTGTCAGAACATGCTGTTCTTTCACTTACCCCCTTCCCTACTCCAAGGTATCTGCCTGCATTATGGGGCTACAAGTAATGCAATAAAAAAAAATTTCAAGTTTCATTTGACTCTTGCTGCACCGAACACCAGAGCCGCGTGCTTTACAAGTCTACCAGAGTGAAATAAAAAGTAAGACTTCCTGTATGTCTGCTCCACTTCTTGGGTTATGAGGCAGAGAGGAAAAAAAATATCAGTAATTGCTTTACATATAAACGTGAAAACAATTTTAGAACTCCCTGGTCCTGTATCAACAGGCAGGCATGTGTCTTTTACCAGCTCCGAACTCCACGTTACCATAACGTGTAAGAACAGTGGTAAAGGAAAGGGTTGTGCTCCAGAGTTCCATGTTGACCTGTTTATATCCCTGCATTTGCAGAACTACTCTTTTCCCCTTCAGGTGGATACAGGGATGCTGAGGGCTCGACGGCTGCTGTTATTTTGCAAGGTGTGGCCAAGTCAAAATACAGGACCATCTTCCCCGACCCTGCTCCCCTCCCAACAGGAGGAGGAATCTAACACCTACACGACAGCAGGACAAACGTAGACGTCGTGCAGACAATCCTGAGGGCTGTGTCACGCTGCTGGGGGGCTACATTAATGCAGAAAGTACCATAGAGAAAGGGGAAAACGCTCAGGAATACATGTAATTCATTAACTCGGTCAAAAGTAAAGGCAAATTCGAGGTATCTGACAGACAGACAGACAGACAGACAGACTCGCACCAAAATAACTGAAGGGTTTAACCTCATTCAGTTGCATTGTATTTCAGCACTAGCTCTGCACATAAAGCAGCCCCGTATTCTCCTCCTGCCATCGACAACAGAACCTACACTCCAGCAAGAAAAAAGAAAATCAATACTGTGCAATTAAAAATATTTCTTTTAAGTAGCAGTAACCTGTCTTTTCCGTTGGCACAGCCGGCCAAAAGCTTGTGCAGTACATACACAACAAAAATAAACCCGAGCGGACGTTCTCCTCCAGCATTCATAAGGAAGCCCTGGGGAGCCAAGTGCCACTTGAGGGAGAAACAAAGCACTTAGCTCAGTGTAATGCATTGCCAGAAAGCATTTAAAAAAAAACCCACCAGCCACCCACACAGCAACCCAGAGCAGGACAACTCCTTGCCCTCCCGGCTGCATACAGCCTGCCCTCCAGTTGTATCTGTGTAGCGGTAGTTAGAGCTCTTTGAAAGAGGACTGACATGCAACAGTGCTATTAATTAATATATTGAGCATGCACATTGAGCTCTGCCAACAGACTGAGTTTGATTCTCACTACTCAAGGAAATCCTTGCAGCCAGACCTTGTGCAAAGCCGCTGGTACCAGCGGGGATCTGCAAAAGTCCCTGCATGAGTCCAGGAGCCTCCAGAATTATTTCTTGGATTTTAAGTCAGCAAGTACCATCACATCATTGAGCCCAACCTCCTCCGTAGCACAGGCTGGGGAATGTCGCCGGCAGCGCTGGCCCCGGGCTCACCAGCTCTTGCTTCATTAAAGTACATTTTCCAAAAGGCACTCGGTCAAACCAGGGGGAAGAGGAAAGATGGAGATTCCATCTCACTCTTTGTCCCACTGGTCAATGGCCAAGGTTGAACAGCAGACAAACTAGGCTCCAGCCAAAGTGATGACAAAATAATTTCGTAGAAGAACAGAATTTTGACACAGTCTGCTCTCTATGCCCCTAAAATATTACAAACAAAAGCTTTTCTGAGCCAACTACACTTTTTTTCAGGTTGAAAGCAGTGACAAATTAGAAAGCAGAACATGGGAGATCACAACAAAAACATGTATGATATTTCTAATAAACTGCAGATTGACGTTCTCCTGTCCTTCTACATTGGGCTGTCACTTCTAAAGTCAACTAATCTCAGGTCCAAGCACATGAGCGGGTCCATTCAATCTGGTCTCCTCTTTCTGGACCTGTGGCTTGTCGCAGGTACTGAGCAGGGATTTTCAAAGCAATGCACATACTCTAGAGTGAATTTCTTCCCAAAATTCTTATCCCTGCTCATCTCCCTCTCATCCTTTAACATTGCTACTCATCGTGTCATATCTAAAATCAAAAAAATACACAGTAACGAATTTAAGCATCTGACCCAAAGACAAAGAAAGGCTTCCCTTGAGGTGCCCTAAGAAGCTGCTAGTACTGGATTTAGCAAACGTTTTTTGTAAAAAGATCTAAATGGGCATATATTAAAAGCCCTGCTTTTGAGGAGCTCAGAAACCACACAAAATGAAGACAGCATTTTATTCCTAAGGAGAGTAGAAGATCAACAGGCAAAGTAAGCTGGACTTGATCTTGAAACATCATAGACTGCTTGGGTGTCAAAGGAGACAGCCCGAATGCTGCCCAGAATGCTTAAGGCTCTGATTTAGTGCCCAGTGAAATCAATTATTGATTTCAGCAGGAGCTGGAAGATGTCTCATGTGAGTTACCCAAAGGGACACAGGAAGTTTATGGCAGAGCTGAGCACCAACCCAGATCTCCAGCCTTTCCATTTAACCATATGTCCATCTGTCCTTTTAAATTTTTTCTGTATTCTTTTTAAAAGCGATTCCCCCACCTCTGCCCCCCTGCTCTGCTAGGAAGAAGTAGATGGCACTTTAGCTCTCCTAGCTGCGCTCCGTCAGCTCTCACTGCCACTTGGGATGTGCTGTCGCTTCCATGGAAACAGAATCATGAATCTTTTTTTCCCAGGAAATGCCTCCAAACTGCCTTCATTTTGTTTTGTTGTTGTTTCCAGGCAAGTCTGTGTGTGCATGTGCATGCTGAGGCCATAGGACTTTGGCTGCTATTTAATGCAGATACAACCTTTTGGAAACCTAACGTAGACACGATCTTTAGGTGCAACACTGGTAGAAGTGTACAATATTCTCTCTTTTTTCAAAGAATTTCCCCTCTTCTGCCTGGGACTTCTTTGCCAACGTTGATCTTGCAGTTTGGATGGCGTGTGGCTATTAAACTATTCACCGATTTATCTGCACGTATCGCGGTCAAGGAAAGACAGTTCCGTTGCAATGAAAGCGAAGGGGAATCTCTGCCACAGCAGGTCTGGTTACCACCGTGCAGTTCATCCTGAGCTCTCGCATGAACACGGCACGTGCTTCCCACCACCGTGGTCATTGCTGGGGACTGGACTGGAAGAGAAGACTCGACAGTCTGCAGCCCGGGCTGCCAAGCCGGATCCTACCACTCCGAGTTGGGAAAGATCAGCATCACACACTGAACCAAGCCTCGAGGAGGACACACAATGCACCCTGACAGGGATTTACAGCCAGACGAGGCCTCTTAGACCTGAGCAAAAATTGAAGAGGAGGGAGGTCCATAGAACAGGCTGCAGAGCGCATCAAGCCATGCTGTTGCAGAGAGAACCATCAGCTTTACCCGGCCAAGACAGGTTTCTCTCCATCAAGAGCTCTTTGAAGCTGCCAGTGCTGAGTCGTGATTTACCCACTGGATGTGTGGGACAGAAACCTCAAACAGAGCATGGGACTGTGGAAATCCTGAATTCTGCTCCCCAGGAGTTGATGGCAGAACAAGCAGAACACCACATTCTGCTTGTACGTGGTCACCTCCAATTCTGCCTCATCTATTCTCCTACTGGTTCTCCCACGGTTTCCTCTGTGCAAGGGAGAAGTACACACGTTTTACTCTATACCCACAGTTGTTACTGTAACTGACAATTTTTTGGACATGAAAAATGTAGGTTCATCTAAAACTTGTCATAAATTTCTCAAAATTTGGTTTCAGACAAAATATTTTAAAATATTTCTCATGTAAAATGCAAAACGAAAACTACTTCATTCTGACAAAATAGCTTAAAATAAAAATAGCCGAATCTTTTAGCTTTTTCAGAAAATGATGCCTCCACACAAAGCCAAGTGACTTCTGTCTTTAGTTTTGCATTAAAAACTTTAGCCAGTCCCTCGGCATCCTTCCCTTTCTCCCTAAAAGATCCTTTATTCAAAAAATTTAGCTGGGACCAAGTCATGGCAACTAGAATTCATCTGCTTTGGCTCAGGATGCACTTGAACCTAAGAAGTGCTCCCGTTACAGGCGTCACCCAGAAATTCCGAGTTAATTCTAAAAACAGGCGTTGGTGCGTTTAGCAGAATTTAAAATAAATTAAAAGTTCGGTGTGAGACAAGTGCTCCTGCTCTGCAACAATCACACAGCATTTTTAGCCCGTTCACAGAGAAAATAGGAACCAGCGTAACAGCAGCAGTGGCCCCGGCAGCACACCTTCCCGGGCAGAGCAGCTTCCGAAGCCAACTCAAACACGACGAGGGTTAAGCTGTCGGAGATGGTAAAGCTGCCTAACAGGGGCAGAGCAACTTGGCTCTGTTGTATCCTCGTACCAACTCGCCACGTACAACAAATGATTTTGGCTGGGAAGGAGAATTCTCCCACTGTTCTATCTGCAACGCTGGTGCCATCCGCAGAATCCGTGTTGGTTTCATGTATCATAACAGCCTGAGGGAAACTTTACTCTTTTTTTATTTCATTCCTATCTCTATCTATTTTCCCCTCCATCCTGCAAACAATTAATTATAAAGCTACACCTAAATTATAAATTACCAACTTTAGGCGTGGGGGGGGGGGAATTGTGCTTAAAATTCTGAAAGGCTGATATGTCAGGATCCGAGAGAAGCAGCTGTTTTGGAAATGTTGCCTTTTTCTTTGTTCCGAATGCTATTTAAACATTGGCAGGGGGCCTCATTAAAGATGAATCGATGAATTAGTAAGTAGTGTTGTAGCCAGAAGAGACAGCATGTGCTCCTGTGGTGAAAACAGATTTACACAAAAGAAAGGAAGGGGGGGGGAGAGAAAATACCCCATCTCAACGTGTAACAAAAGTCAGTCTTTTACAATATTCTATCAGAGCTGCACCAATCCCAGGCAGAATCCATCAGAATTTCCAATATAAATTCATATTTGGGGATAGAAGTTGGAACTGGATGCAAAGTTTCCTCTGGGCTAAAATGTAATAGACAAGTTTTGAACCCTAGGGCATTTTAGTTACCAAAATGTTATGAAGTGTGAAATAATAATAATTAGGAATATAACATGGGAATCACAAAACACGAAGATATAATCCAGCTGAAAAAGCAAAGAGAGATATCAGATCAACCCTCACGACTGATGTATGCATGCATTAATATGTAAATAGCACCTTACTTTTGGCACCAGACTTCAATGGAAGTCTCAGAAAAAAGGATCAGCTTTAGCCACGGAACTGCAGGGGGGTTTCACATAGGCTGAGATGACGAGGGTATAAATATCAAGGGACAGACCAAAAGTGGAACTGCTTATCTGACTCTGAAATGCAAAGAAGTCAGCGAAGACAAAAGACCTGTCACAGCTTCTGCCCTCAGCACGATACTTGCTCTTTTGGCCTTTATCTCTTGCTCCGGCACCAGGAGGTGTAGAACAGGGGGACGGTACCGGTTCCCCATCGCAGCCACTTCCAACCACAGGATGGAACACACCTTTCCCGTAACCCCTTCCCAGGCACGTGCCCACACCCGATCCTGGAGGCATTTGCTCCATCAAACGACTGCACATCAACCTCCTCATGTGCCACCAGATGCCTTGTTATCAGCTGAATGGAAAGTCGAGAGCAGGACGGCCACTCTGATCTCAGTAACAGAAACCAGATCCAAGCACCCCTTGAATTTTTTGCAAAACTTCCAAGAGGACTTCTGAGGAACATTTGGAAAAAAAAAAAAAACCAAAACAACAACAATTTGCTACTCTTTCCCATGCAGACCTCCTACTGGGAGGGTTCTCAAGTATTTTGCCAATCAAAACCAAACCACAACAATTCAAAAGTTACTAGAAGATGCATTTGTATTTTAAGGAAACAGAAAAGAAGTCACTTTGCCCAGACCTGCCCACTGCATAACCCAAACCCATTATGTCGTGATGCATTATTTCAATAATAATAATCATCATCATCATAATTTGGCCTCTGCCTAACAAACAGAAGGATGACAATTTACTGGTGTTTTTCGAATACTGCAGAAGGATGATCTCACCCATGAGCTGCTACTAATTACTCTCCCTTTGTGCTAGGCACTACACAGGTATAGGTTAAATTAAACAAGTACACAGCCCAGAGAATACATTAAATAACTTACATTTTAAAAAAATCAGAGCAAATATAATGACTAAATTCTGAAGATGGAGTATTGAGGCACAAAGAGGTTTTACGATTTATTCAAGGTCACCTTGGGAATCTCTAGCAAAGCCAACAAGCTGAATCCAGACCTCTCTTATTCAATACCTTTTCATCTCTGACCTGTCCTGCAAATGACAAAATGAAGGAACATAAGCAACTACCAGGTAAACATAAGATTTCTGAGTGACTCTGGTGGGTTTTTAACTTATATAGAAAATATATATATATTGCTCCAGCTTCCGAGACTCCAATTCATTTCAGATCTATCACTGTTAATAAACCTCAAGAAGAGTCCTAAAAACTTGCAAGACATTAGTTGCTCTTTTACAGTTACCAGAGGACCATTTATCCTACTTTGTTAAGTGTAAAGAATCCAAATTTTCAACTACTTGGAGTTTTTTTCCACATCAAGGCTTTGCAGCAAACCAAAATTAGTGTCATTTGTGTCTTGACTGCCACAACACCGGGCTTCCTCTGCTCTTTTGCTATTTTAAATCCTTTACTAATTCAGATCTTGTTCAAGACACTTTGCATCTGACATATTTCGCTTTTTTTAGAAGACAAATCCTAACTCCTTCATGCTGGACACTGCCTAAATTACTGACCTTCACACAGGAGAAAGTGAGCCACAGAGCAGGTAAGTGACTTCTCGTTGGCACATGAGCATCCTGAGCCGAAGCTCGGACTGGAACAGAGAATGCCCAAATGCCAGCACAGAGACCTTTCCACTGCCTCCTCCTGCTGCTCACTCAGAATCCCAAAGAAGGGGAACACGCATGGTTTTCCACCTGAATTCCATCTCCCTCCTGTACAAAGACACTATAAGAGAAATATATGGGATAATAGAAAGTTCCTTACGAACTCAGATGCTGATAACTAGGCAGTTTACATTCAAGGTGGAGAGAGAACCTTTTAAACCAGCTTCTGAGATCTTTATGTCATCCTAAGTTTGTTATTAGGGATATTAAGAACAGATTTTTTTTTTAATTAACTTTCTGTCCCCTGACTCCTCCCCGACTGCTTCACGCACATTATTATTCACGTTGACTCCCTGTGACCGTGACCCAGATTCTCACCGACAGAGAGGTTTGATCAGGCAGAACTGAGACCAACAAGAGCAAGATCCGAGTCCCTGATTCACAGTGGGCGGCCACACCAGGCCAAACTTGATGGCTTAAGTTAGAGCAACCCAGAGGGTACCCTAACACACACAACGAGACAGGCAAGTCTGATTGGACCCAACAGCACGTGAAAATTAGGCGCCACCAGATCTTCTTGCTATCCTATGATGCACACCTGTATGAGGACACGTTAATTTAAAACATCCCTTCGTGAATAACTGCCATTGAAAGGTGAAAGCCACCTCTTTGTGCCATCTGGGCAAGGTAAAATGGTAAAACATGGGAAGTTTTACTCTGTTTGCTTCCATAGTAAATAGCATCATTATTCCTTAAAAAAATCAAATTACTTGCAAAATAAAATACCACTTAGTGTAAATAAAGGTCCATTTGGCCCATAAATCATTATTTAAATCAACTACTAAAAAAATTAGGCATGGGAAAAAATTTCCATCAGGTTGTTTTCCAGTACTGACAGAGAAGCACTAAGAGAAACGCCAAAGGTAAGATGAAATCTGAATTATTTAAATTATTTAAATCAAGGGGACAAAAATGCTAAAAAAAGGCTGAGAGAGAACAGCCAGAGAAAGCAATGTGAACAAAAAAAATGAATGAAGAAATAACGGGATATTTAATGCCAAAGAATTTTTAGGGTTACAGCCCAGAAATGGTTAACACATTCTTGCAGCACAACATGTCTTAAAAATAAATAAATAAATGGCTAAATCTTAGCAGACTATTCTTCTAAACCGACATGGCTTCCATTCAAAATGCTTGTTTCATACCAGCGCCGTTCCTCTGGCTTTGCTGTACTTTCTCTAGGTAGGGTCATAAAAAAAATATTGTACCTTAAAAAAAAATGTACTTGAATCTATTGATTTCTGCTGTAGTAAAGCCCCTGACATTCTGGTGCGATGAAGATATTGCTCTGGACCCTGTGTGCCTCCTCATACTTCTCCTCTGCTTATGAGGGTCTCTAAGGATGGTATTAAAGATATTGTAGTTCCCACTTTCCGACTCTGGGATATCAGCGAGATTCTCCTGTGTAAAGAATAATTATCAGCACTGCTGTTACCTCTAGTAAGTGTGTAATTACATGCTCTGTTTTGTGGGCTGTAGGCTGTGCAATTTTAAATTATACAGTAATGACAAATTCTCTCTTTTTCACCACCTTCTTCCAAATAATAATAATCATCATCATCAACATCATAATGAAAGAAAGAAAACCTTCTTCTGGTGTTGGATTAGCAGTTTGCATTTGGGTGGGGATTTATTCTTTTTTTTCTTTTCCAGACTGACAGGAGCCTTGAAATCTAAAATTTCTGCTGAAAAGTAGAAAAAGAAAGCTAATAGAGGGGGAAAGGGAACGAATAAAGGCACAGAGAGAGCGAATACAGGAGAAGCCTTAACAGAGAGAGAGCACACGGGCATGGAAGAATATTTGATTCCATTCATCCAACAGAATTTGCCCTGCTTTTATTGGAAAGTCTGGTCAATAAGAGGAGCACAAAGCGCTCCGGGATCCTTTCCCAAAAGCGGAAAGCATCTCTTCACAAGCTCCAAATTGAGATTTCGCCACCGAAAGAAATCAGCACTCTGTGAAGGAAATTAGCCTGACCATGATAAACAACGTGTAGTGCAAAGTGCGTGTAATCAGTTCAAGAGATCAGATGTCAGAGTGCTCCCCTGTCTGTCCCTTGATCATCACACCAATTAGCGATTAAATATTAAAACAAGACCACTATGGATGTGCAGAGATTGCTAGAAGCTATTGTGAGTGTGCTCCTGTGCCCACACAAAGACACATTCACTGCTACGCTGAGCCCGTTCGGAGAGCAAGGAATAAAAGCAAGACTCACTTGCCATGATGCCAAAGCAACATTTATCTGTGCAAGAGGAAAAACCTTTTCTTCAGGAACCGAGCAGCAGATCTTCAGGCAGTTTATTTGTCTTCAAGAGAGTTAAAACAGTTCACACCTCCTGAAAATTTGCTTCCTGACTCTGTTTTTATTTTTCACCTCCTCCTGAGGTTTACATGCATTCATGTCTGATTTAGGGGAAGTTTTACAGTGATTACTGGGAGAAACCCAAAAGGGACCTACATAAATACACCTCGAAACCCCCCAGGATGTGAATTAGATCATTTCCATGGGTTGTTTCAGGTATGGGCCTTGCAGGCAATTCTGTGGAATTCAATGGGCTGGATACAATCTTCAATGACATTTTACAGGAAAGTCACAAACCAAAAAAATTCATTATGGCATTACTTACTATTTGGGCTTCTTTTTGTTTATTTCCACCAGCAGGATGCTATTTTAACTCCCGGTATCCCCAGGTGTGATCACATATAGCCACATGAGCTGTTGCTATTTACACTACCCTCCCAAGTAACTATTCAGATGAGGAGAACACAGGGGTCAGGTCCTGCGGGCACACAGGTGTTCCAGCAGCTTTCTATCACCCAGTCTTCCTACAACAGAAAACAATGGCTAAATCATTTGAAATTTTGGCTTGCAACCTACTGAGCACACTTTGGAAATGGAAACTCTATAATTCTTTGCAGAACAGTTACAGGAGCCTATCTGGAAGCCCAGGTCTGTGTTTTACTACTTAAGCAGTCAATAACACTAGAAGGATGAAAACAACTTGGGTTTTACTTCAGCTCCATCCCCGATGTCCTACAAGGAATTGCTTCTTCCCCTGCAGTCGCGTTGTGGGGCTCTGATGAGGCAGCATCGTGTCAGGCCACGTGAAATCAGCTAAAGGCAAGAACGATGAATGAAAGACCGAGGGGGAAAATAACTTTGCCAGAGTCACGAGGAAATTGGTTACAGAACCAAAGCTGGAATTGCAGATTGCCAGCTCCCAGCCAAGGGGTCTGTTGACTGGATCAACTGCGTTATCACAGGTTCTACAGCTCCATATCCCACCTGGAAAACGTACAGCCAAAGGCATTTGCTTGTTAGAAGATACAGGTAGCTTTTATAGCTCTTCCATGTCACCTCTGTCGCAAAAAGAGTAATCTTAGCAGAATCGGTCCATTCGTTGTCTTTTGAATTCGTTTGTGACTTGTTCCTACTTCTCCAAGTTCTAAATGAAGCATCCCAAGCCCATCAGCAATACAAACCTTACCAGCTGTGCTCCAAGGGAAGAGCTGAATCCCATTGCCATAAGGCATCTATAAGGCACATTTAAGTGTTATTAAAGTGTGTTTCAAGAAGCAGACATTGCAGGTCACAACTCCTGGTTGTACATGGGAAGATCTGAACCCAAGTTAGGGCATAACTAACTTCCTGCACAACTTATTCTCCCCAGAAGTGAAGTTTCTGCCTAATAAACCAGCTCAGTAAAAGATTTTCTTTCAAAGACAGATGGCAACTCATGAAAAATCATTCTTCACATGTGCTATAGTATTTCTTGAGCCAAAGACAGCATCTCACAATAAAAAGAAAAAGCAATTCTGCTGCTAAAATATATGGCCGTGCTCAGCTCATTCTAGCTCAGCACTGGAAGCGATACCATCCCAGTGTCTCTAAATGGCAGGTTTTCCCATAAAATTCAACCACACTCACACTGCAAATGTTTTGTTAGGTATGATTAACAGATAGACAGGAGACAGGGTGACCTGGCGTGTCTCTTCACACGAGCTGAAGCCCCTTTGGCAATCAGGCAGAGACTGCCATTGACGGCGAGACCCTGAAAGATGCTGAGCTCGGTGGCCCCATTCCAGAACAGCAACTCACATTTAAGAACCAGTAACCTCGGGGAGGTGGGACCGTTTGCAGCGAGCAGAAAAAAATAATAAAAAAAAGATCTTTTCATTATATTTTCACCCGTACAGGAAGTACTGGGAAATTATTTCCTTTTACACGATTTCACCTCAATCCTGTAGGATTTAATATGGGACTCCAGAAGGTTTCAACCAGCACTAAAAGCTCTCCTTCTCATCCTGGGTTTTATAGCTCTTTTAGTCCTCGTGGCAGAGCACTACTGAACTGGAAGGCAGAGGGCAGCTCGGAATCAACTCCCACTGGAAGTCAGGGAGATCTGGGGACTAACTTGCCTTGGAAAAATCCTCTCTGTTGCCACCTGTGGGACTAGTTGGATGCTGATGTGTATTACTGGATCAGACTCAAAAGACAAGAATCAAGCCCGAAAAGAACAAGGTGAGGGATACGCATGACTGGGACGCGAAAAATAGGAATGAAGTCAAGCATGCAGAATTGTCATTAAAATTTACCAAGCCAGGGACTAAATATATGTCCCTCCCTTACAAAGCCTCATGGAGAGAGTCTTATAAAAATTAATAGGCACTGAGTCAATAGCAGTCTATAGGAACAAAACAGGTTGCCACAGAAATTACTCCAAAATCTACAAGGAAAAGTGAAGTTTTAAGTATGTGTTCTTTTTTTTCTAAGGCTCATATTTATAATTCTGCAATAGAAATAAAAGCCTAAGAAAAGTCTAGAAGAGAAAGTGATTTACTGTTAAATGTCATGAAGATATGGGGAAAAAATGCTTTTGTACTTGTCTTGAAAAAAAAATTACTTGCCCACAGCTAGTAGAATTTTACTCCCGAGTTACATCACACATGACTCTGAACAGTATTCTGCTGTCCAGGGTAAAGCCAAGAGGAAATTCCCTTAAACTGCATCTTTAATCCATTAGTGTTATCTTTTTTATTCTGTTCTGTGATACAGGAAAGGTTCTGTGCACACCTAACAGTAGGCACCCTCAGCCCCAGGAAAAAGCCATGCTTCATTAATTAGTGAAGGAGATCGTGAGGCAAATGGCCAAGATGCTCACCAAGATGATGGGATGCCTCAGCATCCCACACCCTGCCATGTCCCTGTGTCACAGAGGTGTTGTGCACTTGGACACAGCAAAGTTGAATCCCTCCCCGTCACCATGAGACCGGGTGGATTCTGGTGCGGTCTGTCTCGTCTGAACCCGCTTCGTAGCATGAAGCTGACAAAGTGGGACAACTGCCCAAAAGGACAGCGAATCTGAGAACAGATGTACATCAAATGTACGCCTGGGCCTCATAAGGCACTACCTGTTAACTCCTGCTCTGTTTTCAGTGAAGGTAATTCTGTTCCCATAAGGGTGACACAGACGCTGACAACAAATTAATAGTCGCGTGCTGCAATAGATGCCCACATCTTTTTCTGGAAGTTTATGCCAAAACCACCATGGCACAATTGTGAAAGGCTTTGCAGCCAACATGATCAAAAGCACCAAATGGAAGATTTAATTAGTTATTAAGATGAATAAATTCCAAACAATTAATCCTTTTGGATTGCAAATCCTTTGGATTTTAGTCCTGCAAGTCCCTGGGTTAAGAGTCACTATTGAAGGCAACCTGGGGGCTCAGCAACTTTCAAGATCAAAACACTCCCCTCGTGGTCTTTCTATACCTTAGTGTGACCACTACAATGAGCAGAAGTAGATTTATTTCACCACTGCGTCATCAAGAGTCTTCTTTAACGTGTGCAGTCCAGTTCAACATCCTCTGTTGAAAGACGTTTCATAACTGCTAAACACCACTCATTAATAAGTACCTTATATTATATACACACATGAGAATTTTTTAACCCTTCAAAAATAATAGGAGGTCGTTTTCCTGCCTCTTCCAGCACACATCCATCTAGATATCGGGTGCAGAGTTTTTCCCCTAGTAACCTCTTCGCTATTTATTAGGAAAGATTTGGTTCCTCTGTTTCAACTTGGGAAAAAGGCTGCAGCCTAGGGATTAATTTTTTTCCTCTCAGAGACAGAATGTAATCTAATTTCTTTGCTACTTACAAAGAAGTTCTGAAAACTATCATTGGGCTCCTCATCCTTTTCTTGGGGTTCACATTTCAGACTGTGAATGGATCTCTCTTTCTGGATTTTAATTGACAGTGAAAAGCTGATTTCTGAAGCCAAGGTAAGGTACTGAAGGTAAGTGATCAAAACACTGCCCCTGTAATAAATCACTGCAGTCCAGGTCACGGTTTGGAGTGTGAATGCAGCGTTCAATAAAGAAACACACTCCACCTTTCAGCTTCAAGCCGACCCCAGCTAATTGACCTCATTGTGGTCCCACCATTAATCATTCTGGCACAAGGGGCAAGAGGCAGCTCCACTGCATAGACTTTCACGGGGTGGGGGTGGAAATAAAAGGTAAGATGAAATCATAGACAATTCTTCCTTAATTAACTCATTGGATTTCCTGTTTTGTTAGATGTCACTATTTTACCAATGGAATATCAAGAATAATATACATGGTTTGTCCAGTTTGTATTCACTCAGCCCATGGATGCCCACCAACAGCTGTGCCCAGTGGCACAAAGACACTGGAGGGCACAGCAAAGCCACGCCGATGCTTGAGCGCCCAGTGCGAGCCCCACCACCCATTCATAAAACCTTCACTTCTGATGCTCCGAGCTCAATTCCATGCATGACCCTGCTGTCATTTACACAAGACCAGAGTAAATTAAATTACTGCTAGATCTGCCTAGGGTTTCTTGTGCACTTTTTGTCAAGAGAACACTGTACAAGAACACGTTGGAAAACTATGAAGCTTACCCTGGACTTGCCATGTCACCTCTTACCATTGTCATTCAACATTGAAACCCACTGTTTTGAACCTAAAACAAACAGCACCTGAGAGTTTATCTATTTATCTAATAATTAGGAACAATCATCTAGAGACTTGTGGCCACGCTCGTGTGAAGAATTTCAACAATTTAACTTAAGGAAATGATCTCATTAATGCAGCGCTAAAGTCTGTGTGTGAACTGTGAGCCTGTGTCCCATTTCCCAAAGAAAATGAATTTTGGGGTTCCAAAATGGTCCCATTAACAATGTTATTTAGGTGTCCAGACACCTTTAAAAATCAGGGTACAAAAAGGCATTGAGCGCCAATGGAATTTAATCTCAAATCTCTATTGAAAAAGGAACACATAAGCACTTTTAAAGTTTTATCCCATGTTTCATTCAGGATTATGCTTGCTTTATATTCATTTGGTATAAATCTGTTTATAGGCTGCAAACAACGTGATCTAACTTGTGGCCCTGCTTCGAATCGGGGACTGGATCAGGTGACCTTCAGACATCCTTTCCAGCCTAAATTATCCTATAATGCTATGAGAAAAGGTTTCAGATAGACAGAAATAAGCCCTTTAAACACTGAAATTGGAGCGATCTCAATGTGAGCACACAATCGTTTGATAAAGCACCAGAAATTTCTAGAGAAACAGCCACCACAGTAAGATTTTCAAAACTACCTCAAGGATTTACTGAAAACTAAGGATCTAAAGTGATTAAGGAGCTCAGAACCCACGTCCGTACTCACAAGTATAAGCCACAAAGAATATTAATCATATTCACAAACCACTGAAAATTCAGGAAGAGGATAAAGTATCCAGGAGCTCTACAGTCCTGTCTGACGTTTCTGAAGACTTGCTCCACTCCTTCCTGAAACCTTCTTCTCCCCTTCCCCACTTTTCTCCATTTACAGCGACTGAATGCTTGACTGCTTCCCCGCTAGCAATTCAAAAGAAAGGACAATCCCCTTGGAGCGTGAGACACAGAACCTATTAATAAGCAAATGGAAAGAGCTGGCATATATTCCTCATTGTTTAATTCGTCAGCCACCGGAGTCTGCAGCGTTTCTCTCCAGGGTCTCAGCCACGGAGAGTCAGTGTGGGAGATGACTTCATGCTATTGTCTTGAGCAAACCATCCCAGGCTCTTACACACAGCAAGGACGCGCAGGATGAAGGTGCTCATTTAAACAGACAGGTCTAGATTTTAGGGGAAATGAGCCTTTAATCCTAGACATGCTGCCCACACCTGTGCAAGATGCAGCGGTGGGGGTGAAAAGGAGTGCAGAGCTTCAGGGAAATGACACGCTCTGCAGAACTGATGAACTGCGTGAGGATGGCTGGTGAGAAGACCGAGCCCTCATCCCCAACTGGAAAACTATCACTTCAGCTTGTGCTTCTGGGGCTGTCTTAACCCTTCCCCTCTCTTGAGCCTGATCCTCCCCTTCCTCCTCCTGCCACACTGAGCAGCCTGAAGAGATTTCAAGTAAATCCTGTCGCGTAGAGACCTTCCTATCTACCTTGCTCTGCCTTGGAGATAACAGGGGAACCACTTCTGTGCTGCATTAGAAGTTGCAGAATTATTTCCATTAGGGAAAAAAAAAAAAAAAAGTTTTTTTTCATTTATGGCAAAAAAAAACAACAAACTTTTATTTTGCCCTCACATATCACAATTGTTCAATATCTACACCAAGGCCTCAATCAACAGAAACACCATTCACTGGGGAAGGAATGCCAGGTTGCCAGCCAGGCTCCAGGGCAGAGAGGCACTGCTGGTCGGATGCACCACGTTCGGTATTTCTCCACCCTACAAGCATTTTCACCTCAACTGCCCCTCTGTAAGAGGACATTGTTCTGCCAGGCAACAGGAAATACCAACACTGATACAACAAAATCCAAGTACAAGCAATCACTTTCCTTTGAATTGAGCACACACAACCGTGGGGCTCAGCAGCACGTTGTGGGGCTCAGCAGCACGTTGTGTTCTCTGCCTGGGGTTCACCTTCTGTTCAAGAGGTTGAATTCTTCAGCTTCAGTTCATTACAGCCTCCATGAAAGAGTTGCATTCCTGCATCTAACGTGCCCAGTTCATTTATGGATACACTAGAAACATACTGTGGGGAGAAAAAAAAGAAAAGAAAAAAACCCAAACCACCCTCACCCTGAAACACCCAAAACCCAACACCCAACCGCGTGGCAAAACAGCTCTCCCACGTACTTGCTCCGTCTCCCTAAAGCTTCTGGCCTGGCTCTTCCTATCCTGTGAACTGTTGTGTATTTAAATTTCAGCCTGTGTGACAATACTACTGGGTATATCCTGTACTTAAATCATTTACTTGTCTTTCATATTGACACTTTCTCAAATGCAATCCCATCACACAAGTGTT
The DNA here is from genome assembly GCA_013398155.1 of Pedionomus torquatus. Lineage (NCBI taxonomy): Eukaryota > Metazoa > Chordata > Aves > Charadriiformes > Pedionomidae > Pedionomus > Pedionomus torquatus. Next base: position 54,737 of record VZRU01010148.1, on the reverse strand, counting down.
TCAGTGACATGTTGAATATATAACAGACTCCCTAGCGGACACTGGTCATTTTAATGTTGTGAACAGCTCGTCACACCTTTCATCCTCCTTCCACCTTGCTGCATTTGCTATTTCTACTGTATAAATTGGGGTGACCACAGAATGACAATAATCTTGCATTGATGCACCACTTTTCATCCCACCGGATTCCTAAGTGATTTACAGATTTCACATATGATTCACTGCATCATAGGCTGAACCGACGCTCATATTACAAGAGCCTATCACCATCGGAAATTGCAGGGTAGGTTTCAGAAAGGAAGAATGTCAATAACCCCATTAGAAAAATATGCCAGTCAAAACGCCCCTGAAGAAAACGTATTGGATTTTTTTGAAATCTCAACTGCTAAGGACACTTTATGATTCATGCTCAAGCAAATGATGCTCTGAGCATCAGGCAAGGAGAACAAAGCATTTGAGCTGTCAAGAGGTAATGGCAGACAATGAACTCTATATACAAATAACCAAAATATTTTCTGCATGTGTTTTGTCTATTTACCCATATACACAGGCATTCAAACTTAATCTTTTAGTCACAACTTCTATGATTTATCAAAACTTAATCATTTCAAGGTCAAGCCTTCACAGCAGACCCTGCAAAACCAAGCTACTTGTTTCACTACTCTTCTATCTCATAAGAACAAAAATAATCTCTTCCTCAAGGTATCGTCCCCACCAGAGCCCCCAGTTTGACTGGCTTGGGCACGCTGAAAATTCTTACTCTGCAAAGGGTAACCGATGTGGGCTACTACGAGCCTCAGAGATGACCATTCTGCTGGAAAACCCTGCTCTCATCTGGGGAAAATGCCTGAAAGCAAAGATTTACAAATGCTCTTTAAAGTCAAGGTTAATTGAGCACTTTGACTTCAGAGCATCGCAACAACGGCAGCGCTGGAAAAACGGACCAGAATCATCTTCTAATACCGGGTTGTTACCACCGCGCTTCACCTAAAAGGTGACTTTTATCAATGTATAAAAACCACATCATTTCATATAAACATATTTAACATACTATTTTCTTTAGTTTTACAAAGAACTACCTGAAACCTAGTCCAGAGTTCAGACAAGAAACTCCAATCGCATTGGTTTGTAACAGAAGAGCTTGTGAAGTGCCTTGGGGGAAGGCAAACCAGCATCACACGCATGTGTCATCAGCAGAGTGGAAATCAGCAGCCTTTAATGCACCTCAGATTTCCCCCATGATCTCAACGTGTTGGCTTCAGAAATGGCTGGAACACGTAGATATTTTTTAAGTCCCTCATTTCAACTTCTATGGTCAGCCAAAACAGGAAGAGTAATGAATGGTGACACTGCCCTTAAGAGGACCAAAGTTATTAGCCTAATGCATCGGGAGGAATGATGCATTAAGACATTAAGAATCAAAACAATCACATTAATGCTTGACAGCATAAGCAGGAAACAAAAGATGAGAGCTGTAATACAAACCATATGGCTTAATAACTAATCTCTCATTTAAGCATCGTTATTAAAATACCTCCTAAATGTTTGGGCCTTAACAGAACATCTCAGCATCATTATTTTACATATTTATGCTTTTACTCCCTCCTCTCCCACTCCTCTCCCTACTCTTTGCCTCTCTAAAAGTGTTTTGCTTTTTTTCTGAAAAGATCTTCAAACTGCTTCTCCTTTCGCAAAGTCCAAATTCTACGTCAACCCAATTAAGCCTACACAAGTCATAATAAATGAGGGTTGTCACTTAGTCTCACTTGAGACACAAACTGTAGCTAATATTACTCAATATGCAGATGTTTTCTGTCTCTTTCCGTTGGAAAAAAAAAAAGTATTATTCAAATGGATTAATGATAAATTGCTGTTAATACGAAGAGGATATGCTACAGAATGACACAAGGTTGCAGAAATGTCAAGTGGAGGAGATGTGTGTGAACAATGAAGTCCTCTTAACGTGCTGATGTACTCCAATAATTTATACATCGGTGTGTTACTGCACCACACCAGCGCTCCTCTGAACAAAACCAAACCAAACAAGAGCAGGCTGCGTAAAAACGTCCAGTCCTCATAGAGGGGCTCCAGGAGATTGATTCTCAACTTGCAGATGACACTCAGATGGACACCAGCTGGGGATCTGTCAGAGGGAGACTTTCCAGTAAGGACTGTTGGGCTCACTTTCAACTCTTACGGAAGTTGCTGGGAGTTACGAGTACTTTAAATTCCTGAAAATCAGATTACACCTGATTCTGGAAAGCAAACAGCCTGAAGCTTAAACCCAGGGGCTGTAGCTGAAATGACTTCAATGCAGGTGACCTCCACACCAATTAAAACATTGTCTCCAGTGTGGTTTTAAAGACAGTTGTCCCCAATATCATTAACACCAATAAGTACCAAAAGTTACTTACATGCCTCAAAAAAAAACAGCGTTTCTTTTTCTCAGTCCATGAAATAATCTTTCTGTGAATTTGTTCAAAAACTCTTATTTATGCTGCTCTTTCTACAGCTTTCTCGATTTTCCTGTATTTATTTGACAGATCCAAGCAAAGCACCGATGGCAGAAAATTTGGAGCTGAATTTTAAGCATTTCAGAGCTTGGGAAAGCATTCAAATCCTGAGTTAAGGGCTTCTCTGCAAAATAAAGAATTTATGTTTGAACAACACACACAGAAAGAAGCCACCAACATGTAGGTCTGGGAAAGCACTCCAAGAAATCTGTTCATGCAACATTTTAAAATTTATTTTTAATTGAAGAAAGGGCATCTTGGAGGAGCTGAAGGGAGGCAGGAAGCAAATATACAGATCTACACCACCTTGTATGGCACTATTGTTAGGGTATGATTAAGGTTTATTACAAGAAATTTAGATTGGGACAAGTTTTCTAGATAAAGAGAATCAAAGAAAGAAACCACCTCTAGAGCCTGCTTCCTCCTCAAATACCAGCAACTTCATTTTGGGCTTTAACAGACACAAATTCCTACTGAGCTGCTATAGAAATGCTGATGATTATGATCATTCTTTTCTTTGTTTTTTTCCCCCTCCCTTACAGTGAAAGATTTTCATAGTGTAACTGAAAGCACAGATTTATCTGTGTTAGAGCCAATGTTAAACTGAAGACAGAATATTGTTTTCATTCAAGAACAGTTTGCTGGAAAGCATCCAGAGTTTGAAATTTTGATGATGGGTGGGTTTTTTCCTCTGTTTTTGTTTTTTTTTTTTTTCCCCTTGTTATTTTTTTGTGCTTTGTTTTCAAAGCAATTTAACAGAGGTTGAAATGCTACAGAAAAATCAGTTTCAATAGAAATGAGCAGGAAAAAAATTTCTCCTATATTTAACCAGTCTCAGCTCGAAAGCAGATGTGCTCAATGTTGAAATTCCCATCGTATCTGCTGTTACACCAAACAAGAATGTATTTTAATAAAAGCTTACTTTCTACCGATTAGTTCTTTCAATGAGATTACAGTAACTACCTTGGGCTGATACCAATATTACTGAATTAAGAGTTCTTCAGAATGAAAGCGGGAGCTACCAGAGCCGCAGCAGATTCTGTTGTGTCTGGAGATGTCAGGAGGAGCATGGAAAAACATCAACCAGCAATTTTTATTCATTTTTTGTAATAACTTTCCTCATGTTTTTCAGTATGTTTATGATCTTCACATTTGTTACTACAATAAACGACCTGTCTTTCAATATTTTAGGTTTCTTTTGTGCATTTGAATACAGATATTGACCAAATAAGAATACAGAATGCTATTCTAGGTCCTAAAATTGAGATACCATAAATCTGGTTTTGATCTTAAGTTACATCAGTGTTGGTTGCAGCAGTTCCAGAAGTATAAATTTGTTTACTTGGGGCACAAGGGCAAAGGGGGACAAAGTCCTATAGGGCAAATGAATCTGAAAGCCATCCCCTGGATGGTGGAGTCCTACACTGCCTAGAATCACCCGGGCTTTGGTGAAGCTTAACAAAACAAGCTTCCTCACTGCCTTCTGCATTCATACGTGCAGAAAAGAAAGAATGAAAAAGCAAAACACAGAGGAATTATGGTTCCAGACTGTGTAAGAAAAAGCAGAGAAGTTTGGGTTATTTTATTTAATTTTTTATGCACTCATTTTGCATCCTCCTCTTGGAAAGAGCTGGCTAAGTGTGTCAGTTTCCTGCCTTAATTGGAGTCTCTGTCTACTGAGATCTACAGTAAGTAATAAATAGATTCTCACCTACCTACTTTCTGAAGCTATTCAAAGCCCACCTGGGCTACTGATGTTCTTGCTTACAATGGAGAATAGAGAAGGAGCTGAAGGATTTGACACTGCCTGAAACAGACACTTAATAAATAGTGTTCTCTTGAAATGATTAAAACCAGCTGGCCTCAGTGAAACAGTGTAGAATTTAACTTGGGAGAATGAAATAAAGATAAAGTCAGAATAAATTCATCTTCTGCTTCCCAGCCTCGCTTTCCTCATCCCGCTCCCTTCCCCCAAGGCAGCAAACCTGTTTTTCATAACTGTAAAGAGAAAGAGGGGGGAAAAAATAAATCCAGGAATTTCTACTAAAAGAGATCAGCCAAATTCAAACTGTTCCAAAAAACATGAAAACCATTTGAAAATCTTCTGTGTCTCCAAGAGACTAGTAATTCCCAACATTTGGCTGCTTAGCTTCAAAAATTGAGAGGGGAAGAAAAAAAGGAAAAAGGAAAATTTAAAACACAGGAACAAGATTTCCAGTCATGAGTAATGATTTTCAGGGACACAGACTGAAATACGCTGAAAACCACCTGCCTCACTGATAACCGATTCCCTTTCAGATACGTCGAACCAGACCTGCCTGGAACACATTCGCCTACAGGGAAATTCTTCACTGTGAAAAAAAATCCTAGCTCCCAGATTTGCCATTAAAATAACATCAATCTGGTTTGAGTTTTTTTTTAATCCCTCATGCAGTCCCAAAGCGCTTCAGAACCGGGGCACAAGGGAACCTGGGGTGAAGTCCAGCAGCCCCTGTTACCCCCCTCCCAGCAGCCTGGCATTTCAGGGGGTTTCAGCCAAGTGGGAGCACAGAAAAAAAACCAAGAATGCAGAATAACACTAACCAGCACAACATTTCCACCAGGTCCAGCATCCTCACCCACAAAAAGGTTTCTAAGTTCTTCAGTGACCACATGGTTCATGCTTCCCCTGATTAAATAACCCCTCTCTAATCTCCCAACCACGGCCACACTCGAGTAGCCAGCACCAATTCAACACATTCTCCTTCCAGAGCTGGACTGACACGGCACATGATGGAAACCCTACTGGGAGCCCAACGTGTCCGTGTTCTGCAAGAGGTAGCTCCTGTCAGGAGCCACAGTGCCGAAACCGACCTCGTACAGCCCGACTGCTGCCCCCCTGCCATCTCCTACCCTGCCCCGAGGAATCCAACACGCCATGTAACACGGCCCCAGCGAAGGGCCACCACGGCTCGAGCTGAGGAAATCAGTGCAGGCAAGAACAAACCAAACCTAAGCTTTTTTTTTTTTTCCCCATGTAGGTTTACAGGAATGTTCACCTTCTTAATCAGGAGCTAAATACATGTATCAGAGGTGACAAACGATGAAATCTGGAGGGCTCAGTTCAATTCACTGAGCAGTGACCTGAAGGATTTTCTGCACATGAGGTTTCTGTCCAAGACTAAGAGGCAGCAAGTTGTTTTTCAGATAGAATAGAGCAAAAAAAGAAAAATAACATTCTTAGATGTTTCAGAGCTCCAGAAGCTCATTTGTCATGCGACACATGATAACTGACTTGAAGAAATGCAGGCACTGGCTTAAAAAAAAAAAAAAAAATCATTAATTTTTGAGCTTGTGTTCAGAGGTCATAAGCCTGAGGTTGAAAGGCAGTGGAAGAACATTAACACACGCAGGCAGGGAGGGAAAGATTCTGATCTCTTTTACAGTGATATAAAGCTAAAATGATCCTGCTGATGATTTAGTAGTAAGTAATACACGTTACACGGATCTCTTCAGGAAAGCCATTTCAAAAAATCCTGAAGCTGCAGCCTTGAGTAGGATCTCTGACACCTTGAATGCGTCTCATTTACAGGACACTGCAATTCTGACTTCTGATTTTTTCACCCCAAGACACCTCTGAAACCCATGCACCCAATTCCACAGCCAAAAGAAGCAAACCTGGAATGGAAACGCCTATTAGTTTGAGAAGGGAAAATTATTGTATTCATTATATTTAAGGAAGTTTCATTGCAGTAAACAGCCTATCTTAAGGCTGAAGGACATGACGAGGCTAGTACCAAACACAAACCCAACTGGAGTTTTTGCTATTATTTTTATAATGGATCACAGAATTGTCACACTTGGAAAGGACCCCTGGGNTTGAGAAGGGAAAATTATTGTATTCATTATATTTAAGGAAGTTTCAACCAACTTTTTTCCTTTAAAAAGTTTTCAGCACCTGACCCGTTCGCAACTCAAGCTTAGGTTTTGAACAAAATTGCTTTTTCTAAACAAAAACCCAATTCCACCAAAAAGGAACCCCACACTGAGCAGCACCGTCTTGCAGCGCAGGCTCTTACGCTGCGGCAGCACGTGGCACCTCCTCGTGCCAGGCACACGCCGCCTCTTACTGCGAGGGATTATCTCCTACTAAATAACTCCCTTGCAAGCCTCCTTTTTTTTTTTTTTTTTTCACTAAAAACTATATTTGTTTTGAAAAATCTATGCCTCAAAACTGCAGTCACTTAAGGAGCTAAATATCACTGATTTTCAGTAGACGACAGCTTTCAAAATGACACCAAAATCAGCACTACTTTAAAACTTTTATAGCATTCCGACCTATTTTATAAGCCCGATCATTAGTAACTTTTTTACATGGAAAAGCTGTGCTAGCGTAAGCCAATGGACGACTCTTAATAATTAGACTAATATAAATCTCCCCACGGAATCTGTTCTTCCAGTACGACTTTTTATGGATCTTCTAGGAGCGCAAATGCAAAGGCACAGCACCTGTCTGGTTGTAGTGCTAAAAACTTTCTAGCAGAAAAGTTCAATTAAGTCAAACCCTATGAATTCAGTCTTTTGTGGAGAAGAAAAGCACGAGGAAAGCGCATCAATAATATGCTACCATGTCCTCTTTTAAATGGAATTGTAACATAAACCTGGAATGTCCACGTTCAGAGTCCAGCAATTGGGAAATGCCTACAAAAATGTGGAACCTGGACACCATTTAAGATTTGGCATTTTATCAGCGTCAGCATTTCTCCACAGGAAGGTAACTTTCCAGTTAGTTCTCCCGTCACTTTTCCCACTCCCAAAGTCCACGGTGACAATGTTCAGCAAGAGCAAGAAAAATCAAATCCTGTCAATACGATCTCAGAGCCCAGGCAGGGATTCGGGGTTGGACAGACACACGAGCAATGGCTGAGGACGGGGATGCACCACACAGATCCACTGGAGAGCATTTCCACAGTCTTGAACTCCAGCTGAAACCATAACCCCATGGATTATCCCAGTGCCCCACTGATCTTCCTTCCCCTGCCCATGCCAACCCTGCTTTTGCCAGGATAACGCTTTCCCAGGTCTTCCAACATTCTTTGCTTCATCCAAAGATAACAGTCTTTGGAAAAGACAGAGTAGAGCTCATCCCCTCTTTCTTTTTCATAGTCATAAACAGGAAGTATGTGTTATGATCCGATGTATTCCCTTACCTAGATAATAGAAACTATGTGTGTTTTTCCCTTTTCTTTCTAGAAACACAAGGAAACTCTCTGTGAGAATGCTGCATTTTATACAAAGCCTAACAAAAAGCTGTTTTTTTTTCTTTTTTTTTTTTAATATGCAGGTTATTTTAAGATATTTTTCTGAAGAGAAACCATACCCTTAGCTCCCCAGCCTGCTGTTTGCTGGGAAGGTCCTCTGTGTTTTTCAGGACTACATGGTAAGCATGATTTAAAAATCAGAAAACTTCCCAGAAAACAGCAAGTTTACGTGGAGAAAGGGCCCCCCTTCAGCCCTGTCTCCCAGCTCAGCAGGGTTGTCATCTAAAGAGAGTAAAACCCCAATACTAATTTTTACTGCAACCACCAGGGTTTAGACTTCCAGTTACATACATTTTATTAGGAACTGGGTGATCAAATTCCTCGGGCAGCATGGGACATCCTGAAAGCCACATTTCCACTGAATTACAACGAGAATAAAAATCCCAGTTGGTGAAAGTGAAATACTTGTAAAGAACGTGTCACCTCCTCAGCTGCTGGGGTTGCTTGGAACGGTCTTTAAGAGCTGGGTTCCGCAGCCAGTTAACAAAACGACACCTCCGAGTCGCCGAAGCTGGTGCTGGTGCCGAAGCCTGCGGGTCAGCTTCTGCCAACCACCTGCTCCAGCGGTTGCTTGTCACAAGAACTCTCCGATTGTCAGCTTTTGTTAGTCCAGGGGTGAATTTATGACCCAGGGCCTCCATCACGCACCACTGTTCATCAAGTTTCAGTTTTTAAGGATGAAGCTAACAGTCACAGACTAGGACCAGGTCCCAAACATTTATGTTTTCCTTTCATCTGAATAAAACAATGCTGAGCTCTGGCAGGAGTCTCTTTCTTGTGTAGCTATTAAAGCAGTGTGTGGGACAGAGCTCCTGTCTCTGTCATAGATGGGAAAACAGAGGCAGAGAGATGCTCAACAACCTGTCCAAAGTCATAGAGGAAGCTTGCAAAAGAAGAAGAGCCACATTCCAGTTCTCTCCACCAGCTCAGGCAGAATCTAACAGTGTTTAAAGTCTTTGGAGTATCATAAATACGCAGATGAAATGGTCGGCACCTTGCATTAAGAACTGAACAAGCACTAGGAGAGAGTGTCCTTGTACTGGAAAACAAGACTCTCAATAAACAGAGAAGAAAGAGGGAAATAACCATTCTATGATTCTATGAAAGAGGCAAATAAAATGGGGATGAAGGGAGAGAAAACTGGTCAACAAGAGATACAGAACCTCCTCTCTCCACTGCTTCAAAGTGCCAGCAATTCAGTTTGAGGCCCATCTGACTCACTAAGAGTCAAAAAAGAAAGAAAAAAAAATAGAAAAATACTCACACAACTCTCTGAAACGACAGACAGTTCAAAAAACCTCACCAGATCCCCCTCTAAACCAGAGGCAGAGCCCTCCCTGGGGATGGGGTGAGCTGCGCTGGTGTCCCAGGGCAGAGCTCCCACACCTGCTGTGCTGCAGAGCCGACAGAGGCTCCACCAGGCGATGGAGAGACCGCAAATCACCGCCCCGGCAAGGCTCAGCCCGACAGGAGCCGGCCCCCCGACACACCATTAATGGTACCAAATTAGAACACAAGCCTTGATTTATGGAGGTTGGATGATTCCATGTCGCTCACTCACTGTAAATCGATTAGGAGACAGCAAGGTCCTATTAGAGAGATGTCGTATTCATGCAGTATTTATTGCCTGATCTCACACAAACACACAGAGACCGTTAATTGGGATCAGCCTTCCCAGGGACAAGAAGCCCCCGGTGCAACGGAGTCACCACAACTCCCAAACAGGGGCACGGGCCAGATGGAAGAGACATGCACCGAGGTGGGAGCAACAGACAGGAGGACCTGGGCAACACAAGACACTTTAGATCTCAATAGTGATTAGTGACAAGGTTCTAATTGCCTTCAGTAGGCTCTGAATCAGGCTGAGTGGGTAGATAGCTGGCAGATCCCCAGAGCCAAAAACCCAAAATAGTCACCGCAAGGTGGATTCACAGCATGGGTAGAACATTTCTGCTCATGGGGAGAAGCATTTCCAACCCTCCTGCATCTCCCATGTGTTCTACCTATTTACTGATGTGTGCGAGGACCACGACGAACCGCTCAGGGCTTTTCATCTTCAAAGAATTTTGCAAACCTGCGTGTCTTTGCCACTGCTACAGAAGGATAATTACCGTAAAGCAGACAGCATGGATTTGTTTAAGCGAGAGAAGATTCTCAGTCTAATTTTAGGGATTTGAACAGAAGGCGACACTCCAGCTGGGAGAAGATTTCCACCGAAAAGAATTTTTTGATGAAAACCAGAGGGTGAGGGGGGAGTTTCACAACATTATTCCCCTCCTTTTCCTAACCTGCTCAGTGAAATACTCATGGGATGCTCATTGGTAACAGCCATTAGCACGGAGGGAACTGCGATGGGCCCTGCAAAAGCTGTCAGTGGAATCTGAACCAGAGACCTTCTGGAACAAATAGAGATCTTTGCCAAGGAGTTTAAGAGGCATCTGGTGGGGTGGTCGGTGAGACAGGAGACACTCAGTGAGTTGTTTATACCAGTGGATCAACACGGTGGCCTCAAAGATGGGTCTCCTTGGGATACTGGACACAACCTCCACCCTCAGTAAGTCCTTTGGTATTTGTGTGTAGCCCAGCGCAGCCCCAGCTGGGACCCACCGCCACCTTCACCCGAGGTGAAAACATCCTCAATCTGCTGAAATATGGACCTTGCCCCTCCTCTAAAGGAACAAGACTAAGAGAATCTACCTGAGATTTTTGGCCAGGGTTTTGTTTGGTTTGGGCTCTTTTAATGGAAGACAAGTATTTGGCAGAAATTATCACTCAGTCAAAAAAGCAATTTTCTGAGAAAAAGAGTGGATTTGATCAGCCTTAGTTCTAATTCACCTGTCCCACAAATAAGGAGAAATTTCCTCCCTTTAAGGACAACAAAAACATAGAAAATTACCTAGTGAAGGCAGGACATTTATATGCTTTAAATCACAAAAGTCAGGGCTCTCTGGAACACACAGTTAAACTACCAAAAAAAAAAAAATCACTGAAAGTTTGCAAAACATTTCAAAACTCAGAACTACTCTCAGAATCGATCTTCTAGGAATAACTAAACCAGCAGGAAATGCACAGAGGAAAGGCTGGCCAGAATCCTCCCCCAATCCACCCCCCCCCTTGTGCTCTGCTCTCCCTCCCCCTGGAATGCACACCGNGTGCCCATCCAGCTCTGTTCCAACTCAAAAAAAAAGAATAAAAAAGAATTGGAGTTGCTCAAGAAACCCAAAAGAGTATTTATAACTTCCTGACAGGCTGGATTGCACCAAGCTTTGCGAGCACTGCAAAGGCTGCCTTCCCTCCTTTCTCTCCCTCTAGACGATAAAACTTGTCACTCTTCAGGGACGGCCACTTCTCTCCCAGATGCAGAATCAGCGCCTGGGATCTGAAGACACCCCCTCACTTCCAACGCCACCTCCTTGTCACGTCTCAAGCTGTCAGAGCCCTCTCTCCTCTCCCGTGGCCAGCTCGAGGCTCCGGTCCATTAGCCAGGGGGTCTCGGGCAGCTCCGATTCAGAAGATAATGGAAGGCACGAGAGGAAAGGCTTCCAAGTGGTAGGATTCGGTGATAGAATAAGCATGAATCCTGGCAAAAGCCATGGTGGGACTGCCAAGAAATTCTATATGATGCAGGTGCAAATAGTTTTTTGGGTTTTTTTTAATTCAGACTCATTAAAATATGTATTTTGCAAAACGAATTAAATTAAAACATCTGGGAATGAGGGGAAAAGGCAAGGGGCTTGAGAGGAGAGCGGGGCTACGCATGTGCAGACACACGCACACTCACAATTGCTTTGTTTCCAGTTAAAAAGTGGATTTGAAGGCCCAGGACTTCATCAGGATCCATAATTGTGGGAAAGTAACCTGAAGATGCCAAACAACAGGAAATTACCAGAAGAATCTGTCAGCACAATCAGCTGCTATTTTCATTGTTCTTTGGCAAATTTATACACAGTCGGGAACACCTGGGCTGGCACGCAGCCCGGCTTTGACTAATTGCCAGGGGAGAGGAGCAGTCATTTGTCTTCGGTGGGGTTTCCTACGCTCGCTCCTCAAAACATGTGGTTTCACTTTTCCCCTCTCTCTGCAGGAAATGGCAGGACAGTGAAACGCAGAATAAATGAGTTCGATTCCAAGAGGTTGCCTCCTCAGAGGCCACTCCAAAAATAACTGTCTTGTGAGAGGCTGTTAATAACCAAGATTCTATATACTGTCTTCAGCAAACAACATTTCAAAGGCACAGTGTTCCTTTTCTCCCCAGCCCCTATGCACATTAAAACATTGTGGGGGGAAGAAAAGGAAGGGAGGGAGAGAAAGAAGAACCTCGGCATTAAGAGTTTTGCCCATTTTGGGGGAGAATTTGCACTCTCCTCAAGATGCTTTGCAAAAACTCAAGGAAGTTGCTCGGATTCACCTTCAGGGCCGAACAAAATGCTGCTACGTTTTCCAAGGCTATTTCAGGATGAGCAAGCGGTTGTTGAAGAGCTCTGTGGTCGCCTGGGGAGGCATTCCCCTCGCCTTTCTGTTCAGGACATGTCCCTCTCCATCCCATCTCCTCTGAGAACCTGGCACACCTGATCTCAGCGGGATCGTGCTGATCCACAGCTCACAACTGTTCCTTCCCAAGAAATTCAGGTGCCATCCCACCAGCGGCTTCTGGTTACACACAACAACAAGGGACAGTCTAACATTTGTAAAAGCAAGTCCGCTTTCTAGGCACCGCATTTCAAGGATCCATTTCTAACCCGCCAACTATTTGAAGCAAGTATTCGGTGCATGTGTCTTGTATTAAAAAAGCAGGTCCCTTTCCAAATGCGAGTTTTGAAACGGATTTTAAAGCCATGTGACAGCCAACAGAAGAGTCCCAGCAATCACCTGCATTATAGCTTTATCTCTGCTGAGACGTTGTTTTTGACGTTGTAAGACTGCACTTTAAAAGATCACCTCTTTACAAGAACCACCTGTCTAAAGCGACAGCTTTTTCCTTTAACCTCAGAACATATTTTTGAGGTTAACATACCACTTAAAAAAAAAAAAAAAAAAGAAAAATTTGCCCCCTCCTTCCATTACCACTGATTTTTAGCAAATCCAGGCTACGATGTCCCCTCCATGTAGTAAAAGCATGGTTTCTGTATTTCTCTTTTAAATCTGGGGTGCTTCCTAATTGAAATTGCATACTCTTTTACCATTTGGGATGGTGCTATGTCGGCAGCATGCTTCGCACTGAAGTGCCTCTCTGCGCTTGGTGTATTTTCACCTGCATCTTGTCCAAGTCCTACAATGATTTAGCATCTTGGTGTTCTGACAGCAAAGAATCAACTCAAAAAAAAAAATAATAAAAAGGCAACCCCAAACCCTAAAAAACCCACTTAAACCATGCAGCAGATGATCATTAGGTTGGGTGAAGGAGCTAAAGGAACATTTGGGTTTCATTTGGTTTCAGTTGCAGGCTCCTTACAGGGTAGAACGAAACTGTAATTGTAAACTGACCCACCTTCCCTTTCCTTTCCTCAACAAAAGGTGAAAAATGTGATAGAACATTTTACAATATGCAGCACATCGGTTGTACTGCAGCACTGATAGAGTTCAGACTTGGCTTATTTTCTCTACGGCTGAGATGTTTTGACATGTTTATTTGTTTAATTTGTTTATTTTGACTGGCTCTGATTATAATTGGCAGCAATGAGCAGAATTAACATTAGACAGTGTCTTAGACTTGTCGGTTACAATAATGCAAAAGGCATGTGAAGACAAATCCTCCCAAGAAGTGACAATAGCTGGAGTTTGGTTCAGCTGCATCGTGGCTTTGCACAGAGAGCAAGAGGCAGAACGGGACTGGAACTGCGTGCTTCCCGCTGATTTCAGTGACACGGGATCAGACCCTCGGAAACACAACTTCTCTTAAAATCACACCATTTCTGGCTAGATACTCAGAAAGCAGCAAGCTAACCCAGACTGACATAGCTGGAGTATCCTTCAAATCAACAGGATTTGAATCAGAACCTTTACATGAATATTACAATAGATGGAAAGTGGATTTACCCTCTGGCTGCAAGGTACACCTGCACTCGCTTGGGTATTACTGCCAGTAAAGAAAGGGCTCATCGTCCTTCAGAACCAGACCCTTCCCTTCTTTAGAGTTCCTTCGTGTTGGGCAATCGAGACTCACGGACTTCACTTTGCCAAGATTTCCATCCCCATTGTTACAGCCTGGCACTAGACCCCCGATTTTTAGAGTAACAAACTTTTCTAGGTTTGCCTTGGGTTGTTTGTTCTTAATTGCCATCACAGAAACGTAACGAGATAGGGAGCGGGGAGGAATCTATTCCAGACAGGTCCTGTAAAGCATTTTTTTTAGAGCCACAGGAATCCAAATGTTTTGCTTCGATTCAGTTTTAAACAGCACGTATTTAAACCGACAAAACCAAGAATATTTTCTGAGCCCCTGCGTCCTTCACACAGACTACTCTGCCATGATATTGCAGCCCATATGTTCCACAATATCACACTTCTCGGCGCTACCTAGGTAAATGATCATGCTAACAAATCCCCTTCTGTGCATGTAGACAATACAGCATGTGGGTGATAAATCTGGACCCAACTGACAGAGTTTGCTTTCCATATCTGAAGCTGCTCTGCACTGGAGACGGAACCTTGTCACCTTTGAGTTTCTCTCCTGCTCACTGCCCCAAATCACTGTTTCAGGCCTCAAGTCATGGTTGTATTTTAGCATCAGAAGATATTAAAATGAAAACGCTGTCAGAACATTGCACTGCTACAGTACAGAGCAGCCAAAGCACTCCCCCAACCTTAAAACACCCTTCTTAACCTCTACCAGCTAAAGACCAAGAGCAAATATCCAATCCAGACCTTTCCTATGATTCCAAAAAACCCCTGCAGCCTCCAGCTGCAAAATCCAGATTCCAATACAGATTTCCAAGAGCCTGACATTTTTTAACTCAGAGTCCAAATATCTTTAGGGTGCAGTAGGCATCCAGGGCAGATGTCCACTTCTTCCTCCTTCTCAATAGGAACATTCAGATCTGAGATCACCAGAGAGAAACTTGCGACACTTCACCTGCAAATCCCGCGGGACTTTAAAAGGGGATGGAAAAGAAAATAATTCCAGTTTTCCAAGACAAGAATCTGAGGCACAAAAGAAAAAAAATGACGATGTCAAAAGGGCCACAGAATCCAACTGCATGTTTCTGAGCTTCTATGATTTTTTTCTTTCCCTAGAAACAGGCCTTACCAGTAGCCAGCCCGCTGATGCTTAGTGCTAATACAAAGTCTAGTGGGGAATGCAAATCTAAAGGACAACAACCAGTCAAGTAACCGAGCTGTTAAAATATGAAGAAGTCAATCTCTGTTCCAAAGAGCGTGGTAATTGCACGGACAAGAGAAAAGAAACGAAAGCTTTAAGCAAGTGACCAGGTTGCATCTGTATTCACCGTACTACAGAGAGGTAGTTTTTATGCAAAACCTCGCCAAGGAAAGCAAATCATCTACATATTCCACCACTAATTATCCAGGAAAAGCAAAGATGCTGCTTTATTCATATTTTCAACAAAATATTTTCCCAGTGTGCAGCATGTCACATTATTATGTGTGAGACCATATGTGTGGCAGTGCAGGGGGCCAAGTTAAGGTTCTCACGTTCACACCGAGCGCTGTGGAGGGTTCACCACATCGCAAAGGTTCGCTTCTGATACCTTTGCTCACTTGCTTTCTACTTTTTAATTATTTAAAAGTGATGTGAACACGCGTCTGCTCCACCCAAGCCCTGTCTTTGGGTTTGCAATTTTTGGAAACCCCACCAGCCACCTGGAAGCTCAGGAGAGCCCGTTTATGCTGACTTACCCTCGGAGCCAGCGCTGCGGCAGTGGCAGCAGCAAGCAACCAAAGAGCAACATCAAAATACATTGGACTAAAAAGACAAAACCTGCAAAAAACCACCAAGAATTTCTTCTCACATAAATGGGACAGAAAGATCAAGAAACTGGGGAAACGTTGGGGGTTTTATTTTCAATATAATTGTATGCATTCGGACTGAAAGAAACAAAATGTCATGAAAGCTTATGACAAATTTTGTGTATTTTTATGATATTCACATTCTTCTTGCATAAGAAATTCTTATGCCTGATGGTCAGCTTGTTAGGTATTAGATACATTTCGTATTTCACAGGAAAAAAATATTTAAAAACTCAAGAAACTTCTACATATAAGCCAGCAGTTTAACTGGAATTGAGTTAGTGTGAAGCTCCTGGTGCTTTGCACTGGGGGCAGTTTCATCTCACCAGGGGAACTGCACACTTCAGTCAGACGTCAGTATCTGCCCCAGGACGGTCACTGCATTTATCAGCTGCAAAAGGAGCTGCTCCTCTCTTGGAGCAGAGTAATGCCCCTGGTGCTTACCTAGGGCCCAGATTACAAACACGCCCAAGGAAGCAAAAACAACCTGAGAAACAAAATTTGTTCTTTTAAAAAAAAAAAAAAAAAATCAACAGAAAGCATCCCTCAAACTTTGACAAGCAAACACATGGCAGAATTTGGAGAGGAGCAGAGTGAAATAATTCATGCTAGCAAATTATTTACCTGCCTCTGCTATTTGCCCAGGAGCACACTGTCAATGCTTACATAGTAGAGAAATCTAACTGGCTTCAAACAAGATAGAAACCTTATTTTATTGATTTCACAGAAGACATTAGGGTATGGTGGTTCATAGTGAATAGCATCCCAATGACAAACTGCGCAATTACATGGCACTTCGCTTTCTTATTCAACAATTGTCACTAGTTCATACAACTGGAAGGTAAACTATATTAGAAAACAAGAGGCTATTATATCCTCGATCTCCTGCCTAATACACATGTTACTAGAAGCTCAACAAAAGGACATGTAGATTTATGTTAAGATCATGCTCACTCATGAAGTTAATGTAACTATACAGTTTCAGAGCGTACCGTTACCATGAAGCTCCGCTCCTTTCAGCATATGTACAAACACTGCAGGGACAGTGGAATTGTAACGCTGGAAACCATCTGTTAAGAGCCCTGAAGGCACAGTGTTTTTTTCTCTTTAGGTGTGGAGGAGGTACCTTCCCTTATTCAGCCTGTGAACACAACTATCTTTTTCTGCAAGCGTTATGTCTAAGGCAGGAAAGCCAAGGAAACCGTGGCCGTCTGTTCCCGGGTCTCCAGCAAGAGAGATGAGCACCGGAGCAGAGGTGCCAGCCGCACGGCTCTGCGCTGAGCATCTCCTCCAAAGCAACCCCTGTCCTCTACGGCTGTGACTGAGCAGGCAGCTAAAGCTTCTTGGGGCCTCCTCCATCAGTTGGCTGCCATCTGACATGGGCATGATGATAAGGCTGCCTTCTTTCCTCGGTTTGGATATTAAGCCTTTTTACGGTCTCAGATTCAGTACCCTCTAATCAAGGGTGACAGTCGGAAATCTTGCTCTGTGGTCTCTGGCTAAGAGTCTAATTACTGCTACTAAAAGACTTGAGAGCCCTCACAAAGTCCCTGCTACCGTTCCCCAAACTGGACAGATTTAATCAAGTAATGACATTCTGATATCACGATGATTCATATTTAAGCAGATACACAGTTATATATGGTCCACTGTGTGGGGCAAACCCTCCACAGCTTGCTCGGCTGCCAGTCAGTAGGACTTATCTGAATGAGGTGAGCAGGTTTCGGCCTCATGGTGAAGAACAAGATCACCAGCTGTGTGCATTCAGTTTAAATATTCAGCCAATCTTTCAGTGAAGATTCATTTGTCATGTCCCTTGGCACTTTCTAGTCTAATTATTCAAGGCTATACATCCCCCACTCCCCACCCAAGAGTCTATTGTTTTTAAAGTGATAGCATACAGCTCTATCTAAATAAAGAAGAATCACCAGATGATCTCAGTTGCAAACAACTGTGGAAATAGGCAGAATTTTCCATTTCTGGTCTACACTTAGATCAGGGGATGAGAGGCAGTGGCCTCAGGCCTACACGGAACACGTATCACACGGACAGCTTTTGCTCTGTCCACCTGAAGACAAGGTTGGGAATTCCCTGTTGGCTCTCGTGCCAGAACAGCGTGGAAGATGTACCTGCCTCAGCAGAGATCTTCCTTTCAGGCTACTTGCAGAAAAGGTATTTCTCCCACTGTTCATGCTTTTGATTCTCAAACACACGCTCCGGTGTCCTGCAGCTCCACCGCACCTTTCGATATGTCTTGCTTTTAAACTGCCTTCACGTGTGACTTTCCAAAAAACCAAGCAAACAAAGAAACAAAGCTCCAGCACCTGCTCAGTCTTCTTACTCATAGAGCAACATTCTGCTCGAGGTTCTCTATGGACTTTTCACAAAAAGGAGCCCTGAGCATCCCCATTTTACAGATGGGAAACTGAGGCTGGGCGAAGAGACAGGTGAGCAAAGAGACATCCCCCAAGGTCAAATCTGAAATTGCTGATGATGTGGAAATGCATCTTTTCCCTCAATACATGAAACGACAGCCCTTTCCAAACAATTCTACATGTGCAAAGGGGATAAAATCCCTCTAAGAAAATTTGTTCTAGCGCGGAGCTTCCCCGGGGGGTTTGAATGACAGAGCGTACACTACCTTGACAGTGTCTATTTAAACAAAGGAAGCACATTGTACATGGCTCAGACATTTCTCCACAGGGTTCAAGGCAGCAAAGGTCACTGTATACTATACCTTTAAATAAAGTCATGGAGATAAAGGGGAGAAGCCCGCACGGGAGCCCGCCGGCGGCTGTCTGTTGCCATCTAGTGGGTACGGAAACAGACGCCCAAAATCAGAGCCCTGAGAGGGGGTCCCGAGTCCCCCCCTCAAGAAAATGCAGTACCTTTCCTTTTGGGTTATCTCCGAACTCCTGTTCTACTCCCTTATCGGCTGCTTTTTGTTTGCTTTTAAGATAAGGAGAATTTTTTGTTGTTGTTGTTGTTGAAGGAAAAATCCAGTGAAAGAACAGCTTGGGTCAAATCTAGAGTTCCCCAGGTTAGTTTGAATGATAGATTGAGAGGGAGAAGGGGGAAGCAGAACAAAGTCCTGCGCCAAACGAAGGGTTTGCTTTGCAATTTCGAGGCCCAAGCAGCGGTCAAGGGGTGAAAGCCCTCACTGAAAAACTTTAAATGGCACTAAATTTAAAAAATGAAAAGCCGGCTGCAAGTTTTCTTTTGTCATTAATGGTTGTAATTCAAGTTACCTCCTGGCTCTTCCTCTCCTGTTCTAGTTCACCCAGGCATGAGAGTGTTTAGCACAATTTATGCAATGCCAAGCCATGGGACTACAGTGACTAATTCTGTAAAATAAGAGCTTTTTTACGCCTGGCAGCCCTTTCCAAGTCACCAGTTCACAAAAGCAAAGAGGGAAGCGGGAGCTCCGCTTGTAGGAGTTGTTATTCCTAATCCTACCCTTTGAGATTTATGGATATTGGCCTAGATCACAAGAGCAGCCCAGCTCAGCAGCCTGCCAATAAAAACAGCTAATACATTTACTGCACTTGCCATATAATCCAGAAAAAGCCTCCCTGCCTCAGTTTCCCCACAGAAGAAATCGCAACCGATACTTTGACCTTGATTTATTAAACTCTTTGAACTTTCTAAGTGCAGAGTTCTACTAAAAGTTCACTATTATTAGCATGCTATCTTTGGTACAGATCCTCTACACTTCAGTGCCAACGTGAGGCCAAGAAGACAATAGTCTGCACGATAACATCCACATTAGAAAAGTGAGAAATAAAAATAAGGAATGAGGAAAATGTAATAAAGATGCCACAAGTCAGATGCTGATAAAAACCCAATAGAGACACTCATTCCCACTGAGGCAGTCAAAGAAGAGACACCCCCCACAAGCCATAGGCCATTTTGGACCCCTTGGATCAATCCCATCGGAACCCAGGTGTGCTTTCCAGTGCGGGCAGAGGAGAACAAGACTATACAGGTTAAGGTGAAATCAAGTTGGTTTCCATACATGAATCCATTTCTGCTCTATGCAGAAATTTGAACCCTTTCAAAACCAGGGAGCTAACGCAGTTCCATGCCCAAGTGTGGAAAATTACTGTATAGATGGAATAATGCATTACAGTCAGTGTGATCTGCCCCAGCTGGGAGTATCTGTCCCACATCCCATGCTCGGGACACAAATGCACAGAACTCCTCCATCCTACCTGGCAGCACTAACTCGGGCTCACTCATATGGTTTATTTAGCACTTCTGAAGCACTTCTGGCATTAAACCAGGGGAAGTCCTTCCTCAGGGCATCACTGCCCTGGGCTGACATGCTGTGAACACACAATCCACTATCATTTCAAGAAAAACCTGCATTTGGAATGGCCAGATCACCACCACCCCCTACGAGCCCAATATCAAACACTCACAGATCTCTGAGAATAAGTGGATTGATGTTTAACAGTGTTGTCCTTTAACAGAATGTCAATTAAGTAAATTAATGTCCTATGGACTGTATTTAAGGGGTGGGGAAAACGTTTCCCCATTATATTATGTCCCCAGGCAATGGAGATGATCATTTTCTACCCTACTAGGAAGGGCATCACACCGTTAAATTGTGACAAATTAGTTTTGGGTTATGTGCTTTACTAGTCCCACATGGTGACTAAAACTTCTACGTTCTTTGACTGCAAAGGGTTCTGAGGATACAGTGGGACAGGCACCGAGAACAGTGATTACTCATTGCTGGACCAGAGTCAAGCCTCCAAACGGCTTACACAGGAACAGCCGTGCCTACCTGAGTGCCTTACTCTGCAAATAACGCCACCAAGTTCAAGGGGAGTACTCTCCATAGAACGTGCTGTTCAGCAGAATCTGGTTTTTATTCCCTTCCCTTTGCTACCAGGCCTTTTAGCCAGCTGAGAGCACCTGAAAAAGCCTAATCCAACACCAGAAGCACAGAAGCCTGTGCAATCATGTTCTTTTCTTGGCTTTGCTGTATGATCTTGGGAAAAAAAGAACCACAGCATTCTCTATTTTTCCTGTGGCCTTCATAACATTTCTTGAGGTGCTAAACTCGTTGGGGAAGAAATGCTCCTTATAATACATAGAAATCAACACTTCTTCAAATGCAGCCTCATTAAGAGGCAGCAAACTGCCCTGAAGGAGCCAACTGTGGAACTGGAAACGGAAAACCAGCCCTGCTGTACTGCAGCTGAACACGTTCCATGGAGAAACCTGGGCTAAGAGCTCAGATGGACTCACTGCGGTGACCTGGACAAACAGCCAAAATATTCCTTCACACTTTTGTCTTTCCGCGGGTACTACTTGTGGGGCAATCTTGGCTCCTGACCTCAGATCGAGTTCTTGGTTTTACTGTAGAGATCTCCAAATACTCACAGAGCAGCTTGTGAAGCGATGTAGTTTTCAGCTCACTATATGAAGACAAACTGACACTGATTTCGGATTACCCTAATACCGAAGATTAGACAGTTAGAAAAGGGAATCACAGCTATTGCAACTCAGATTCATCAGTCCAAATCCTTACTTTGCCGGGATGAACCAGATTCCTGGCACGCTTACTTCCATGTGATTTAAGTGTCCAGGAACATTTTCAGCTGGTAAATCAGCAAGGTTTTCAATATTCCCCCAGAGCTCAGGGAGTTCTGTTACCCTCAGTCTAAGCTGACACAGGAGCAGGAACCCAGCTGCAGAGCGTCTCAAGGGAATGGACCAGTCAAGTAAAATGTCCTAAGGGAAACGTGTTTTGGTGACCCTAGCGAGTTCCTCGTTGATGATGCATTCAATATATGTACGCACAGGGGTCAAAGGCACAACTGGATCCATCAGCATCAAACGAAATAGCCCTCTCTAGTCAGGGAGCTCCACTGCAGGAGATAAACCTCAGGCCTTTTACCCAGGACCTGCACACACCAGAGCACTTCAGCCGTGCAGGGTGGCAGCAAGTTCCACCCGTCGACTTCCCACATGCTGGGAAGGACAAGAAATCTAAGATGTAAACTACTGTGGCAAGATCTCCAGCTCAATTTCTGCAGCTGTCCTGATAAATATCCAAACATGTGGGTAGTTGTTCAAACTCACGCTGAATTACAAATCTTCTCAAGACCCGCTCCATTTTATTCTTCAAAATTCCATCCAATTTGGACGGTCAGGCATTTAAGACATTGCTTTAAAGTGTGAAGTGAGTGAAAGGAAGGGAGCAAAAAGCTCGCAGCTCACCCTGCCACATTTATTCTGTTTTGTATCATTTAAAAAATGAGCTCTAAAAGGCTGAGTGGAGCTCACCCGACATTTTTTAATGTACTGTAATTTCTCAGGAAAACGCTTTGTGAAAAGTAAGCAATATATCCTAGCGTATAAGTATGTAACCGTAGTTTTCCCCACCATGCAAAACATCTGTGACCTTGCACGGAGGTCATCACTGCAGTAGTGTTTCTCTTTACTTTTAAAGAAATGTCAGGCCATTTTTTATACAAGACTTATGACAGGGTGCTGTTTATTGTATCACAAAGCCACTATAACTCCAGCACAAGGAAACTGCTATTATTTGGAGAGTATATATCTTTCTGACTAGCAGTAAAGATGAAAATAAGAAGGGTCCTTTTCGAGTAAAACTCAAGAGTCTCCCTTAATGACACCAGCATCTTCTCCGTGACTGAAAACTGGACTGTTTGTTCTGATTAAGGCTTAAATTTTATGCTGAGGCTTTCTCTTAAGTGACACAGGGTTTGTGCTCATCTTCCACTGAAAATGTCAAATTCTCAATTTTTTTCAGGTCTCTCACATGACTTTAACCACTAGACTTGAAATTTCTGCCCCCTTCAGCAAAGATGCGCTTCCCTCCCCGCACCATTTTACGGCAAATCACATTTTTTGTTTCATGGGGAAAGCGTGTGACAAAATGCCAAGGACAATTTGGGGCGGAATAAAAATCATTCCCAGTCACCTCTATTTCCTTTTCACCTTTATCATGGAAAATTGCTTGTGGCTTTTTCTGGTAGCTCTGTTCAGCCCTGAAGGAGCACACTGTGGGGGCACCAGGCTGTGAGGGCTGCATCTTTTAAATCAGAAGTCTAACTGTGATCCTAACTAGTTGTGTTCATTGAAGGTCCCTTGGTACTTTTCGCAAGACTAACCTCTGTATCCTGGCCAAATTCCAGCTCAAGTAATTACAATCTACTTTCCCAAACACCCCTCTTCTTTCCCTGCAGCACTTTCAATTGCATATGAAATTATTCTATTATCTAATTATAATAGTGCCCACAGATTCCTGTCAAGCTTGGGGATTCTGTGAGGTGCTACAGAGAGAACAGACGCATCCCTGGTCCTCTGGTTTCCCAGCAGAGTTCAGTGCCAGCGCTGAGACCTATGACTACCTTCCAGGCCTCTGAAAAGGCCAGGCTGAGGAACAGGGTTCAATTAGAAATACAATACATTAAATTAGTGTAAGAAAGAGAAGTGAAAGAAAGAAATATGGAAGCTTAAGGAAGCAAGAAAAAGAAGGCCGTGTTCCTGCTGGTGGTGTTTTAGGCTGAATGTGGGCTATTTAATCAGTAGCACCCCCCACAGTAGTTGAAAGCAAAGGTGCTTAGTGCACATCTATACTGTGCAGAACCATAGAATCCTCTAGGTTGGAAGGGACCTTTAAGATCATCCAGTCCAACCATCAACCTAACTCTGATAAAACAGCAACAACCCATCACTAAACCGTGTCACTAAGCACCGTGTCAACATAAGCACTGCACGGGGATGTCCCAGACAAGGCCACGCAAGCTGGAGGAGCCACCCAAAGTGTCATTGTGTAACGGGTCCGTCCTGTATATGGAGCGTCCAGGCTGGCTGTAAATCACAGCTACGTCTCTCCTGATTCAGCCATAATCGCATGCTGTACCCCGTACAGCACACAGCTCGTACAGCTGAGCTGATGCAGACAGGAGCTCGCTTTGCCGGTGCCCACACACCCTATGCCAAGCACAGGGCTCAAGCTGGAAGCGCTGCCAAGAGCCAGGGTGTATCAGCTTGGTCGTCACACCACGGGAGCGTAACTACGGGCACAGGTGCTTCCCTGGATCATGAAGCCTTCGATTTCTGGAGTGAAGGGGGAGCTGGATTGGAAAGAATCACTTTTCCTCATTACACATTTGCACAAGCAAACAGAAGTGAAGCCACCAAAGGGCAAACACTAGACTGTTCAGGAACTCCACACCATTTACACAGCCTGATTTTAAAAAACAAGCAAACACAAATGGAAAAAAGCATAAGGAGTTTGAAATCTCTTTTCCAGTATATTTGATTAAGTCAACCGCTCACAAATATTACATGGCTTAAATTCAGAGAGAAGAAATTTAGGACTGTGGAATTAGACAGGACAGCAAGTCTTTGTCCTGACCATTTCGGGAAATTATCTTTGAGATGTTTAACACAGAACTGACCACAGGACATTCATTCACAACAAAATGGATCCTAGCAGCCAGTAACATGAAAAGCAGAGCAAAATAAAGCGATCAGAAAAATGTCATCAGCTCTTTTGAAATGTTTGTTTGTGGTTCATTGTCATTAATAGGAAAAAATATATTTGTGGAGAAATATATTCTTTGTGGAGAAGAGTAATTTTTTCACTTTTTTCCCCGCTATCCATCATAAGCCGTATATTTATGTAATGGCTATGAAGACACTGCTGTTTAGATTGTTGTTTCCTTTGCACCTTTAAGCACGGGTTTGAAGTGTGTTTCCTTATAATGCTATAATTTAACTTCAACATTTTTAAACGCAAATGGCAGCAGGATGCAGCCAGCATATGCTATGTACTCCACAGAGGGCAATTATTAATTTCCCAGTGGATACCTTTACTTATGGTGACTGGCAGTGGGGTTTTTGTTTGCTTTTTTATATTATTATTATTATTACTCATGCCTTTTATTTAAAACACTGCTAGATGTCTGTATCTTGATACACCTGCTGTGCCAATGATTACACTGTGTTTAATGGCTTGTCTATCCTGGGAGAGCATAAGCTGAGTGTTAGAGGGGACTGGGAAGGACAACAGAACGGCTGTGGAATCGGTACATCCCGACGTTCCATCCGAGGAGCCATCAGCACCCTGGCAGGGCCCGGCCAAGGGCCTTGGCAACCCCTGAGCTCCCTGGTTCCGACACTAACAGTGAGCTCTGGTGGCCTCGCTCAGACCTCTTAACTCTCCAGCAGCCCTAAGCTAAATGCTGAAACGGTGCAAGAAAGAAACAAATAGAAGTGCCTTCTGTTGACCTGAATTTTACTCTGCTGAAAATAATCATGGACACAAGGACAACGAAACTCCAGTAATAACACTCCATCCAATACGAAACCCCATCAGTGCTAATGGAAACATTTCAACAGGGACTTTCCAAAATACACCTTGAAGATATTCCCTAAAAATGCAAATCATCAGCAGAGGCCAAGCTCAATGGACACATGTCACATCTGATCACAGACTCGGACAATCTGTCAACCTGCTCTAGGACAAGCCATGCCCAATGGCAAAGCAAACACCTAACTGCAGGTCTGCCAGAACAGAACTGAGCTTTACTCCAAGCTTGACGTTCTGATTTTGGTCCTTACCTCAAAAACATCAAGAGTGGAGAGGTTTTTTTTTTTTTTGCACAGCAAAAACGTAAACTGTTCAGTCCTCTGGTCCTCTGTCACTAGATGTTCAGCAGACAGCAGTGGGCTACAAATATTATGCAGATGGTACCAAGATCCATGCTTTAAAAAAAACAACAAATCAACAACAAAGAAACGAAAAATCAATCAAACTTGTTTTAAATGAAGTGTGAACAGGTCAAGGACCCTGCAATATCAAACCAGTGTTATCCCACTTTGTGCATTTCCAATGGATTTTCACGTAGGCGACAGAAACGTACCAAGAGAAATTCTGCTTTTTTCTAGAATGAAGCCTCAACTCTGCAGCGAGACCCACATGGGTGGATCCTTGTGTCTAATTAGAGCCCCATTAATTTTAACAAGCATCAAGACAAAAGAAACCACTTCTGCAGATTCACTCAGAACATTTGTTCTTGTAAAGCTGCTCTTGAAAAGAGATATTCCAAAAGGAGGTGCAAGTTCAAGTACAGCCAACACACTGATAAATAAGAACCCGGGGAAGTTTCACAGACTGCTGAACATGTGTCATTGGAGCTGGGAGATAAGTTACACGTTACAGATACCAGCCAAAGAACTGGTGGGAATAAAGATTTGATTCTCATAGTACTTGGACAACACTTTATTAAAAAAAAAACCCAACCAGTATTCCATTAACTGCCTCGTTTCTAAGCAGCCTCTCATCGTACTCGAGGCTGAAGTAGTTACTGAAGAAAGATCAAGGGTTAAGCTGCACACCCCACAACAGCACAAGACTTTAAAAGAAATAATAAAAAAAAAGCTTCATCCAATTTTTTTTCCAAATTAAATCAAGAACATTCATAATTAGTTTTTACACCGGAGACATCTAGTGGGAAATGAAAGAACTGAAAGAGCCATAAGCTGCCTTCGCCCTTTCATTAATATTTGCTCCCAAATGCAGGTCAAATAAATCTAACTCACAGTTTGAAATGAGTAGCTTTAAAACTGATGTATTACTTTCTGCTCGGATTTATGCCACCCATTTTGGATAATTACTCCCAATGCTTTTTCCCTATTGTATTCAAAGCTTCTTCATAAGAATGAGACGAAGTTGGGTTCCTTGAGATCTCTTCTGCTTTTAATAACTTTTCATTCCCCTCCACCCCTCCCCATCCTCAAAGATTACTTCCACCTTTGCAATTTAAGGCGACTGGATTTGTGCTGGCAGACACCTTGCACTCATTTATGTATGTGTTTTGTTCCCTGCTATGATAAATTGCATTGTCCAGGCGCACAGTAAAAGTCCATCCTGCCTTGCATCCCAGGCCCTGAGCCTGTGCAAATGTACCCACATGCTCGAGTTCATACGCAGAATAAATTCACTGGAGCACACGTGTAAGCCCTACTCTCGCAAGATTTATGCGCATCAGTAGGGTTACGCACAGTGCATAAAGTTAAGCACGTGTTTAAGTCATTAGGAGAGCAGGAACAAAATACGCAAAGGGTGAAAGGGAAAATAGATGGGCAGAAAGGTGAATTCGCTTGCCCTGTGTCATGGCAGCACAATGTCCAGAGACAGCTGAACCACCTCTAAAAAGCTTCCTGTTCCACAAGCAGTTTAATCCCATCAGAAAGTGCTCTGCTCAGGCTAATATACCGATTAGGCAGAAGGGCTAATTAATCCGAGCAAAGCAGCAGCACACCAACACAGCTCGCAGCTTTTAGAAGCTACAACACCCATCGCTGAACAGCATCACCCTATCCTTTAAAGAGTACCCAGAGGAACCCAGTAGGGACAGAACTGTATCTTCAGCACCTCTACTTTTATTTTTTGGCTATTTCGTACATCAGTACAACTGGGGAGAACCGTTCGCTGGAACCCACTGCAGGAGTGTGTCTGTGCCTCCGTCCAAGGCGAAAAAATGAACCAAAGGGAAGCACCTATCAAGTTATTCAAAACATGTTGATGCAGAGGGAAACGAAGGTAAGAAGTGGACAACTTAAGAAAACACAACACTACTTCTCACGGAGTGCTGCTGCAAATGAGAAAACGGGGCCTCATGCAGAAGAGACAAAATACCCACAAAAGTCCTTCCCTGCAGATCTGGCAGCAACACCGAGACCATCCAAGTTGATCCACGGGAGACTTGTGAGTTTCCATTTCATTACAAATCAACATGGGAAATAAAGCCGCCTCTCCTTTGTTATCTGTAGGCTTTTAGAGGTTTCATCAATATTGTACAGTGACACGGTTAAATCATCCTCTTTCTGCTAAAGGCAGTTCCTGTTTATTACTATCTGGCTGCTGCATAATTTAGGACAGGTACCTGCGACCTACTGCTCACCCGCTACATTGAAGTTCACAGTTGCCTAACATCGGACCACCTTAGTGCTTAACCTCCTGTTTCACTATTGTCACTTTCCAGATATTTATAATGGCTTAGTTATGGCAATTCTTCTCCAAATCAGCTGTTCTCTCTGTGTGCCTGCTTGCTTCCCTCCCCCTCAAAACACCAAGCACCCCAGGTGTCTCAAATCTGCAGCAGTGGACCCTTTTTGCAGCTGGTGATTTGCAGCAGGAGAGGCGGATGGAAGGTGGATGGTTGCCTGAATTCAGCTTGTCTCAAACCCAGAAGTGTGCAGAGAAATTCATATTACTTAATTTTCCCAGCTCTTATGCTAAAACCCAAACTAGGCCTCTCTTTTTGCTCTTTTACAGACAACGCACACCGCCAAGGAAATATGCCCTCAAAACTCAAATTTGTATTCGAAATTCATTCAAAGCCCAATATCACATTTGGCTTAGATCTTTTCCAACACAACGTTCCAACATCTTGTTCTCCTAATTGCTAACATAGCGATATGAAACCTCAGATTGAAATTTGGGCAGAATCTGGAAGTGGACTTGGTGGCTTGCTCTGGAAGGAGATGCCTTATAGCAGGAGAGTTTTTTCCTGGGGAACTAAACTGGGATCGCAACTGGAGCAAAATCACTGGAGAGGAGCTGAGGTCACCCCAAGGCTTATCACGGCCGTGGGTAGTGTCTAAGAGCATTTTGCACTGCAGCAAAACTTCACAGAACCTCTACAACCTTCCAAGGAGGAAGCATGCCCCGGCAGCTCGGTGAAACCCAACGGAACTCGCAGCAGAGTAACCCTGCTATCAGAGCTGGGCTCCTTTTTTTTTTTTATTTCAGGCTATATTTAGTCAGCAGAATCACCTCAAGAAAGAGATTTCACAAAAAGCCAAAGAGACACACCACTCAGACGACTTCCAGCACCACTGAGCAGAACCATTGTGGAGAAGACGACTGGTATTATCGCTGTTATCTGAAACTACAGCTTTCTTCACACACAAAGCCACCCTACATCCCATTCACATGCTGGATTTGCTCTGAACCAGCTTCAGGGGGACAGTTTGGCCCCTACACGGCACCCCCAACACCAGGAGGCTTCCAGCTTCTCCCTCCTGCCTTCAGGCATCAATGCTACATTCATTTAGTGACATAAATGGGGAAAAGGTAAATATAAAAAGTAAAGTGAGGGGAAAAACCCTCTCAGAGAACTTACCCTCTGCCAAGCTCAGTGCCACCAGAGCCAGCGCTGAGGAGGAGACTGCAATTAGGGGTAATCAGAGGCAGCTGAGCCCAGCCTGCCCCACAGGTGACCATCAGGTCACAGCATAACGGCATCCTGAATGTCCTCCTTTGGGAAAGGGTGGGGTTGGCCCAGAAAAGTACCCACAAGGACATACGGTCATAGAATTCAAGCAGAAAAAAAGGAGAAAATGAGAATATAGGAGTTTATTCTCTGAATTATGGCATATCTGGAGTTATGGGCACCTGGAGTTATGGTTGGGAAAGGGGGAGTGAAAAACTTGTGAATTTTTTGAATCTGCTTTGGGTTCCTCACAGTCATTTAATCGTTACATCGCTGATTTCCATGCACGTGCATACATTTCTCTGTGTTACTCTTTGACTTCATCTGGAAGAGACAAGGTCAAAGATGTCCCAACATTCTTTTTCTCTGTGCGCAGTAGCTGCTAAATCTTTAAGAAGCTTTCGTGGGCAGAGGTTCACTGCTCTGAGGTGTGGCTTCCATCCACACAGCACACCAACCGAGGAAGTGCACACCCTTGGCAATCAGGAACCTTTGGGTTCTGTGCTTGTTTATTTTTTTGTTTCCCTTCAGCACATTCAGTAAGTAATTGCGAAGGGAAATCTTGTCCTCTCCTAGAATTAGAAGCTCTAGGATATTTCAAACACTATAAAGACAAAAGAAAAATCGCATTTGCTTACTTCTCTAGAGAGATCGACTGAAGTTCTGCCAGCTAAAAGGAAAAAAAAAACTAAAGAGCAAGAAGAGGCTACACGGAGGGGAGGACACAAACGTGCACTTTATTCAGGCAGGCAGACTTGTTCCACCTGCTGAAGAGAGGAAATTAAATTAATGCCTCTTTGTTTTGTTTCTTCCTCCTTTCTCGCAGGGCTAACCTCTCGTATTCCCTGTCCCCACCTGCTGGTAGCAGAGAATTACCTATTTTCTAGGTTGGAATATAGAACAGTCCTCTGAAAATGAAAAGCCAAGTTGTATGGTGATGGGAAGAAGGGGGAAATCTGAGAAAGACAGAAGGAGATATTAAGCACTTTGCTGAAGTACAGCTTTGGCTGAAGCAGGTAAGATGCATGTGGCACTTGGGCTTAATCGCGAGTCAAACTGGCCATTTTCCACAGGCCAGTGTGACTTGCAGCTGCCCCGAATGAAAGCAGGAAATTGACTTTTTGCTATTTATAAACTGTGAGAGTAAAATAACATGAATACTGTACGCCTCTCCCGATCCCCATCTGTGGGGTTTTAAGTATCTTATAAGCCTCAGTAGACTCTTCTTCTCAGATCTTAGAAGGGCATTCTCATCATACCAACCCATAACCTGCTTCAGTGTAATTGCACCGTTGTCTTCTGTTATATTAAGCTGGATAAATCACATTTTGGGTCATAGCTCCTGTCCAGCTCAAGCTGAAGTGGTTCTCTTGATTGCAAGTAGAAACTGCTTTTGGAACAAGATGGCTATTTTATCTGCATTGACTTAAGTCACCATGTGGCTTGTTGGATGACAGCCGTAAAATCCTAACAGGGCTACAAGCTTGTTTACAGGGCTGTTTTCTCTTGGACTTACACTTTGTACTTTCGTGTAGATCAAAACCACAACATAAGAGTGTAGAGCACAGTCTCTGGCAAATCAGCCTACCCCGGCAAGGATTATCTCTACATCAACCCAGACTGTGTGCAGTCTAATGCAGAAATGGCTCAGAAAGAAAATCTGTGTGTCGCCTCACTGTAAATGATGTGGCGATGACAAGGAATGGGTCTGCTTCCCTCTAAGTGTGGGGCTGCTACACCAGCCGAAGATGAGTAACACCTCGTGCTGCAAACAAACATTAAACTTAGCTGGTGTAACAATAACATGCAGACATACAGCTCCTATACCTTGCCACGGGGGTAGCTCAAGTTGCAACCCAACCCTTGATTCTGTAGCGTTTCTGTTCCTCGCAGTTTCCCAGTCGAGGCACCTACGAGAGTTCACAACAAAGCACTAACTTACCCAAGCGAGTTGTTCAAACAGATTATGGCTTGTGCCGTTTCCCCAAGTAGAGCACCGTTAACGAGAGATTCCAGTGCTGCGCTACTTACCAGCTGGGAAAAAAAATTTAGTTTCTACTAGATATTGTGAGGTTCAGCTTTTGAGGACAGGAATATTCCCACCGGGACAGGAAAAGCTACAGCTGATGAGCACATCCATAAAAATAATACAAAAAGGCACTCGTGATTGTACCAAGATAATGACAAGAAATAAAAAGATTTCATGCACTGAACACTCCAGTATATTTAATCAAAATGCTTCTCCAAAGCGACCCCCTCACTAAAATCTTGCTCGGGCATTTTGCAGCTTCTGAGATCCCTGCTGTCGCTGTCAGACTCGGTCATCCCAAGAACCTATGGAAGTCTCAAACCCTTCCACGTCAGAGGCTTCTTCCCTGTCTTCAGGAGGCTTATTAAGACCCATCTACCAAGCAATGGGAAAAGGGACAATGTGGTTTCAGAGAGGTGCCAACTTCTGCTTTTTTCGTAAGATTTTATCCTTAGATCCCACAAAACATGCAAATGTGCTGTGCAAAGCAAGCGAAGAGACTTACACAGACTGTAAACTAAGCTCACAAACTTTTTATAAAGAGAGTAAAAGAGGAGAAAGGGACGAAGGAAAGGAGTTACCAAAAGATAATATTTCATGGCACAGAAAGTGCAAACGAAACTCGCTCTCAGCTGCGTGGCTGAAAATACAGTCCCCAGAGTGTCCTCCAGCTGCTCTGACCTCCGTGGTGGAGCCTTTCCCAGAACTTGTCCCCAGAGCAAGAACCTGACTCCTGTCCTTTTTGTTCTGAAGACATTCTCCTAAGAGAAGCCTAAAAGGTGCCTACAGTCTCCTTTTCTAAGATAAGGTGTAGCTTCTTCTGACAGAATCAAGTTGGAATTGTACGGCCAGTGAGCACAAAAGCCTCGGAAAACTGCGATCCCAAGGCTCAAGCGCTGCCCAAGAGAACGATGCAGAGGCCATGGGGCTGTGGCTGAGCACGCCTAGTGCACTTTGAAACGGGGCAGATTCAGATGAGAGTCCAAAAAGAAATGATTACCTCCCTTCACTTAAACATCTCTTCTTTCTTAATAAAGTATCCCAGGCATTGAATTTCAGGCCCGGTGTTTTCAGGGATATACGGGTTATTTCCAAGCCGAGCTATTACCAGTGAATGCGGTGACATTAATATGAGTAAATGCAGGAAAAAGGATGAAATAAAACATATCCTATTGAAGGAAATGAGAGCTCCTTAAGAAAGAAAAACACACATAGGAAAGACGTGGGCATATCAGGATACAAATGGGACACTGGGGAGTGCCGGATTCCACAAGCATGATGTTATTGAAGTGTTTGATACCAGAGTAAGCACCTGCAGATATGAATTACATCCTTGTTCGGACCACTAACATCGGAGTACTGACATCTCAGGAAGTGCTTATGTTATATTTCAAATCCCACTGCCAACTGCATAAATATCAAATAAATCAATCATAGATATAAAAGACATTATCTTAAGGACTTTAAAAAGCTGAACAAGCCAGCTCTCTTCTAAAAGCAGTGCCACCCTTAAATCATTTGGGCTTTTTCTGTTGGTTGCACCTGAACAGCAATAATGTTAATGCTGTTGACCATGAGACATCAAATGCTTCCCCTCTGTACGCAGAGACAGAAACGGTACAGAAATAGTTAAAACTAGCAATAGCTCAGTGGTTGTATCAAAGGGTTGGCACACTGTAAATATACCTTCCCCTGCCTTCAGGAGCTGGACATCTCCTTTCACATACGTGGAAACTGAGGCACGGAACAATGAAGGGATGTGTACAACATCAAGAGAGCTCCAGGTCACAAGTAAGACGAGCTCAGGACCAGGAGTCCTTGTGATGTTCACCAGACCACCAAGTCTTTATTTTCAATGTGTTCTGAGTGGGTACTGCTGATCAAGACAATGCCATCTAGAGTGAAATATCCGTGTGACAGAAAGGCATTTTGTCACCTGCATGTATCACATAAAAAGACAACTAAAAATGGATTAAAAACATGGTTCATCTCATTTTAAAGAAGTCTTGTGTTTTAACTGAAAGTATCTCTTGTATTGAAAAATCCAGGTATTAAGCTTCTGCTGCATTGCAAAGAATTTTAAAAATTAAAACTGTACAAATACCAAAACGTAAAACCAAATAAAATAAAAATTATTTTTATTTTAATAATTCTGTGAGATTTAATAAATTATTATTTTACTAGTGTTATGGAATTTTGGATTTTAAGAACACTTTCCAATTTAAAAGTCTCTCCATGAGCTCTTACTAGATTAATTTGTTATTTTTCCTTGCTTGCCATGGGAGTCTTAATTACTATTGCTCCAAATACAGCTACCATCCATCTTAATCACGCAGGGACTATTTGGCCATACTGCTAAATCATCTGGTGTAATCAGTTTTAAAAAGTTTGTTCTGAAGTGAAAAAACGGCTAAGAAAGGAAGCAAAAGTAAATATATCTTTTTACATTTTGTTAACAGGAGCAGGAAGATTGAGTGGCCATTCTACTAAATAATCATAAAAGTTCAGAATTTTTCATCAGAAGCGGACTATGAGCTACATATTCTGAGACATGGAAAAAAGAAAAGAAAACAGGCTAGCTGCAAAGGACAAGTTTGGAATTGGAATGAGTTTGTGAATTAAAATAAAAATATTGGTAGAATCTAAACCGGTGATAATTTCTCTCAGGCCAAGACCACAAAATCTCCAAACTCAGGTAATTTCCAAGTGGAACCATTTGCAGGAGTAGTATTTTGCACGGAGCACACACTCCAGCAGATGTTCTGGTCCGGCCTCCCAGCTGATCGTGCCGTGCAGATGCCTGAGCTTTATTTTCAGAGAAGCCCCAACAATAAAGAACACTAACCTGACTTGTCACTTGCTCTGGTGATGGCATAAGTATTGCAGAGCAAAAAGCCCATCTGCCGCGCTGGAGGCGCAGAAGCACTGGGAATTGCCAGTGTCAGAAGTCTGCACTGGGACCGACTTTGCTGCGCTTGTTCTAGGGCAGGAACGAAACATCTGAATGGGTGGTTGCATCAGGGTTCTGGAGAACAGGTCCAAGTGCTGATCCTACAACCCTGCCTTTGGCCCTACTGGAATAACACGGCACCACTTCCACGCTCTCATCCAGACCCCACCGCATCCAGCAGGAGTACTTCCCCTGATTTCAGCGTGCTTCTCAACAGTCTCCCTCTTCTTACAATCTTGCATTATCTGCCATACACTTTTGGTATTGAATGATTTCATAACCTGAATGTAGCAATAATATGCCCAGTGTAATTAGCATGTATTTAATATGATTACATAATTTAAAGTCTTTTACAATCCTGTGCCAGTTTCCAGTCACCAATTTTAGTGCCAGCCCCTTGGCAGCTGGACCAGCTCAATGGTGCTTCTTGTTAGGAACAGTTAGAGTTGCCTGTGATTTTTTTTCTTTTACAAAACCCTCACTTTTTAGAAAGATTAGCGATCACAGAAGAATAGAATTGACTTTCTCTTCAGCCTCTTATGACTGTGGTGTATGATACCCTTCGAGCGAGAAAAACAAATTCAATTAAGCTTTTGTTTCTTTTTGTTTTTCTATAGAGTGAGTGAAGGTGCCAAACGAAACATCTGGGATACAAAAATCCTCTCTTTGCCCATCAAATAAACCTGGGGCAGTAGAACCTGGTTTGCCCAAAATACCGATAGGGACACGACTCAGAAGTGTCACAGGAAGCTCCTTTCTGATTCCGTTCCACGGTCCAACTCAAGCCACTCGTGAACCACTAAGTGTCCTGCCCAGGGATGTTTGTCCAGGAAGTTGTTCTTCTAAGTTTTATTATCCTGGTATGTGTTTTCATTTTATATCCTGTAAGGCCATTGTGTGAACTAAAGATGAACATCAAAACTTTCCAAATCCAACTTGCACCTGGAATATGCTTTTAAGTCCTTTACTGTCTGCAAAACAAAATGCGGGCCTTTGTGAAATTCCAAGCTTATCAGCTTTCAAAGAATAATTCTACAGAGCAGAACTGCCATATTAGAAAAAAAATAAATCTGTTGATCTGCACTACTAAGTTTGAAGGAGTGTATTTCTCCTTGTTCTGAGATTTTCATTTGATACAGGAAACCGTATCAAGCGCCTCCATCTTTGATGGGGAACCGGTCCGTACACAAGAGGAAACCCGATCCTGGTGGAGCTCAGACATTGTTCATATGGCTGCTGTCCCATTAATCCACCCAAATCCCTCCATCCTCTGGTCTTCTCAGAGGCTCCTCTCCTTTTAATCCCCAAAAAACCCTCTAAAATTCAGAGTTTCCAAGGAAGCTTTCATAATTAAGATTTCATTAGCAGTTTGCATACAAAACCAAAGCATCTTTATGCAGCGTTACTCTCAAAAAGGAGACATTCCATCGCCAGAGTTCAGTTCACATCATACAATAAGAGCGGGGAAAATGTAATGACAAAAACAAAGAAGGTTCAAGTTTCCTTAAAAAAGTCTAATCACCCCCCCTTCCCTGTGTTCAGCTGCAGCAAGGTGAAAGGCTAAATGTGGACAGAATGGTAATATGTAAGCGGTTTCTAAGCTTTCTGGTGGGAATACTTAACAGCATAAGTATGTTTCCCCTGGAGACCTTCTCCACCATTTGGTCCAATTTCTTACTCCAAGAACTGAACCAATTCATGATGTAATGCTCCAGGGAAAACATTCCTCTCGAAAAAGAGTATCTTCCTAGGGAGAAGTTTGAAGAAAACATCTTAATATTGTTTAAACAGCTTTTGGCACGGTCGTATGAGTTGTGCTGCATTCAATACTGAAAGCAGAAGAAAGGCAGGCTAAAAATATGGAAACGGAAAGTTTCAGGATTTAGCTTAAGACTTCTCCTCAACTACCACCTCAAGTCCCCAGCCCTTGCTGATCCTTAGTGGAATGAGGAAAAAGAGATTTTCAGAAGCAGAGATTTTCTTTTCTAATAAATGAGCAGCAATTTAAGGCTCTGACTATTCCGTGTGTCAGTATGAAACCACATATTTACAGAAAACGATAAGGCTATAGGCAGAATTAACTCTTCAACAAAGGGGCAATTCCAAGGCACTTAACACCGCAGATCTGGCTGTGACTAAGGCTTTTTGTGGCTCCAGGAAGAGGCGCTATGCCAAGCATTAGAAAAAGTTGCTGGCAGTAATGCTGTCATTCGCTTAACTCGCAGTATCTCGTGCACGCGTGCACTCGCTGTGCTACCAACGGCTCTGCTTCCCTCTCTGGGTGATCGCTGTGGGAACCAAATTGTCATTTTTGTGACTGGAGAGAGCCAGGCGTCAGCGCATTGAGCAAGAGGAGGAAGCGCTGGGAAGACAGGAGCAAGAGGAGGGAGGCAGACCAGAAGTCAGCAGAACACAGCGATGCAGCAGAACTCGGCAAGGTTCGACAGATCTCTCCCTACCAGGAGAAGCAGAGGAGAAATGTAAAGTGAACATTGGAGACTTCCATTCCATAGTTGGTATGATGTTTAGCATTGAGATAAGCTACGCTTACGTGCTCTTATGCTCTTCATACAAACCTCACAGAGCTTTCCTTGCAAAACTCATCATGGGTACTTGCGATTTTTTTCTTGAGGAAAGTAAAACGACCTTCCCGTTCATCATTAATATTTGTACTCACACAATTACTTTTTCCTCAATAGCACACGCGAGGATACTCAACATACTGAAGTCCCAGTTCAAACATGAATTCCCTTCCAACCTTAACAGATTTGCATTAGTGAACGTTATTTACTACCAAACCCCAGCATTACTGACCTTCTAACCATGGAACTAAGTGCATTTGTTTGTCCAAACATGGTTTTTTACATAGGCAGGTTATTTATGACAGAGTGAAGGCTTCAAAAGCGTCTTCAGTATAACTCAGTTGATTTAATGGACGGTGGTATTAGTTCCACATTTTTCACCCTGATGTTACAAGTGCTGGCAAA
Organism: Pedionomus torquatus; assembly: GCA_013398155.1. Taxonomy (NCBI): domain Eukaryota; kingdom Metazoa; phylum Chordata; class Aves; order Charadriiformes; family Pedionomidae; genus Pedionomus; species Pedionomus torquatus. The sequence continues at coordinate 17,725 of VZRU01010148.1, read as the reverse complement.
CAAATGAAAGACAAAGAGCAAGGTAAACTGAGTAACAACTTCATTCAAGAACAGCACAAAACCAAGCCCAGATCACAGAGGGAATAAAAAGCCCAGTTTTCCTACTCCTGGCTTGTTTAGTTTGCTACATCATTAGGGCTTTCGAGGAATGACCACTACTTATTCTTTCAACTTCTCTTAGGACTTTGAGACCTTTAATGCTTTAATCATAACTTTTTAAAAGGTGAGGCTCATTTATCTACGTAAAAACATGAGCAGTTTTGCATGTTACTTGTTCAGAGGGGGATTTTGCTCATGGGGGGGGCGGACTGTGAGGAGTAAGATTTGTTTGCAGGGTGGGTGTGTTCCAAGCACGGTGTCTGTTTTGATAGTTTAGTTTTAGTCCTTCCTTTTTACAGTACTTGGAGGCTCCCAGGCATCAGTGACTAGATTAAAAGTTGTTGTTATTATTATTATTATTAATAATAATAGTATAATTTAAAAAATATGGCTGTTCAGACTATAAAACATGTTGCACAACACAAATTATCTCAGTTGCACAGTGCAGTGCACTGAACTGACTGGCAACACTGAAAACCAGCAGGAAGGCTGCACCATAAAGAGGGTATTTAAACTCCACTTTAGTGGGGCTGGAAGCCAGTCCAGAGCAGGCTTCTGTCAAGAGCTTTTACTGCGAGTTTGCTGGGTCTTGTGTTTGTAGAATTTTCAGTTTCTTGGTAGACCCTAAACTTTTAAAGCCTTGAATCACAACTATTTATCACCCATCAGGGAGCTACATAAAATGTATTTTCCTTCAGAATGACTATTCTCATAAAAAAAACTAATTTAAAAAAAAAAGACAATTAAAAATATTTTTTAAAAAATCTACAATATTGCCAAACTAACAGGGATTCTTAAAACTAAATACTATGAACCACAAAAATTAATGCCACCTGCAAGCTGTAAATATGTGTATTATTTAATTTTTTCCAAGTATTTTCTTTGGCTGTTACATCCAGCTGAACAAGGCCTAAAAATTGTCAAACTAAATTCTTGTTTAAGAGCAGAGCTCTAACTACTGCCAGTTTGAGTGAAACACACATCCCGGTTTAGGGAATATGTTTTGTTTATTTTGGCTGAAGCACAGGGTAGAACATTTTCCATCCCATCCGAATGCAGTCAAAAAGGTTTTGAAATATTGCACAATAAAAGCCATTCATTATATCTGTCTCCTCTCCCTTCCAAAAACAAAAATGGCTGACCAGTTCCAAATCCGTGCAGGGGGCAGGAAGATGGGAGTCAAGGGGTCACTGGAAATAACCCAAGACTAACACCAGGTTTTTCAGGTTTGAGTTAGGGAATATGTTCCATGCCCTCATTCCCAGTGCACACAGGTTTTTCTTCTTCCCCCTCCAAAGCCTGGTTAAAGTAGTTAATTGCTCTGTTATGCACAATTTACAGGACTTAATTACAAAACTAATACATTAGCCTTCTTGTCTATAAGTCACAGGCACAACTTCATCTTTTCCACTGGGACACAGTGAAATTAGACCTTACCTTATTTCAAGTTAAAACATTTTGATTTGCACTGTTTATCTCCTGATTTTAAAAACATGCAATTTGAAGGAATCCCCAACTACACTTTATAGTTTGTTTTTAGATTTATTTCCATTGCTTACCTACCTGTTAGCAGCTTGAAAATGATTTCTTTCACTGCCCACTCCTGTTCCTGTGTGCTTAAGCTATACTTGGCGTACTTCAATAGCTTTTTTTTCCCCCCTCTCTCTCCATTTCCTTGTACATAGATCTAACAATGCTTTTCTGTTTGCTTCCTTGCGCATGGATCAGTTCATCACTAAAATCTTTCCAGGTTTAAGTGAGCTGTAAGAGTGCTAGAGGATTCAGAGCGAGAACACAAACACTTTAGCACATTTCTAAACAGCAGTTTGACTCGAACACACAATAGTGAACTGTATATATATGCCACACAGAAGCGTTTCTGTATCCCCTTCTATTGCCCAATTACTCAGAAGCAAGTAGGGAAAAATAAGCTGAAGACTACATGAAGCTTTATCTACAACTAATNAAAAAAAAAAAAAAAAAAAAAAGGAGCATATACTATTCTTGTTATTTTCTTTCCCCTGCTTACCATGAGTGTCAGGTTGAGAAAACTATTTTACTTCCGTTAACTTATACGTGAGAAAAGCTGGCCACATCATCTCCGCTTTTATAACTTCTGTGCATCTTAATTATGGCAAAATATTGGCATAAAATAATTCCTGGCAAACACTAGTACCTTCCCTTTAAAACTTTCTGAAAAAAACAAGTGTAAGTGCTGTTGTTCTGTGCACCTTCAGCTCATTGACATTATGCAAATTTAAGCAAAGACCACTTCAGCAGTGAAACACTCCTCACTGCTCGTGCTCAGATATTCAGCTCTCTGGAAATGGATCGAGACTTCACTTCATAGGATAGGCAAGCAGAAGTGGTATGTAATTACTCTTGCTTATTAACGACAGCGTAATTACAGATTGGCAAAATAATCAGTCTTTCTAAGACCCACCACTTGTCCTCTATGTCAGTCAGAGCATGATAATTACATGCCAATCTGCTAAATGCAATTATTGGGCAACATACACTTAGTGCTAGCTATTACCATACTTGAAGCCATTTAAAGGCTACACAATACAGCACTTACCCTCAGTGAAGTACTTTTAAACACAAAGCAATCTTTATAGCGAGAAAAAGCCTCCCTTTAGAAGAGCAAGGAGAGTAAATGAGAGGTGACAGTGACTGGCCAGCACCATAGATTTCTCCAGATGCAAATCAACAGGCAGGAGCTCAGTACTGCGCAAAAACAACCCAAGCCTGTGACTTAGCTTGAAGGCTGCAAAGGTCTGTCTTCATGCTGGGAGACTGAAGCCTCCGACTGTCCAGCCCAACACACCATGCATCACCCTCACACTACACCACCACCGTTTTACACAGCTGACTTCGTGCAATGACTTTGTTGCAAATAAAACTGTGGTTTGTATTAGGTTCTAACCTACAGAACACCCTTAAAATCTGTTCCAGGCAGTGCTACAACTACCAGCTGAAAACTGGTATCACAAACTCAAAATACCTGTCTGCACTCACACACAATACACCTTAATTCCTACAGTTTCACATGGCAATGAGGACAAGAGACCGTTTCAGGAAGTTCTTCTCTTGATTGAATAGGGATGGTGAAGCTGCTGGTCATCCAGAGCTCAATGGTAACTCAGTGTTAGAAAAGCAAATCTGAAAATGGACCAGCATTGCTCACTCTGCTGTTCACACCTCCTGCTTAATAGCATGGCCACCAAGTTGCAGGTTCCACTTATTCAGGAGCCTATAGAGATACTTCTGAAGAAGAGTGGTGAGTTCCAAGAGATCTGACTGATTCAAGGGCTAAAACTATTTTGTCAGCCTTGCATGGGGAGCGCTCTCCCAAATTCCCCAGCTCCTTCCCATACTAAACAGCCCCCAGTGTCAGCAATTCTCCAGCTCCCTATTCCATGACAGATTCTATCTCAGGTCTTAACTATTAAGCAAGTCCCAAATCACCTCTTGCAACCCTAATCTCTAGCAATCAGAAAATACATCCAGAAGAGACCTCAAGAGGCCATCCAGGCCCTGTCCTTACCCCTAGGAAGGATCATATGTCATTCCTGACAGATATTTGTTTAATCTGTTCTTAAAAGCCTCCAGTGATGGAGATTCCACAACTTCCCGAGGCCATGTATTCCTGTGCTCAACTATCTCTGTTGCTGGAACTTTTTCTTAATGTTTAACAGAGACATTTTTCTCTAATTTAAACACATTACTTCTTGTCCAGTTCAGGAGATACGGAGAACAGATTATTACAGCCCCTCTCTTACAACAACCTTCTACATAATTGAAGACTTGTCTCCTCTCAAGTCCCCTCCAGACTGAGCCCCATTAACTGCAACCTTTGTTTCTCCATAGGTTCCAACCTCACCCTTGTGTAAGCTGAAGTGCCATCGAGCATCTGTGTCTAATTCCAAACAACCCTTTTTAACCAAGCTGTGCCAGGAGGAAAATTCAAGCTTTGTTTCTTCTCCTTACCCTTGCTCTTCTATTTCTGACTTCACTCACACTTCACTTCACATCTGAAGTGCACTTAGCCTATCCACTCAAGAAAACTCAAGGGAGCATTTTCTTCTGGTGCTGCTGTGAGCGATGCGCAGGGCAGCACCACCGCACAAGGCACATTCTAGTTGGCAGTTGAGATTAAACACTCTGGTATCGTCCACACTGGCTTATTGCCTCTTCCTCTAGGATAACTCTTGACTTGACCTAGCTATCCAAGTCCAGTATGGGACACCCACAGTCTCCAAAGGTTTCACTCACTGCTATATTGGGTATCTAAAACCTCCTGGGTAACCTCTAACATCTCAGCTGCAACTGTAGTGCTCTGTGTCCTTACGGATGCAATGTGATTTCCATAAAGTCATACAGTGAATACAGTGCATAAGTGCTTCACTTTTCCAGCTTAATTTCAGTGCCTAGTTCCGTTGCTGTTTTAATTTTATTATTTTTTTTATAATGTTAGAAGTAGCAGCTATTATTAGCTTTAATCTCAAGGAGCTTTAGGTTTTAACCTGCTCTAGTATCCCTTCAAAGATTTTTTTCAAGTTCAGTTACAACCATAAAACCTCGTGTCAGACTGCCCTCTCCTGGTGCGCCCACACACTGCTCTCACAAGACAACCCAAGTAACGACTGCCATTCTCTTTCCAAATCTAAAATTGTCATTGTGACGCACACCCCAAAATAAAACATCAATGAAAGTGTTTTGATAACTTCAGTAATGTTTCTAGAACATCGTAAGATGAGCAGCATTTAAGCAGTGAGGTTTCTTTCAAGTTGCCTTAGGAGTTCTTGTCTTGGGAAAAATTGATGCCGTCTATAGAGAAAGTAAAACATGCATAAAAATGAAACTGTTCTGTTTGCTTTTAAGCTTTATAAGAGCAGCCAAGTACATAAAGTATTTTATTCCACATCAATAATGTTAAAAACAAGGTCACAGAAGAGATCATTTTCAACAGAAAGCTATTTCCTCCAAGCTGGCACAGGCATTCACTAGAGCTGAAACAGAACAGTATGAAAAATGAAAGCAACAGCAAATGTTTAAGTAGACCACCTACAGTCATCACTTTTTATTACATTGTTCAGACTAGAAAAATGAAAACAGTAAGACGACAGGTCAACTACTGGATAATATGCACTCTATTTACTACACATACACCGAAGATTGGAAGTGTCCAGAAATGAAGTACAGCTTTATCGTATGATGAATGCTTCAGCTCCCTTAGCCAATTTAATTTTTTTAAATTAACATTATGTACAATCAAGATTTAAAAGCTTTAAAAAAAAAAAAGGAAAAAAAAAAAAAAAAAGAACGTTCACACTAGGAGAGAAGCAGAATTCATTAACTCTAACACAAAATTTAGTCTTACTTATAGGAACTGAACCCCTGCTCGTGCCCAGAAGGTAAAGCAAAGCCTTTGCAGAAGATGGTAACAGCTTCCCTGACTTCTACTTCTCCCTTTCAAGCCAGAAATAATTTATTTCTTATTTGCAGACAATCTCAAGGGTTTTTTTTTTGATATTTTTTGAAATCTGGAAGAAAATTCATGCAGATTTCAGAAGCAGTTTATTAAGAGATGATCAAGTACATGGGAAACATCAGCACCGTGCAATTCTAGCTGAAAGGGCGCACTTTACAACATAATGGTTTAACTACTCAAGGCAAATTCATGCTTTATCTACTTCAATTAAACTTCAAAAGTATAGCAAAATCTTAAGCTTGAATCCCATTCTTTCAAAAAAGAGCACCCTATCAGCAAAACATGGAGTAGTAGCAACCCCCAGTCATCTAAAAAGTAACTGGTCACCACAGACTGTATCTTTCAACTATCAAATCGGTTCCGCTTTACTTAAAATACAGCTGAGAGCCACAGATTTGCTGCCGTATCTCCATTTAGCAATTTTATATACTGATTGTGCAGTGGAGAGCAGAGCAAGGGTAGCAAGATGGTCTAACTAAACACATCCACTCTAAGAATCACAACCAAGTTTCGAGGGGAAAAATCCCACTCTACTGTGTCGGTACAACTGTAAGCACTGATCTAAATGCAAGAAAATCCCAGGCTGTGATAACATGCACACAAATGCACGCATAAACATCATTTAAATTTCATGTGTTGCCTTACTGCTGTATCTTGCAACAAAATTCACTAGCCCCCAGCTGAGAAAAAAGTCTTTGTCTTCTTGCAGTGACTGAACTTGGTGCTGCAGAGAAAGTCAGTTATTTGTCGTGGGTTTTTTACAGTATTAGCGGTGTTTAATTGCTATTGCTCTACAGACAGCACTGAAGTATGCAAACATGTAAGCGAGGGTGTAGCCTACAATAAAGAGGTGATGTCAAATTCAGTTCATGGAAGAAAAAATCTATCCTCAATTACCTGTGGCTGTCTACCAGACCAACGATCTAAGCCAGGTACGGTCTTCCACATAGCTCTGACCTTCGAGTATTTTAGGCATCAAGACAAAGAAAATAAGTTCTAAGTTATCCAGAAAATGAATAAGGACATAATAAGTAAGGAGATATAAGTAGGAGGGAGAAGAAAGCAGCACTTGAGAGAGAGAACATCCAATCTAATACTGACCTGTGCTTTAGAAAATCAGGTGTAGCTGAAACCTCGCTAAATGTTAAGAGGTATTTCTACTTCTTCAAAGTGTTTTTGGTTATGTCTGTCCTTCCTGCGTACAGAGTTTGTTATGCTCCTTTTGCGGGTTTGTGACCAAGTTCTCGTTTCTTGAGGTGTTAACACAGACCTCCTCCGTCTTTTGGAAGGACTATTAGCAAGACTGACACAGTCATTGTTCTCCTTCCCTGGCGCTGAAACCTGGGTGAGATTTTGTTCTCTGTGGTGAATATTCTCAGATTCCATAAGGACGGATGTGCTTATGGTTCTCCTCATTTTGCAAGCAGAGGCTGGCAGAGCAGGGTTCTTTTCAATCTCATCGGGTACTTGAATCCATGCGAGTCCTTCAATTTCCGCATCTTTACACAACCTCATGCTGCGCCTCACTTTTTGGCCATTGGTATCCCTCTTTCTTCTAAAAGGCTTTAAAGAGTCATTGTTTAGCTGGGGAGCTGACAAGACTTCTTCCACATTGAAGAAAGAAATTGGAGGACTGTTTTGAGTTGTGTCCAGTTTTTCAACAGGAGGAAAATAGATGGCACTACTTCTCCTTCTTCTTCGTGGACTACTTCTTACAGAATCTTTCAGTGTACACTGAGTTCTTTGAGCACCTTCAAATACACCAGTGTCCTGTTGTTCCAGACATTCCAGCCCAGTTAGCTGCTCTGCCTCATTTAGGAGATTTCCTTGCAATAACTCATCTTCTATCAAGAAACCACTTTCTTTTGCCTCTTTTATACAAGAAGTCTCTTTACCTTGTTGGAAATAGTCAGATGTATCAAAAACGCACTTTGCATCTGGCACAATGCTTGAAAACTGAGGGGGGAAAAAATAATATATTTTTTTTAAAATACAGACAAGAAGTAATCCACAAAACACTGGTTTCAAAGAGCTGACAACTACGCTACTGCTGCTGTGTTCCTCACCGAGCCTAGTCATCCTCAAAAAACCCCAACCAACACACAGAACTCTGTACGTTGGAATCTGCTCCAATGCAGGGCCAATCTTATGTTGCTTGAGGCCTTCGTCAGTTGGGTTCTGAACGCCTCCTTCCAAGGATGGAGGCTCCACAGCCGCTCCAGATAGCCCATTCCAAAGCTTTTTTCTTCCCCCCAAAAAATGTATTTTTTGATCCAACAATATCAAGCACAATGATGACTCATTTTCTAGCAGTATCCTTATGCCTATCAGTTACCTTATCATCAACAGCAGAAAGAGAGTTCAGATCACCGTCCGACACCTGGAACACCGTATCGTCAGAGCTGCCAGCTTCTACCACATCCAGGTCTTCTAAGCCTGGATAGGTATGACCTTCACAGATGTTCTTCCTGCTCGTTCCATCAACCACTGGATTCTGTTGAACATCCTTGCAAGCACTCCTGGATTCGGTATTATCTACAAATAGGTCCCCTGAATTACAATAAACTTGTGGTTACTTGATTCTACCTTTATATGTGCAAAATTATTTTTTAAGTAGTATAACAAAAGCTTTATAGTATTATATTTACATAAAAGTAACCTTTTAAGCAACCATTCCAGAAAACTAGTGTAAAAAAAAAAAGGGAAAGCTACTGCACACCACTTTCACGCCCAACTATTCGTGCCCAACTTACGGGCTCTAAAGGCAATGACAGCAGCAGTATCCAGTGAAAGTACCAAAGTACAGAAAGGCTGCTTTTTTTTTTTTTGGTCAGTGTTACCATGGAGTCCAACAAGAGGTAAATTTATCCAGTTGGAGATCATTAACCTATTAGATCCTCTGGACTCCGCTATTACAGAACCAATTAAAAGTAAAAAAATATACATTAGGCTCTTTACACCTATGCACAGAACTCAAGAAAACTGTCAACAGTTTATCTATTTAACTGTTGAAATAAAAAATTAGAAGTAACGGAGAGAGCAAGGTGAACCGAAACTAAAACCAGCATTACCGGAAAAAAATGCATCTGCCTTTGGTGAGTTTGGAGATGAGACAGAAGAGAAAGCCTCTGGAATTTCAGGGATAGGGCTGAGAAGAGGTTTCTTAGAAGCCATCTCTCTTTCTCCATATAAAGACTTCTTTACTTTTTTCTTTCTTCTTTTCCCATAGCCCGTATGTTTTGTTTTCTGAAAAGATGAAGAAGATCACACTGAGCACAATGTGGTTATAAAGATCCTGTACAAAGTTTTCCAACAAATAAATGACACTATTACAGGATTTTGATGGATAATAATTGTTTCCACTAAAATGAAGGTTCCACTCCTGCCACCTACCAATTAATCTAAAAAAATCAAAGCTGAATTCCTTCTCAAAAATCTTGGGCAAGAAAAGAACTGTAAACTTTTGCTGCCCCTGAAGCCTGAAAAGCAATGGCCCCTTCACCTCCATAAAGTGTCTTTTTTGCCCTTCAAGTATTTCAATCCTGCCAGTCAGTGTTAACAAGCAGTAGGAAAGAGTGTGTCAGTAACAGTAGGAAAAAAGAGATGGGTATGAAGATGCAACAGGAAACGCAACACCCTTTAGAAGATCTTTACTACAAAGATCAAAATAATCACATAAAGTTCCCACAGAGACACTTGGTTAGAGAAATAAAGAGAGCATCGACCAACAGCAGCAGGCTGACACTTACTTGTGTCTTTTTGGCAGTAGACATTGTTATATTCTTTTGTTTTTGAAGCTTGTTCTTTCTTGGATTTTTAGTATCTTTAGCATTCTTAGTATTTGCAGGTTTCGGGACGCTGAAATCGGATCCCTCTGAAGTGGTGCTACACTGTTGAGGAACATGAATGTGAAGGTGTTGGGTGCATGAGTATGTGCACGTTCGCTTTTTTTAAGAATACACCACAGGTCAACAGTCATAGGAATCACGTTGTACTTAATCTTCATTATTTCACATAGGATATCATACAAGCTAGACACTCACAACTGGAACAGATTAACAGAGCTGGTCTCTTTATACAGTACAATATAGTCCTGTTTGTACAAAAAGGACTTCCTAATGAGTCAATTTTCATCTTCAACTATTTCTTTCAGAGAAGAGCGTTTACCTTTTTCATAGTGCACTTCTTTTGCCTTCCCTCTCCAATAAAGGACACTAGAACTGTACAACACTGGAGTGCAAAAGCACTTCTTACAGAAATTTGTATAATAAATTCTATGCATCTTCCAGACACGGGTATGACATTCTGGCTTATGGCTCCCAGACGGATGTTAATAAGACTAAATATCTTCAGCACTGGACTTGGGAACATAACCATGTTTTCAGTGATACCGAGAGCCATCACAGGTTGCAGAATAAACCTGACTTTATTAAGCCTCCCTCATATTCCTGTATCTCAAATTAAACCACACAGAAGAATTAGACAGAATTAGACTTTGTTTCCATTCTCCTCAATTTTCTGTGATTATAAGTTTTTAGATTCCCATGAGTGAAGCCCCTGATCCTATGAGTCAGTCTATGAATAAGCCTCTTCTAAATTTTGTCAGACTATTGGGAAAAGTTCCTGGAAAATTCAATAGTAAATTTAAGTACTGGCTATAACAAAAAGTTTTTAATAAGTGGAAAATCACTTTCACTAAAAAATGAGACTTCCTTAAGACAATTACCTGCACTAACACAAGATATTTCCATGCACCTTGATATATACAACCCTAGCAGCTGAGGCTGTAAAAACTCTTACGAACACTAGGAGTTAATAAAAGATAACAATTCTGCCCAAAGAAAACAACCAAACCAAACGTCATCACTAAAGAAACTTACCTTTCTTTTAATTGAAGAACGAGTTGTTATCATATCAGATTTGTCAGTTTCTGCTATTATACATAAAGAAAAGAAGAACATTAATTATGTTTCAACACAAAAAGTTATTAATATTTTGAGGAAGTTATCCACAATCTCCAACGTTATGCACAGCATGTTCATTCACCTTAGTCTGGAGGAACTAGTAATTTTGTCTTGAGGATTATCTAAAAAATGGCTTGCTTTACAAAACAGAGGAAAATAAAACTTACAAGGACTTGGGAACAATCTAATTAGCACTTGGACAGCTTTCACGGTGATACATACACACACACACACAACGTTTTTGTTGTCTGTCTTGCTATTTTAAAACCATCTAAAATTACAGTACTGGAATCAAGATGATTTTAAATAAGCCTAATTACTGAGAGCAGTAAGACTAATTACATCAGGCACTTTCACAGAAAAATACAACGTCAAATACCATCCAGTTAACCCAAATACCAGGTCAACTCTGCAGTTACTGCAAAGACCTTTAGAAGAAAGCAAGAGCACTCAAATTTTAGCACAATTGGAATATATCGCCTGTATAAAAACAAACGACAAACCATCTGTCGATTTTCAGATACCAAAAGATGCATCATCTAATGACAAACATAAAATTTGGGGTTACCTTCTGCATTTTCAGCAGCTAAGAGGTCTTCTGCAGCAACAGGAGTGTCCACGGACTCTGGAAGACTCTGAATGCATTCCTTTAAACAAAAAAAAAAGTTAATTTTTTAGCAATCTACTGTACCAGATATATACGGAAAAAACCCTAGACCCTCAGTGTGTGGAACAGTCAGGTGATTTTTTGTTTTCCTTTAAAGACTATGAGGGCTCACTTGCTATATATGGCACAAAAGCCTATAAATCAGCCAAGGCAAAACCATTTCACTTGTTACCACTACTCAACCCAGCCCTACAAGCCAAAACACCAGTTACAATTCGTAAAGCAAAGCTTCTCATCGTCATTCTAAAGCTTCATGGAGACTGTATTTTAATATTTTAGTGACTGCTTTTCAAAACCAAGTAGGCTGGGGAAAAAACTGACTAAAAATTGAACATTCACAGAGACCAAGAGGCTGGTTTCATAGCTGAAAATTGCAACCGAACAGAAAAGCCACACTAACAAAAAACTTACATCTTCACAATCAAAGTTGGGCTGGGGTAACGGTCCCTCAAAGAGACCTGACCTTGCCGAAGGGCTATTACTTTGCAGTCCTGGAGGACGGATGGGTGTTGCTCCTTTGCGCAAGGGAGTATTTGCAGGCAAAGTTTCATCAAATATTTCTGGGCTTAGAGCTTCTCCAAAAGTAACTCTCTTCTTCGTTGGCTTTTCAGAACTATGTCCTTCAGTTTTTTCTATTTTAACAAAATACATAGGCTGCTTAGTGACTATAGAACTGTGAATTTAAAGCAGAGACTTTTCAAGGTCTTTTTATACGTCTTATTCTCTTAAAAATCACCTCCTACACACAAACAAATAAGAAAGCACCACCTCTACCAGTGCTGCAGATTCCACCACAATTTTCACTATAGATTTATTACAGCATCAAGAATTAAGGAAGAAATAAAATAGAAGACTAGAAATGACTGGCTGCTCCACAAGTTCCAGTTGACAAGTGTAGAATTTCTTGAAAGACAGGTGATTCTCTTCTGGTACTAGAGGAATTCTGACGTTTTGGGGTGGGATTTTTATTTTATAATGGACAATTTACTTTGGCAACCTTATTTTCCACTTCACGCAGTAGGATGCCACACAGCAGCTACTCCAGAGGTGGCTAATGCATAGCATTCTTCAGGTTTACCTTATGCTCTCACATAATACTCTGCCTGGTTAAAAAACATAAGGAGAATCTGACCTTTTTGCAACGCTTCAAAGATTTTTTCACAATTGGAGACTGTGGGAGATTCACCTCCTGTATCAACGGCATCATTCATGCATTCCTATCAATAGAAGTGACACAATCATCTACTCAATACCATTTAATTAAGATATTGTCCTTGTTCAAACCAAAAGTGAAAATAACTTTTTCTGCAAGCAACATTTAATAATCAGTCTTATTGCTTAAAAACCCTATGTGTTTCCCAAATTAATAAAACTCAACATACATATGGATCTCCTCGTAACAGGAAAGCTTTAAACAAAGCTTCCTAAGTGACTAAACAGCAAATAAATATTTACTGAGAGCATTAAATTATTTCCAATGCACGTCAATTAGTCAAAAATTATCTTTAACCACAACTCAGCTTCTGGTAGTTCAATAATGACTGCAGAAATTTATCCTTTCTCTTAGAACCTCCATATAATCACTAAACCAACCTTCACTCTATCCATTAGGTGCTTCACGGGCGTTTTCTTCAGTACAGATCGCAGAGAGGAACCGCTCTGTGTATGTTCATTTAATGAACTAGTTCCCATTGTTTGTACTGGTGTGACTGGTGGCTTGCTTTCATCAAATATTTCCAGGCTCACTTCTTCTGCAAAACTAACTTTCCTTCTCCTTTGTGATACAACATCACTTCTAGCGTCTTCAGTGATATGGTCAGAGCTGAAATCTTTAGAGCAAGCAGACACATATGACAATTAAAGACTGAAGTAAAATTGATAAAACTTCAGTATTAGCAAGATGAACCATAAACGTACACATCTCCATAGATTCTGTGTATCACCTTCACAAAAACCATCCGTTTCTAAATTTCTGCTATTATTGTAGCATGTGTACGTTTCATATTTGGAGAATGTTTGAGACATTCACAAAACAAACAGAAGTAAAAAGGGAGCATTGCATGAAGGAAAAAAACATTTTGCACAAGGATTACTCTCTCAGCCAAACTGGGAAAAAAATCATATTCTCTAATGTAGAGAGGGACTCCACGTTAAAATCTTCTTTCCTTCAGACATGAACTATTCAACTACACTTCTCCCTGAAAGACACCTGACTAGAAAAATCAAAACACTAAAGAATTATTCCCAGCCTGTGTCGCAGTTTCAGCTTGCTTTTTCAATCAGAACCAAACTGCTAACGTACCCCCCAAGTGTCCCTACCCCTCCTTCCAAATATTTCAGCTCCTCAAATTAAAGCTATTTCCTTCCTATGACTTGTGCTTAAGTACAAACATGTTTAACGCCACGCTGTACTGAACGAGCTCTCAGTTCAGCTTTTAAACTAGGACACGACCCTCCTCTGCAGCAGCACTTGAAGAGGTCATTATCTGCAGTCCTGCTTTTTTTTTCTTTTGTTCCTCCATCAGCCTTTATATCAAACTTATATTGGGTTTCTACTGCACTATAAATCCTAGACAAGATGACAGACGTGGGATGACTGCTTGTGAAACAATTCTAAGTATTTTTACTTTATATGTAGCAAAGATTATAATAATGATGAATGCTCTTACCATGGCTTGTTTCCAAGATATCTCCAATTAGAACAGCCTCCAACGATGTAGTAGGACTATGTTGCTCATAAACCCATTCCTGGAGAAAAAGTAACAGGTTTATATATACGTATATAACATCCCACACAACATGATAAAGGAACAAAAAACTATTTGCAAAGGCTGCCTTTTAAAATAGCATGAACTGCGGAGCTTTTTAATCCTACAGACAAGGATTTCTCAATCATCCGTTACTTTTATAGAATTTATTTTCCCAAACACCAAGGCTAAGTACTTAAAAGGATTAGACTCAAGAAATGGAAAAAAAAAAAAAAAAAGGAATTAAGAACATGTATATTTTAATCATTAATTTAGGAGGTTTCTTCCTAACATCCACACAACTGCTACACTGTCACAGCTGTTTTACACTTCAGAAGCTGCTTGGTCCAGCAGCATCAGAGGACACACTGAGCAAAATGACCCTCTCATCGTCACTGTTTTGATTTATGACACTAAAAAAAGGATCACTACAGATATTTATATAGAAGGCAAAATAATCTCTCCATCTGTATACAAACACATCCTTTTTTCGTGCCTGGCGTAACTGCCAAAAAGATACATGGTGAAAATTAAAAACTGCATTTGAAGTCATCCCAGTGATGAATAAAGTTTTGACATCTGGAAACAGCTGTATTTGCCAGATCTGGGAATCTGACATCCCAGAGCTACAGCTGCAGATTCAAAAGAAGTAAGACACATTTATTTTTTATGAATAGACTAGACCAAGCTTTTCCATGTGTTTATCAGAAAAGGCTGTAAGTTTGCTGACTAGAACAGCTTCTAGCACCCACATCAAACACTTGCATGTAAAAACACACTGAGCAGAGCCCCACAAGAGCCAGCAGCAGGAATCTGAGGTCAGGCCAGATTTATTCACTGTCACTCCAAACGGATCGCTCTCCGTGCCAGATTTTGCTTTCTTTGACTTGTGTTATTAGCTGGGCTATTTGTTTCCTCCATGTTCTTTGCCCGCTCTTACAAAAGTACCTTTGAAACAGCATCGGCAGGTTCAGTGACAGTCGTATCTTGGTGTGAAGACAAGGTGCTGCAGATCTTGGTATCAGACTTATTGCTGTTGGTCAAATTTTGTCTTAAATTTTCTTCTAAATCAGCTCCATGGTTGTCTGACACAAACTTTTCACTGCACCGATCCAGGTTCCGCTCTTTTGTAAATGGTACTTTGTCCTCTTCACCTTCTTGGACTGATTGAAAGGATGTCTGAAAAGCATCTATCTTGTCCTTCAATGATCTGACATTTTCATGCTTAAAAGGACTAATCTGCTAAAATAAAATTAAACCTAATGAGACTTTTTTTCCCCCCCAAAGATGACAAGGGCTTTATTACTTTCTATTTTTAATTGAAGAAGCAAATCTTGTAGTTAATCTGGATGCAATTTACTTACATGGGAAAAATAAGCAAAAAAGGAACTGTATGAAGAAATTTGTTAAATTTTACTGCCTTTCGCAGTCTAGACCATACCCGGACTTTGTTTTCTGACAGTCTATGCTAGTTTGAGTTAAGAAGTCCGATTAAAAAACAAGTTACTGACCCTAGTATTGACTTCACTTTGACATATCAGCACTTTTATTTGCCAAAACTCAAGCTTGATGAATGAAGTACAGGTTATGGTAAACAAAAGTTAAAATATATAAGCAAGCTAGAGATGGAGAAAAGACTCAGAACTCTGCACAAACAAACCCTCTAACAACCCCTTATTCTGAAAAGGGTGTCCAAGGGAAGTCAACCAAACTAAGGCTGTGGTTATTCCTTCTCTTGGCTGCTTCCTAAGACTCACCTTCTTTTTCTGTCAGCATATGTTGATTCCCAGGGGAAGCTAAACTGACACAGTAGGTTACATGAGAGACTCTCACCTGTGTAAAAGCTTCTTTTTCCCTGCTGCTCCTCTGCTGGGCAAGGTATCGAATAAGGGTGTTATGTTCTGGTGACCCCCGTACTCCGATTGTTGATCTTCGCCTAAATTTTAATGAAGCTGGAGACTTCCCTAAAGCAGAGTGGGAAAAAAAAAAAAAGAAATTTTTTTGTTAGAATACCTAAAGCTGTAAAATGTTTGTTTTATTTTTTTTTAAGAGTGATTATGCTATTTATGAGAACATCCAAAGTTAGCTACTCAGCTCAAGAAACCTTCCAGAGCAAAAGGAAATTACTGTATTACAAGTAAGTTAATACTTAATTAAACTATATACCAAGCGAGGAGCTTTTTTATTTTTTCACCTGCTAGTTCAGGAGCTGTCTACCCCTACTTGCAGAATTTGTCTTGCTTCTCACTTGTGAAACCCACTGACCCCAGATCAACTGGGCAGACCAAAGCTGAACAGGGAAGCACAGCAACTCCACATCGCAGTCACATCCTTGGGCGCATCCAAACTCAGCCAGACAACCCAAACCTGACCTAAATCGAAGTTTTTGGTAAGAGGTTGGACTAGATGATGCCAGATGTCCCTTGGAGAAGTACAACAGCCACTAGTCACTCCAGCCTTACCTACAGATTGCTTAGTAAAACTTTCTTGAGTAATCCCAAATTCAGCAATTGATACAGTTGCAAAATCAACAGGTTTTTTCCTCCATTTCTCTGACGTTCCACAATCAGACTCTTCTCCTGCTGTAGGTGTCAAGCAGCACTTGCCCTCCAGAGAAACAGGTCTGCTTGAAACATTTTCCTTACTGTTCAAAGGCAAAGTATGTTCACCAGCCAGACCCCTTCTCTGTGTATCAGAAAAGTATTCAGTAAACTGACAACTGACACCATCCTCCTCCGTGTGGTACCACTCCTTCTCCAGGCCTTTGCTGTATCTCAAGGTGCCTTGGTGCAACTCATTTAAATTCTCCTTCTTGGATGCCCTTATGACCTTTGATTTAGTCGCTTGGCAAACTTTCTGGTCTTTCGAGACTTTGGGGAGAGAGGCCTCTTTCTTCTCTTCACTGTATTTACTCTCATTAACGTCCTGGGGTGCGTTGATAGTCTTAGATTGTCTGTGCATCGTTAGCGATTTATTTTAGGAAACATTCAGTCAGCCTTTGCTCTCCTGTAGTTACAGAAACCTACCAAAAAGAGAAAAAAGAGATTTTAACAGGTATTTGGTAAGAGAAAAATCAGGAAGGAGTTCGCCACCGTTCCAATCTATCAAATCTAGTGGGTTTTTTTCCCTGGAATGAGGCGTTTCAGCAGCGTGGTGGAAAGATGAAGTCGGATCTCCAGAAAGCTAGAGAGGACACGAAAGGCCCGTGTCGGGAGAAAAAGACGCACGATAACGCACACGTAAAACACAATATAAATCTGTACCTGAAGCATTTCACGAGGCAAGGAACACAAGGCCCTGCTTTTCCCTCTTTATCAAACCTTCACGTTCCTTTAAAATCCGCTGACACACAACCAGGCTGCGATGGTGTTGCTGTGTGGCAGAAAGCACTAACAGTTTAACAGGAACGGGAAAACGCGGGACGGTAACAATTTTTGCATTTAGCTCGTCGGGTTTTAAGTTACACACGTAGAATTCAGTAACATCGATCGGAAACTCCGGTTCCGTAAATGTTTGGGGTTTTTTTTGCATCCTGCGCAAGGTGAATTACGGTGCTCGATAACGCCTGCGCGATGGGCTTTTTTATGTTTTATGGGGCTTTTTTCTTATTATTTTGTTGCTGTTTGGGTTTGACTTTTTAAGCCCGCGATGCCGACATCCCTCCTGTTATACAAACCAGGGGAGGGGGGGGGTCGTGAGAGGGATCGGTGCCCGATTTCGGCGGCTCCCCAGGACCCTCCTTCCAACCCAGACC
>VZRU01010147.1:69279-84470 GCA_013398155.1 Pedionomus torquatus | reverse complement strand
TCTGTTCCAACCTACTCCTTTTACTTAATCATGTTTTTTGTCTTTGCCGTTCAGTTTTCAATAAAATCCTTTTGATTTCAGAAATTTACTCCCAGATGAGAATGAGATTTTCAAAAGGATGTGTTTGCAATTAGTAAAAACAACATCTTCATTGCAGGTAGATAAAAGTGAATGCAAAGAGGAAGGAATTCTGAAACAATAAAAAAATTAGTTGAATGCAAGTATTTAGATTTTTTCCCTAACCTTTTGTTGGCTAGAAAATGAGAGAGAATTCACTGAATTACTAAATGTAAATGTATTAAACATATGCTTATTTGCTTTTGCTCTGCATAAATACAGCCATAATGGTAAGAGTGTTCTGTTGATGCGTGCATATAATATAGGATAAATAGAAATGGGTGACCTGATTGTAAACTGAATAAGTAGCAAATCAAACCGGTTATCTGCCACTCAGTGTTGTCAAAGAAAAGCATACAGCCTTTCTTTTTTGGATTGCATCTTACATTGGAGATTTTGACTGTGTGAATGTTGTGTATAGCGAGGGCAGTTCTTCATATATTGCTGCATAGTTATTTGCTAGTGTTGTGGTTGGTGAAAGCGAATTTGAAGCGGAGCGCTGGGCTTGCCTCGCCGAAGACATTAGAATTCTGGTGCTGCAACTGGTTTAATGAACTGTGTTTCTGTTTCTCTTGTCTGTTTTGCTGCAGAGCCTTTTAGCGCTTCTGTCTGGGTGATGATGTTTGTGATGCTTCTCATTGTGTCTGCCATGGCTGTCTTTATATTTGAGTACTTTAGTCCCGTGGGATATAACAGGAACTTAGCTCAAGGGAGAGGTAAGCTTTGCATTTACACAACCCTAAAGCTATAAAAGAAATCATGTATTTCCCATCCTTTGCCCTCTGTCTTTTAAAATAAACATAACGTAGGAATAAAACAGTAAAAGTAGACATGAAACAGTGCTTGCTTTTAATTTAAAATGCTAATTCTTGATGCCTTATATGCGTGTTTGTATTCAAATTCATTGGAATAAAGATATATAGAAAAGTGAGATCAGAGAGAGTTGTATTCAGGCGGTGTTTTGTTAGTATACTGTTTCAGTTCTAAAGTGTCAGCTTAAAAAAGCATTGGAATCAGTTCTGCAGGAATTATAGGAATTCATGCTTCGTTC
Source organism: Pedionomus torquatus (assembly GCA_013398155.1). Lineage (NCBI taxonomy): Eukaryota > Metazoa > Chordata > Aves > Charadriiformes > Pedionomidae > Pedionomus > Pedionomus torquatus. The sequence goes on along the minus strand of VZRU01010147.1, from coordinate 83,302 downwards.
AGAGAGATTGATCTCAACTGTTGTGGTTTGGTGAGTAATCTGGAAAAATAGCAGTTCTGTTCTATTTAGTTTTACATAGTCCCTATAGAAAGTGATGAACTCAGCCTTGAAATGAGGCCAGTGGCAAAATGGCATCGCTTCTTTCTGTGCAGCATCCATGGTTATAGACACTTGGTTTTTAAAATCTACCAGCTCAACAAATTTAATAGAGCACTTGCCTTTCTCGGGGAAAACTGCAGTTATATATTATTAGCACTTTGACCTGCGATGAGGATTCCATGTATTGTGGTGCCCTCATCTCTTTCCTTACAGTTCAGAGTGCAGCCTGTTTTTAATTTCTGAATCACACTTGCCTCATTTTACAAGAGATCTTCCAGCGTGGTGAACACAATTCTAGGGANAAAAAAAATAGTTTCTTACCCTGATCTTAAAAACAGAAAGAGAACAGATTGACTTCAGATTTCCCTGCCTTGCCTTTTTAGTTCACAGCCAAAATCTTCAGGGGGGCTATTTGGAATTTGATCTTTTCTTGATTTCAAGTTTCTGAAGAAATGGCAGCACAGGCAAATGATCTCAGGAGATTTCCTTGTTTGGACCTAAATTATTACACTTCATTCTGGTTCTGGGTGAACTCGGGCAAGGTTCAGCCTGAGCTATTGGGTTTAACACACTTCAACTCTCCCTCATGCTTGTTTCCTGCAGTGATGGGAAATGATGGAATAATGGTTCAAATCTTAAATTTGAAGAATGAAGTAGTCGTAACAGAGGGAGATCAGGCTTTCAAAAACAGGGAAAGTATTGGAACATGAACTTGTCATTTCAAGGGCTTCTTGATTCTGTCCTAATTTGAAATAGTAGACTAAGTTTTTCTTCCTCACACTTGAGAGCACACCAATGCTTGCATTATCTACCAAAATGAAGATCTAAAATGCCCCCGAATAAGCTGACCCAATAAAAAGATATTACTTTGCCATATAGATCCTTTGCTGTGTATATCCTCATACCATGATGTAGTATGGATTCCTGAAATGACGTAGAATTTGTCATTGGGCAAAGGTGTTGTTGAAGAACTTGGTGTTATCACATGCTGTTGCCATCTCCAGTACTTTCAAAAAAGTTCTTAGTCTGGTATTTGAAACTGCTCTTAGTTTTCTGTTCCAACCTACTCCTTTTACTTAATCATGTTTTTTGTCTTTGCCGTTCAGTTTTCAATAAAATCCTTTTGATTTCAGAAATTTACTCCCAGATGAGAATGAGATTTTCAAAAGGATGTGTTTGCAATTAGTAAAAACAACATCTTCATTGCAGGTAGATAAAAGTGAATGCAAAGAGGAAGGAATTCTGAAACAATAAAAAAATTAGTTGAATGCAAGTATTTAGATTTTTTCCCTAACCTTTTGTTGGCTAGAAAATGAGAGAGAATTCACTGAATTACTAAATGTAAATGTATTAAACATATGCTTATTTGCTTTTGCTCTGCATAAATACAGCCATAATGGTAAGAGTGTTCTGTTGATGCGTGCATATAATATAGGATAAATAGAAATGGGTGACCTGATTGTAAACTGAATAAGTAGCAAATCAAACCGGTTATCTGCCACTCAGTGTTGTCAAAGAAAAGCATACAGCCTTTCTTTTTTGGATTGCATCTTACATTGGAGATTTTGACTGTGTGAATGTTGTGTATAGCGAGGGCAGTTCTTCATATATTGCTGCATAGTTATTTGCTAGTGTTGTGGTTGGTGAAAGCGAATTTGAAGCGGAGCGCTGGGCTTGCCTCGCCGAAGACATTAGAATTCTGGTGCTGCAACTGGTTTAATGAACTGTGTTTCTGTTTCTCTTGTCTGTTTTGCTGCAGAGCCTTTTAGCGCTTCTGTCTGGGTGATGATGTTTGTGATGCTTCTCATTGTGTCTGCCATGGCTGTCTTTATATTTGAGTACTTTAGTCCCGTGGGATATAACAGGAACTTAGCTCAAGGGAGAGGTAAGCTTTGCATTTACACAACCCTAAAGCTATAAAAGAAATCATGTATTTCCCATCCTTTGCCCTCTGTCTTTTAAAATAAACATAACGTAGAAATAAAACAGTAAAAGTAGCTATGAAACAGTGTTTGCTTTTAATTTAAAATACTAATTCTTGATGCCTTATATGCGTATGTTTGTATTCAAATTCATTGGAATAAAGATATATAGAAAAGTGAGATCAGAGAGAGTTGTATTCAGGCGGTGTTTTGTTAGTATACTGTTTCAGTTCTAAAGTGTCAGCTTAAAAAAGCATTGGAATCAGTTCTGCAGGAATTATAGGAATTCATGCTTCGTTCAGAGAGATTGATCTCAACTGTTGTGGTTTGGTGAGTAATCTGGAAAAATAGCAGTTCTGTTCTATTTAGTTTTACATAGTCCCTATAGAAAGTGATGAACTCAGCCTTGAAATGAGGCCAGTGGCAAAATGGCATCGCTTCTTTCTGTGCAGCATCCATGGTTATAGACACTTGGTTTTTAAAATCTACCAGCTCAACAAATTTAATAGAGCACTTGCCTTTCTCGGGGAAAACTGCAGTTATATATTATTAGCACTTTGACCTGCGATGAGGATTCCATGTATTGTGGTGCCCTCATCTCTTTCCTTACAGTTCAGAGTGCAGCCTGTTTTTAATTTCTGAATCACACTTGCCTCATTTTACAAGAGATCTTCCAGCGTGGTGAACACAATTCTAGGGACTGTTAGAAGCTAATGGATTCTTCTAGATGATGACTGGTTTGTTCCCTGAAAAAGGAGGTTATTGTAACATTCAGATGATGTTATCATTTTAATAAGATGGTAATTGTCTAACCTCTGTCCAAAGCAAACACTGTGCTTACGGAGGGGAAATCAAAAGTGAATAAAAAGACAGGGGATCTAAGGGCTAGACTGTCCTTTCTGTGCCACCTCACGTGCCTGAATTCATTATTTTGTGTACTTACAAAGACATATTACAGTACTAGGCTAAGCTAACTTAGCTCAGGAGACCATGAATCTGTCTGCCATTTATTTGAAATGTGGGAAGCTTAAAATAAAAGGGAATCTCTATGTAGATTACTCCTTTCTGTAGGCATTTTTGGCTGGATGAAGCTCAGTGGTCATACGATCTCCAGCAACAGAAACAGAACTTTAGACTGCTTTCTTGGCATATGCTTTCCTAATTGTTGCTCAGAAAATGCATATAATCTCAGCATCAGCACGATTTTAAACGGCTCTAGAAGGTGGTTTCATAAACTAAAAGTCTTAGCAGTGCTACAGAACAAAAAGACAACAATCTAAGACTTTGTCCTTGATTACACTGTGAAAAATTTGCACTGTATTAGAGAGCGTTTCCACTGAAATGAGGGCGTGCACTGAGTACACCCACTTTGGGTTTCGTTCTTTGAATAGTAATTGACTTCTTATTAAAAACAAATATAATTACATTAATAACTAAATCAGATTTTGTAACGTGCATCCCCTTTGATAAAGGGGCAGGGAAAGAGGTAATATTACAGGTGCCTGAATTGCTATTTAATTAAAAAGTACTTAGATAAAGGTCAAATGAGTCACAGTCAGGGGAGGCCTGTTTTTCTCTATGTTGAGGATTAAAGAGCCCAGATGATGAACAGTATGTGCCGACTGCACCGTACTTACCTAGAGCTGGGTAACAATAAACTTCCCTTTATTTTCATGGTGCTCTACAAATAGGGCCTTTTAAGTGGCCAAGAGCATCGCTAAGCCCTGAGTGGGCACGAGGGCATCGTGCTGGCAATTTCTTCTTGCTGCGGGGGGAATTTAGAACGGACTGAAAACAAAAATAAGGAAAATTACAGAAGGAATGAGCTGGGACAGGTTTTTACCTGTAATGCCAACACGTATGAAGCCATGGAGCTGCGCTGAAGACGTGAGGTAGCCAGAGCCTGGGGTGCTCTAAGTCACGTACCTCTACAGGTAGCTGCTTTGTGGTGGCCTGCCCAGTTATCCTCTGAGTGCAAGGATGCTTAGAAGTGGGTGATGTATTCACACATTTTGATCTTAAACATGCTTATATAAAGTTCAAAATGCGTGGAGTTGGAAGACCAAAGAGGATACAAAATAATTTGCGTCAGAAAAGTCCTAGAATTGAATTATTAAGACCTAAAGCCCTCATTTTCTGTTTTACACATCCACTGGCACTGACGCCAGTGGCACAGTGTGGCACATACCTTACCACAAGAAACATATCACTTTGCTTCTCCTTCCAACCGATGCATTTCATGTTCATTTTAAAACTCGTGAAGTAAATGCCATGTAGAAAAATGTTGAAATATTTTTTTACAAGCACAGAAATAAATGTCATTACAACAGAGAGTACCTGTATTCTGTGGGTCTGTTGTGAGTTCGCTGAATATGTACTGGACTATTTTTTACCTAGATCATTGTGAGTACTTTGTTGTTAATTCGTAGAGTATCTTGCCAAGGTTTAATGTAATTGCAACAATAAGAGCTGCTCTTTGCAATTACAGATCCTCATGGACCATCCTTTACCATTGGAAAGGCGGTGTGGTTACTCTGGGGCTTGGTATTCAACAACTCTGTGCCTGTGCAAAACCCCAAGGGGACGACCAGTAAAATCATGGTGTCTGTTTGGGCTTTCTTTGCTGTCATATTCCTGGCGAGTTACACTGCCAACTTAGCTGCATTTATGATTCAAGAGGAATTTGTTGACCAAGTGACTGGACTGAGTGATAAAAAGGTAGGTCTTCAGCTCAAAAGAGGTCAGTGTCTGTTCTTCCTAATCCTTCTACAAATTTGTACTTGATGCTAAAAAAACTGAGCAAGATAATAAACAAAAATTGGATGATTTGATTCTGAGTGCGAGCCTTTGCTAACAAACCTGAGACCCAAAGCATGAAAGTATCAGACAGTTTGCAAAGTCTTTGAATTGCCTTTTCAAAAGTTACTGCATTCATTGAAAAGTGTCTTTGTATCACACCGTTTGGTGATGACAATCAATTCTCATCTGATTAAAAGAAATGCTCTACCCATATACAAAATTTGAAAAATGAAAAAGTCGGCTTGAATGCAGGGACGTTATTTGAATATCTCCATGTGGCATATCAATAATATATTAATAGAAAATAATATTCATAAAACCAGTAAATATCCAGGAATTATTGAAGCCAGGTAAGGTTCCTGAAAAAAAACTTGTTTTACTTTCTATGTAGTGTGCAGGAAACTTACAGGAAGAGTTCAGATTTAAAGTGGCACCAGCACAAATAAGCAAAGAGAATTGACAAGAAGTGCTACAGTTGTCTGTGTACGGTTGCATCTTTTCCTTGTATGAAATGGCAAGAGTAAAGAGAAAAAATAACGAGATCAGCAAATGTTAGGGTTTGTGTTATCGCATTTAAGTGAGATGCAAATTATATAGGATAAGGTGCAGAATTTTGATGTCTGTGGAAAAGACTTTCCTAATGCAAAAACTTTTTTGAGAATTGCACTTTGAGTAGTAGATTCTGATAATTCACTTAAAACCTACTCAAATTTCACACACATTGAACAAAATAAATATACTTCTTTTTCATATAGTTGTAGCTTGTCTCAACTTTCTCCTGCTGAAAGTGAACTTCCCAGGTCTTTGTGTTTGCAAAGTTTCATCACTAGTCTTACAAAGCAGAAATCTGGCAATTGCTTCTTGTTTTATTTCATTTGGGTGACTGCTTCGTGCCGGTGATGCTGCGTGCAGGGACTGAAGTCCGTTTGTAAAGTGAGTGTTGTGGCAGATGTGCACAGAATACACAAAGGCCATCTGTTTTCAAGTTTGTGCCCAGTTTTTAAAATGAAACTAGATATTGACATTAAAAAGTAATATGTAAATATAGTATAGCACAGGGGAGAACTTCACAAGGGATTTACCTTGAAGGATAGAAAATACAGGAAATTGTTATTCAAAAGAAGGCAAGAGCTCCAATAGCCTTGTGTCTGGTTTTTGTTTTAACTGTTTTTTATGACCCATCTTTGATTGATCTCCTGGAGTATCAAAGCACTAATTGCAAGCATTGCTAGTGGAAAGACAGCTAAAATGAAACAAAAAAGGATAGTAGTTTAGTTTTCATTAAGCTGTGCTGTCACAAGACATTTGAAAGAGTATGATGATGATGACTGTTAAATATAACATTTAATAACGTTTAATATTTATTATTTAATAATATTTAGATAATATTCTAAATAAGAGACAGATAAAAGGTATTAAGGATTAACAAAACATGGATTTGAGAAATGTCTTTCTGCTGTTTGTGAGGAAGTACAGAGCGTTTTCCTGGGAAGTCATTGTTCTGGAAGGCTTTGGCTTCCACCTGGCACAGTGCTAGTCTTTGGGTCTGGTAGCTCACCCTGATTTTCCTCCCTGCTGGCTGTTTGCCGCTCTCCCCTATGGGCTGGGAAAATGGCATTATTTATTCTGGAGCTTTTGGCTAATAAATTCCTTATTTTTGCTATTTTTCTATTCTCTCTGCTAAGTAGGATTTTATTTCCACAAGAAGTGAAATAAAATTAGAAAAATACTTGAATCAGAAAATACCATCTGCTTTTGTGTGGCCTTCTGATTATTTGATCTGCCACCTTTGCTTATATTTTACAGTTCTTTAAATTTTGCCTGAAGCATGTAGGTTGAAATAAGGGGAGCCATGCCTTTTCTGATTAAACGAAATACAGTAGAAGTCCAGAAGAGCAATGATGATCTATTCCAAACTATTCCTCTTGTCATACACAGGTTTTACAATCCTGAGGTTTCTCAGATTTTAAAAATTGAAATAATTTACGATAATTTACAGGGATATAATCTGGTTCATGTTAAATTATTTTTCTCCCGTCTTTGACTTGTTGATGCAATGTTGTTAGTATGGGAACTGTGCAGCAATTAGATTTGACTATTCAGTAGAGAACTTGGATCCTTGCTGCAAGGGAAAGGCCAGTGAGAAGAGACAGGAGTATAAGTAAAATTAATTTTAACTAAGTAATATCTAGAGGTTCAATAAATTTTTGAAGAAACTTCTGGGCTGGTAAAGCAGTTTATGGTTCCCTCCTCGCCCCTTTTTCTTACTGCTGCAACTAAAGAGTCAATGCTCTATTGTCAATGCAATAAAGCATTCCCAATTAGAGGTGCTGAGGTTTCTCAGTCCAGTTGTGCACGTGAAAGACTCTAGAGAAGAGAAGCCAGGAGAAAACCCTTCTCTCTCTGAGCAGTCATCCCTGACCCTCAGCATTTGCTACCCTTCCCTTCAGGCAACGTGTTCCGCACCAGCATCTGGTTCCCCAGGTTTGCTGAATACACGATCATGTCCTCTTTACCCTTCCATACCTTGAGACCTCTTGATAGTTTCCTCAACCTTCATAATGTTGCTAATTGAATTTCTGAGTGCCATATCACCTCTGTGTCACCCAGAAATACATGGCACAGCATGTACTGGAGTCGTTAGGGGTGGGTGTTCATAAACTCAAATGACTCAGAAGATGAGAAGAAAATTATATTTTGACATCCTTGTGTATGTAAAAGAATTTTAAAAGCTTTGTGTTCATAGAAAGGTACAGAAAATGAGTCCAAAAGTATCCAGCACAGCTGCTGCTTGTAGCAGTCGTTGCATTTGATACCATTTATGCCTTTTTCATGTAATGAAAGAGAGAGGCGACTACTGAGGGAGAACAGATAGCAGTGGAAGGAATTGTCCTGCAAAGCCTTTGTCTGCTGTGATTCCTCCACACCATCGCATCTTGACAAACGCCCCATGTGCTTGTGGTCTAGGGGATTCTCTTCAACCTTCAAAAGAAGCCTCAGTTACGCCATTTACAGGTGCCTAATTTTTGCAAGATTCGCAGTGTTATACACTTCAAATATGAGTGCACCATTAGTAAATGCCATTAGGCTGCCCAGGGAAGTTGTAGCTGCCCCATCCCTGGAAGTATTTAAGGCCAGGCTGGATGGGGCTTGGAGCAACCTGGTGTGGTGGGAGGTGTCCCTGCCCATGGTAGGGGGGTTGGAACACGATGATCTTCAAGGTCCTTTCCAACTCTAACCATTCTAGGATTCTATGATGCTAAAAAGACTTTAAACTCTTTTCTTATTTCCAAGTAGCCTGTGAGCAGGCAGTAGCAGCAGACAATCACTTTCAACAAATTATATACTTATGACTCTTGTATTTGTTGGCTGGTGCCCCAGGAGGAGGAATTGGGCTTGCAGAATACTCAGCACAGCTGAATTTCCAAAAAACGTCAGCTGTAGGAGCAGCAGCAATTTTTACAGGTCTTGAAATTGGCATTGCTTCTTTAATTATTTTTTTGTTTTCAGTTCTGTTGATTGACAAATTCGATACAGAAATTAGGAGATATTGGAAGTCATCTCACTACTTCAGGGATCTGTAGATTTAAGTAAAATTAATAGCAAGCTACATTTATATCAGTAGAATCTCTAGGCATATACTTAAGTGCTGGTTTGTCTGAGTGCTTCATAATGAACACAAACAGGAGACAGCAAATACAGACTAAGAACCATGACTAGAGTACGGTGTAATTTTGGTGCATGGGTCAATTAGTATGTGTAAAGGAGTAGCAAAGTAATAATTTAAACAAGCTATGAAAAGGGAAAATGAGAAAAGACATCTGTTAGCTAAACAAATACAGAAAAAATAGAGTTCATTGCTTTATGCTTTGTCAAAATATGCTTAATTAAAATGAAGCATTTAATTGTAGTACTGTAACATAAAAATATTGTTGCAGCAATAATTTCACAGTCAAGGTTTGATGGAATTGAAAATACTCCCAGTTGCTGTATAAGCTTATTTGTATTCACTTTGCAAATTGGCACTGGATCCTGGGAATTCTTGATGCACTGAGACCAAACTTTAAAAAGAGTTGTATGTTTTAACTATGTAATGATTTACATAGTTAGCCCAAAAGAAGCAGCAACTGTATAAATATTAGCTGGCTCTTACAGCACAGAATATATAGATCGCTCTTCTGGCTTCAATAGTAAAAACAAAGCGCATTTTACCATGGAATTCATGGGTGACTGATTTTATCAATGCTGTGTTGAATTTCCTCATTAGCCAATAGTTCCTCTAGTTTGAGTGGCCTTTTTCATTTCTTTCTTTCATTTATTTAGCTCTGAGCTATTGCTCTTCCTTTGCACATATTCCCTGGCGTGTTCGTCTGTGCCGGTGCAATAGTGATGGAGAGGCTGAGTAGTGGAATAAACCTATAGGCCAGCAAGGCAATGGCTTGTGGTTTTAAATTGTAGGGCTGTATAGGGACCAGGATTATAGGCGTGAGAGGTCAAGAAGCCCTTTTCATGTCAAGTGATGCAGCTCCAGAGGCCCTGGGGAAGATGTAAGAACTTTTATTCCCCTTGAATCACGGTGGTGGAAGGAAAGCCAGCCCTCCCCCTGCCCCTGCCCCTCCGGGAGCAGCACATTAGGTTCCGCTCAAGTAACAAAAATGATCCTTTTACCTTCTTTGTGTCGGGACCCCCAATGTCTCAACTGAGATGAAGGTGGGAAATGACTACCAACAAAATACTCTTTTCTTTTGATTGCTGTTTACTGGCATGTCTGCTTGTAGTTTGGCTTCTCTAGGCAGATGTTGGCAGATGAGAAACATCTACTACCTCTCTGCCCCAGTCTCTGCAGTCCTGCCATTTAAGAGTGCATGGGAGTAAGTCACGTTAGAGCGTCGAAACTCAGCTGGTTTTACTTTGGATGTAGATGTTTCTGTAGGTTCAGCCAGTATGAAAACACAGTTTCTGGTATAACAGAGCTGGATTAATTTACAGCATTTGCCTGGAAGAAATTTGAGGCAGCTCATGCGGCTTCTGGGTTTTTTAACCTGAAATTGCTCTTCTTCACAATTTGAACTCCTGAAACACTTTCCTTTCCCCGTTTCTCTCTAGTTCCAAAGGCCGTATGATTATTCACCACCTTTTCGATTTGGAACAGTCCCAAATGGAAGCACAGAGAGAAATATCAGAAACAACTACCCTGATATGCACCTTTACATGACAAAGTATAATCAGAAAGGAGTTGAAGATGCCTTGGTCAGCTTGAAAACTGGGTAAGCTTTTTCTGTTGGTTTTAAAGAATACTGTAGACTTTGCAGAAAGTGAGAAATATTGACCTGTGCTCACTGTGATACTGAATAGACTGATGTACTACATGTTGTTTTTTATTTTTCCAACTGCACTGTACAGATATCAGAAAGGAAAAGCGTTGCCTGTGATTTGTATGACTACTTTAAAATTGCATGAAAGCTTTGATGTCCTATATAAAATGGATTCAAATGTAAAGAGAGATGATACAGGTGGACCTCAATTTGGGTGGGGGCTCAACAGAACATATTTGATCCAGTTCCTCATTGTCTTTGCCCATTCTTTCATAAAATCTATACAGATTAAACAGTCTCAAATGTATTACCTAATCATGCTTCTGGGAATCTTGATAAATATTGTGGCAAATATTCCTTGTTCTTCTTCCTCAAGATCTGAGATTTAGATTTGAGTGCAATCCATCCTCTTCTCTCTGAAGTAGCTGATTCTGTTGGACAAAGAGACTGAATTTTCACTCTTAATCCTCAGAAGGCAGGACAGGGCCTCACTATTTGCATTCGTATTCATCCGAGGCACAGTAATGTGTTAGCTCTAGGATGCTTTTTTAAACATATGAGCTTGATAATAGCATGTCTATTTTTGTTAATAATACTGGATTATAATAAACATAGTTTATTAGTATCGTTTGTTTAGGTTTGTTCTGTTTTGAAGTGGGAAGGCTCAGTTACCCATGGCGGGTTTGAGTCCATCTACTGCAGTGGCTGTTTCAAGGCATGTCTTGCCTGCTGTTATTTATGGTGAACACGGACACATTTCTTCTGAAAATAATTTAAGCAGTTACTTTTAGTGCTTTTTAGGGAACTGCTTGTCCTTTTAATTTTTACCTTCCTTCTCCCAAACATGTAGGGGATTATAACATATTTCTTATCCAAAAAACCCTCAGGTCCCCAAATCTTCCCCTAGAGGACAGGTTCCCATATTTAAAAATTATCCTTCCTTCTCTTTCCTTCTCTGCTGTCTCCATGCTGCTGTCTAGAGTTCCCCTGTCATCATTTCTCAAGGCATTCTCAGCTGGCATTTCTCAAGCATGATTTGTCCCTTCCAATGATAGATGTGTAACATAACATGAGATGAACCTCGTCCGAGGTCTTCCAAACCAGAGGCAGAGCTCCTGTTCTGACCGAGCCTGGGCAGGTTGTATTTCCTGGGTGACAGCTAAATTATGCATCATAGATAGTCTGCTGAATGCCACTGCTCCTGCTCTGAATTTTTAAAGAAGAAGCTATCCTTAATTTCAGCCATTGCTGGGGCTTGTTCATCAGAGCTGATAGTTTATTTAGGGGATGTGTATTCCTTGTACTTCTCACCAGCCATTTGTGCTACCAAAAGCCCTGAAAAACTGCTGTTTGCTTTAAAATCAGGACACTTGTCAGACACTTAAGGAGGGAAAGGGGGGGCTACCTGACTGCAGGGGAGTTCAGGACATTCACTAAAACTCCGGCTGGCTGCTTTTGTACCAGCTGCTGCTTTTCCTCAGAAGCTTTAGTCCTTTTGACAGTATAAGCTATTCATTTTTTATAGACAGATCCTTTTTTTTTTTCCCCCATTGGAGTTTCTTTCCTCTTCTAAGTGATTTCTCAGTGTGGACACCCCAGGTGCCTACTGTGCTCCCCGTGACTGACGTCTCTGTAGCAGATGGTGCAAATAAGCTGCCATGTGCGGTGTTTTCTAGATCAATACAACTGCTACGTACAGCTGTGCTCCTCGGTATTTTGTCTGATGGCACCTACAGGAGGATTAAACAGCGTGCCAGCAGCTGCTGAAGTCTCTCCCATCAGAAGCATCACTCTGTGTTTGCTTGTGTGGCAGGTCTGGACACTGACACTGCAGCAGGAGAGCAGGGGCAGTTGGGCTCACGCCTTTCCTGCCTTCAGTTTCTGCAGAGCAAGAACTGTGCAAAGACCCGATCGATGTGATGGAGCAAACTGGGCAGTAACGGGCAGTAAACTCGGTTACAGATCAGCCAGCGTGGTTGTACCTTCTTTTTGCCTTCCTTTTGCCTCAGAGTAGTTTCTCTTTGGAAAGATGATTTCATTTAGCTGACCAAACTGATCAGGCTCTGTCATCCTCACCCGCCACCGTCGCCTTGAGCCCACCCAGATTTTCCTTTTTGCTAAGACCTTCAGTGAGGATGTGATGACAGTTCCCGTGGGTGACACTTTGAAGGAGCTGATAAAAGTGTTCTGAATGAAAGAGATGAGCCTGTAAGCTGTGGGACTGTAATAACTTGCATTCTCGGTAAGGAAGACAACAGAAAAGCAATAATAAGTATTTGTCATGTATTACAATTGCTTGCCTCTTCTTTTTTCCAGACTCATGTTCTTCAAAACATCATTTTTCAATTCTGCAAAATTTCCTGTTCTGTTCCTCAGTATATTTAGCTGTGTCCTCATTTTTTCTATACCTGCTCTCTGTCTTCTCGGTTTCTCCCTCGTGAATTATTGGACCAGATTGTTTCTTTCTTCCATGTGGTGTTTGCACTCTCATCCTTACCTAGACTTGGTCAAGCTTTCACTTTCCCTACTTCACTTGTTCCCATGATTTTTAATACATCTCGCCCCCTGGAGTCCACGTTGTCGCTGCTTTTTTGGGGATGACCTCTCTCCTTCCTCAAACTACTTCTGCTTCTGTTTTCCTCTTCAGCATGTGCATGCTCTGCTTACCTTATTACAGCTATTTTGTCTGTTTTCATCTTTATTTCTTGTCAAAGATCTTCCTATTCTTTTATCTTTTTTATTTTTTTCCTCTTCATCATTGATAGCAATGATGATTGCATCAAGCAATTTTCTGTAGATACCATAAAGCCTGCTGCTTCTGCACAGTTGTTTGAAGATGAACTACTTGGTAATTATCGAGTCATAGACTATAGACCTGGGAAGGACTTGAAAAGATTGTCTGGTTGATACCACTGCTGTGAGACAAAATAAGCCGGAGAATGTTTGTATAACCTGTATATATTTCTAATCTCACTTTTCATATAATTTTTCTTAATTGAAGACAAAATTTTGTCCCCTTTAATTCCTTAGTTTTGGTTCTAATTTTAAGTAGGGGCAGAAAATACTAGTAATCAAGCAATACTTAATGACTGAATAACACTACACATGTGGCATCTGCTCTACATAGAATCCAAATATCAAGTACTCTGTCCCAGTTCAAACTGGTTTTATTGTATCTCAAACTCTTAAGTCTTTTGCTCAGCTTTAATTGGTGTTTGCCGATTGGAATGTATTGGGGATACCTTGGTCTTTGAGACCACCGTGTTTAACACGTAATGTTACTGAATTGAACTGGAAGGAGAAAGGGGAAGGAGAGAAACAAAACTTGCACAGAATTCTCTAAAATTTATTTTTTTTTGGAGACATGCTTGTGTCCCTTTCCTCATTCTGAAAAAAACCAAACCAAAACAAAAAAGAAACAAAAAACCCAACCCAACCAACCAACAACAAAAAAACACCAAAACACTTGCATTTTTTATCTTGCTTCCTCACAAGAAGTCAAAAATCAGCTGCCTGAGTCCAGCCCTTAGCAAAGCCAGGAAAAAACTCAAAGGTGGATATACCTATAGAATGTGTCTAAAAAAAGTTGTGTTCCTGCCTTTATTTCCTGTCTGGTGTAGGGATTAGACAGGTCTTTTGTTGGAGCAGAGATGAGTGTGCACACATTCGCATCCAGGAAGCCTTGAACAAAATGTGAGTGAGTAGGACCCAAGAGGTGATCGTCCCCCTGTACTCGGCACTGGTGAGACTCCACCTCCAGTGCTGTGTCCAGTTTTGGGTCTCCTCCCACAAAAAAAGAGGTGCTGGAGTGTTTCCAGAGAAGGGCAACAAAGCTGGTGAGGGGTCTGGAGCACAAATCTTATGAGGAGAGGCTGAGGGAGCTGGGGG
>VZRU01010147.1:49253-69260 GCA_013398155.1 Pedionomus torquatus | reverse complement strand
CCATTGGTTGGACTAGATGATCTTAAAAGGTCCCTTCCAACCTAGGTGATTCTGTGATTCTGTGAAAATGCATAGCCCTATTGTGTTGTCATCTTTGAGAGGTGAAGCTAATAGCGGTTCAAAAATTAGCTTACAAGGAAAGCATCTGCATTTATTTTTCGTAATTAGAGCTACACGGGCAATAGGCTTGGACCTATCTTGTTCAATTAGCATCAGAAATGTTTAAGATCATTCTAGAAGGGAATCAGCTGGGACAAGCTGCTAATCAAAATGGAAATGTGATTTTTGCTTTAGACCGATACTGACATTGTATCTCCTCCTTCGAGTGAATCCCCGTGGGGGGATTCATCACAGCTTACTCATGGAGGTTTGGTGCTGTCGGTGGTGAAGGCAAATTTATCAGCATATTTGCTTTTTCCCCTTGGTTGATAAGAATTCAACCTTTGTTTCTGAAAATATTTTAAAAAAAAATCCATAAAGCCTCGGTAATATCTACCACTTGTTCATGGTGGTTTATTTCTGAGATTCACAGATACACTTCTCAGCTGCTGGAGCACCATTTGAATGAACAACGGAACTCACTGTCCTCCGTTTATTAATTAAAGGTATCTGTTTGCAACCAGGCCTGTTCAAAAGGAGCGAAATTCACGCATTTCGTTATTGAAGTGCTACTTGGGACTTTTCAAAATGGCAAATTATTGTACCGTCTGCAATGCAACTTGGTACTGGGAGTAATCACAATCTTACAAGGTTGTCAAAAAATGTACCAGTGTTTTTCCTAAAACTTCGTGCGTAAGCGGGTTCAGCTGAAGTGCACGTGCTGTTCTACCTGCACAGCTCCAGGGTGCTCTGCAGCTCCAGGGTGCTCTTTAGGGAGTGACTCAGGAATTCTCCAGATGTTTTTCTTTCTTTTTTTTTTTTCCTTTTTCTTAATGAAAACAGAAATGGCAGTTATTTTCCTGAGTATTATTCAGAAGAGTAAAGTTTGTAAGACATTAGCTAATGTATTCTTGGCGGGTGACATCTGGCTCTGGTCGAGGCATGGTGGCTCCTCTGTGTTCTTTAGAGGTTTATTGATCAAATAAAGTTCTAAAAATGCCTTGCAAGCATTTCCATCTACGCTGTGTTGAGTTAATCTAGATTTCTAGAATCATCTGTATCAGACACACAGTTCCTATTGATTTTGCTTCTTTCAGGGAGAAGAAGTCTTTGCTTAGGAAGTAGCTAATGATTGTGCTGTGTTTGCAGCGGCTGCTTGGGTTTGTTTCCTTCTGCTTGTCATGCTGTACTTTTCCCAAAGAGGTTATAGTTAAAGAATGCCATCTTTATCTAAGCAAAACAACCTTCCTTGTTGGAATTCTTTGCCATATCAGCTTGTAGCTCGGGAGCTTGCGTGTAGTGTTTCTCTGTGTAATGGTGTTCTGCTGCTGTAAAACCATCGAGAGTAGAAAATGTATTTCATGTTCTCACCTTGGCCCCAGCCCATATGTGCTGGGGTAATGTCTGGGATTTAACTGCTAATGGCAAATATGAGAAAATTTAATTGGGAGAGTCTCTTCTTACTACAGAGATAAAATGGGAAACTTTTACTTGCCTATTGCCCATCACTGAGGAATCCATCTGACTCCTTCCTTCACTTCATTTTCCTAGCTATGAGGACTGCTGCTGGGTATCACACTGTGTGTATTTTGTTTCAGGAAAAGAGATGGTCTAACTGGTGCTGTGCAGCATATTGATGTGAGGACTTGATTTCAGTTCCAGTGCACAAAAGCTGAGAATACAGCTCGTTTCAAGGAAACTGCAGTAACGAATCCCTCGCGTTCCACAGGAGAGCAGCCCCTTGTGCAGCTGCAGCCCCTCTCACTGTTGTGAGCAGTTTTCAGCTTTTATTTATGGCCCCAGCTGCGGCTATACATTCAGGGATTTGAGGGTAGGGTTTACGTGGGATTCCATCTGCCTTCCCATTAAAGATTGCTATGCTTGGTGGTTTAATACACATCAAGTTTAATACCTTGTTCCCCAGTCGTCTGTGGCCAACTGGCAGGAATAGGAAGCCGCTTGCAAAGAATGCTGATTTGAGAGGTCCCCCAAGAAGATGCTACCAGCCTGCAGGCGTGTCCTGAGCCGCTGCGTCGCTTCGGTAGGAACATGCCATGATTCTATTCCTCAGCGGTTTTTAATGATGAATAATAATGCTAGAAGAAACACCTGAAAGAATTTAAGTGAACAGGGTGGATAGAAGAAGTTATTCCCTCTCCACCAACACACGATGTGCAAATAACAATATGATTATTAATCCTTTTTTTTTTAAAAAAATCCAATGGTATTAAACAGAGAGTGCAAGCAAAGACCCTAGAAGGCTCTGATGCCCTTTTAACCCTCAGTCTCTGAGTTTATTGGTCTGAATTGGATTTTTGTTGTGCTTACAGTGCTTATAAATTGTGTGTGATGCCGAGCTTTGCACACTCTGCCGCTGCCTGACCAGCTACCAACTGGTCCGAGGCTGCGCTGGCAGCTTCTGCACTGCGGCTCGGGCATAACCAGGAGGCAAACATCTCCGTTTCTGTCAGCTGGAACACAATTCAGATTGTGCCCGGCAGGTCCTTCCGTTAATTAGGTCTGTCAATTAAAGCGGTGGTGTACTTAAAATTAAAACAAAAGCAAACTTGTCTTTTAGGCAGCCAGCTGACATCTCCACTTGAATGCAAAACCAATTTCAGGGTTTTTAAAGTATTTTAAATGTATTTTTACACCAAAAGAATAGTGAAAATTTTCATCAAAGGAAAAATTTGCAGGTTTTATTCTTCTTTGGTTGATACCTTTCCACCTAAAAAAATAAGGAGGAAAAGCTATGAGAGAAATTACCTGTTTGAGAGAAAAATGGTTTATCTTATTTTTCCATAAAAAGCACACATTCTTCATCATTCTTGTGAGCAGATGGTGACAGCTTACAACTGGAACTCAAAGAAATGTTCAGGAGACATAAATTTTTAACTTTTAATCTCGTGTCTCAATATGTTTTGACCGTTTCTGATTGACAACAGCTTACAGTATTTGTAATTGAGAATATTCATTCCTTTCTTTCTTTTACCAGATTTTTAAGATGCTGCCAAAGATTGGTTGACTGAAGAGTGTTTGAGGGAGAAAGAGAAAGGTCATCCAGGCAGCATGAGCTATCAGTAGGCTGTAATAATTTACTGCTTGCCACCCTTCTGGAGCCTGTGATGACACAGGAAGAGAGAAGCTCTGCTGAAGACAGCTTTAGCACAAGCACTGCTTTATGCAGCTGCCTTTTAAAATAATATATCAAATCCTTAATATCCAACTATCATTCTAAGAACATGATGTTTTCCTGCCTTCTCATGGCCTACTTGCCAAAAATCTCTATTCTGAGCTTGCTTGGGTTTTGTGTTTTTCACAAGCTTCAAAAACAGGATTAAAAAAATCAAATACAGCAGCTGAAATAATGAGTTCTTAGATGGGTGATCCTTGCTCCAGTCACATTTTTCATGTGTCACTGAAACAGCAGCCTGTAGTTGAAGTGTGTACTGATCTTAATGAAGGGGGTATGTTGTTCTCCTCTTTCAACGTGTCTTATAAAGTGTGGAAGCCTTAGAGATCTTTTGGGATACTCAAAATTCACCACTTTGAACTATTGACTCTGAAACTTGTTTATTCACATGTGATTGGAAAATTATTTTCCTGAGTCTGCATCTGCTATTAATACAATAAAATTTATAGTCTAAGATAGGAATTAGCCTATTTTTGATTTAAATGAAAGTACTGAGTGATGGATCTGATTTGTATCTCCAAATGTTGTTTCATCGAGGAGAAATGTTTAAGAAAATCACTGTCCATATTCTCATCAGATCTATAGGATATTAATTTAAAAGAGTTTTGTCAGACACTGAAAAGGCATTCATTCAGGTGATCATCCCTTTAAGGGAGTGATAAATCCAAAATGTGAATGTGTGACGTAAGATGAGGAATCAATATTTCAGATAACTCTGTCAATGGTTATAAGTAATGGCCAGGAATGTAAAGCAGCTCAGAGGATGACTTACCCAGCTCCTGGATTGCTTTGCTCCTGTGCCAGGGCACCTGCTAGACCATCTTTCTGGATATAACTTTTGGACATTTTTGGACACTGACAGCATCCATTTCTGCAGCTGCTCTGAAAGACAGAGCTGTGAGACAGGACCATGGGAATGCCTTAAAAAAAAAGCTGAACTGAACTGTAATTTTCCGTATCAGATGGAACCTGGAACCGCATCAGTGCTTCAGACCACATCTGAGCCACTGAGGAGTCCAGGCAATTTTAACCTTAAATCCTATATAGTGAATCATGCTTTACGTCTGCATACTTTTTCCCTCCTAACTGAAGTGGAAATAAAGATGTAAAAAATTTTCAGAATTTGCTGTTCTTTAGTGCTGACAAGTTGAAAGAATCACAACTGCAGAACACAGGGTGGGTCTTAATACAACCTTATATCTCATAAAATAGCCATTCATCAGAAGCCAAGGTCTATTTATGTACATCCATCCAATAGCATCCATACTTGCCTAGTTTCTTTTATTCCTCCTTAAGCATCTGTTTTTTTCCTAGTACCATAGAGTATTGGGACCCAAGTCTAAGCCAGTGAGGATCTGCTGTCCATGTGTATGTATTCCTATATGACATACGTATCTCTGGAGAAACCCAGAATCAAAGAGCACTGAACAAAGATCCAGCACTGCCGGAGAAAGCACTGGCTTTGCCATGTTCCAGGATGTCTGTTTATCCCTGTTGGTTTTGACAGTAGTACTAAATTATTGTGCAAATACAAATACACTTTCCTTAAAACCATCTGAAGAAGCTAATAATGTGAATAACGATTTTCTTCGTGACATTCTATAAAAAAAATTAAAAAAATCTCTGCTCAACATTTGGCTTGTTCAGTATTTTCTCTCCTGGTTGACCAGGTTCAGGCAACTTCCACGATCAATAGCTTAATTTAGTTTGGCATCAGGTGGCTTGGGTATTGTAATTTCAATTTACGTTATGCTTTTGGACTATTATTTCTTTTGGACTTCAATCTTACATTTCTTTCAGTGTTCACTCTAAGACTCATTTTGGTATTGTGCTCTGAGGGGAATGATTTTCAGTTGAAGCTGCAACTTTAGGCACCCACAGGAGGAGCTGGAAAGTTGGTTTGCAACTGGACAACTGCTATGTGTGCCGAAAGACTGCGGAGATTTAACGACTTAGATTTGTTGTTCTATCCAGGTGTGTTCTTCAGCGGATCTGTTCACTACAGTATCAGTTCTGAAATCTGAAAGCTTAAAAGACGTGTGCCTGAATCAGCACAGCTTTCCTGCTTTTACTGCTAAAGTGAGCAGTGTGTGAGGCTTGGGCTTCAAAACGCCACCAAACTGGCAGCACAGAGATAAAGATTTACTGTGGCATTTCCACTTAGAATCACAGAATCATAGAATGGTTAGAGTTGGAAGGGTTTTTCTGATGGCTGATCCCTTTCAGGGATCTCACATTCCGTTATTCTCACATTCATGTATTTCTTCCACACGTATTGAAAAGTCTAAATAAAGAATGGTCTGGGTAGAATAGACTCTGCTGTTTAGGGGACTTTCTAGGAGAGATTGATTTTTTAGGGACTTTAAAGAACAGGCAAATAGCAATATTGGCTTTTAAAGGATTATTGAGGTCTGAGAAAGCACTCATTGAAATGCCTGGGGAAGTTCATAAATCCACAGCGTCAAATTGCCTATAAACAGAAGCAGACGTCATCATGTCCTTTTGAGCTGAGACTCATTCTCAGTAATTTCTTTATGGCCATAAGAGAAGTGCTCTGCCTTTTTTAAAAAAAAAAAAAAACACAACCAAACCCAAACAGAGAAAACCAACCTGTCTCTCCTGTTCAGCTGATCCATGGCAACTTGCCTCTTGGGAAAAAAAAAAAAAGATTTGTAGTAATTTATTTCCCATTCCTTTACTCTGTACCTAAGTCCTCTTTTGTTTTTTTTTTGTCTTTTGCCATTTTTTGCAGTTATCTATGTGATGTCTTTAGTAATATTTAAAGTACCTGGAAGTACCTGGAAATCAAATGAACAGGTGAAAGTAGCTGATCCCTCTGCTTTTGAGTAGAAGCTATTCTAACTTTTAGTATTCGTTTGATTTGGGGACGAGATCCGGTGCTTGGTGAAATGTGCTGAATTTCTCCTTCATTATGCTATTGTAACTGGGACAAAACCTTTAATCTAAAAATATATTCCCCCTACTCGACTTTTCAAATTTTGTGTTTTGATAAACTTGACGCTTTGCAAGTACTTCGTTGCTTGGCTTCTGAGCCTTGAAGTGGGACACTATTCCATTGCATAAATTAGTCATAAAGGCAAACTAAATTTTCCATTCTGTTGTTGCTAAGGGAAATGCTGTAGGGCCTGGGAAGGTGGGCGGGCAGAGGGGTGGTGATGGGGAGCTCCTGGGAGCGAGGGAGCGACTGTGCCTGGGCAGGGACCCACAGCCGAGGGATGCGGGAAGGTTCACAGAGGCTTTTCTGGCAGCCTGAGATTGCCCTGACAAGTGAGGGGAAACCGCCACAATCTTTCCCGACAGTGTTAATGTCTGTCAGAACTTGCTGTTTCGAATTTTGTGTCTGCATTTGCCAGGTGAAGATTGAAGTGAGGACAGTTTGAGCTGGGAGAACAGTTGAAAGCTCATTCCCTGCTAATGAGTTCCTCATTTAACTGGGTTAAACTTTGCTAGCCTGTGTTGGTTGTTAAATTTTCCCCTAATGAATTAACAATGTCAAGATGTCAAGAAATCCATCCAGTATAACTTAAGATCTGCATGGAGCTGTTTAAATATGTGCTAAAAGATAAAGTCAGTGTTGGTGACGAAGGGCCATCAGGTAACCTGAAATACATTTCAGTCAAAACTGGGGAAAAGGAGTCACCAGTCCTTCACGCTAAAGGGTAAGCATCTGCTCCTCTCGTTCCAGCAGTGTCAAAGTGTCACTTGAGAGAACTTCCACTGAAGCCTTCTTTCTCTTTTATTGCTGCATCATTCCATAGTGACCTTTTGGCATTAGATCCCACAGACGTAGTTGGAGAGACACACAAATGACATCGTGTCTCTCATTGTGCACTCTTGACATACATTCTTTTATCCCTTCTGTGGATAAAGAAGGGATAAAACATAAATTATTAAATTTGTAATACATCGGTAAATCCATCATATTTTTAAGCCAGTATTTCTGCACTTGCTGCTGTACCAGCAACGGTATTGATGATCTCTGAAATATATGCTTATGTTTAATCTAGCCTTAAGTGGGTAACAGTTTTTTTGCCTAATAACAAATTATGAATGGTACTCTAAAGGTNTTTCCCCTAATGAATTAACAATGTCAAGATGTCAAGAAATCCATCCAGTATAACTTAAGATCTGCATGGAGCTGTTTAAATATGTGCTAAAAGATAAAGTCAGTGTTGGTGACGAAGGGCCATCAGGTAACCTGAAATACATTTCAGTCAAAACTGGGGAAAAGGAGTCACCAGTCCTTCACGCTAAAGGGTAAGCATCTGCTCCTCTCGTTCCAGCAGTGTCAAAGTGTCACTTGAGAGAACTTCCACTGAAGCCTTCTTTCTCTTTTATTGCTGCATCATTCCATAGTGACCTTTTGGCATTAGATCCCACAGACGTAGTTGGAGAGACACACAAATGACATCGTGTCTCTCATTGTGCACTCTTGACATACATTCTTTTATCCCTTCTGTGGATAAAGAAGGGATAAAGCATAAATTATTAAATTTGTAATACATCGGTAAATCCATCATATTTTAAAGCCAGTACTTCTGCACTTGCTGCCGTACCAGCAATGGTATTGATGATGTCTAAATATATGCTTATGTTTCATCTAGCCCTAAGTGGGTAACAGTTTTTTTGCCTAATAACAAATTATGAATGGTACTCTAAAGGTCGGGTAAAGCATCCCTTCTGCAGACTGCGCAATTTATTTTTGAAAGCAAAAAAGCTGTTTTTTTTTGTGGACTGTTTTGAAAATGAGCTGTGTCTCTCCAAAATCATGTATAGAAGATGAAAAATATTCTTGATGGTGTGGGTAGGGGTAAAGAGGGGAGGACAAAGATGGTGTTAGAAGTATTGTTGGCGAATGCATCAGACTGCAGGTTGATATTTGTAATAAGACAGTAATTTCAAATACTGTGCTTTCAAAAGACACTACTGGAGCCTCAGGGAGCAGATATGTCGCCTGCTATGTAATAATCTTTTCAGTCTCTTTTGCATTTATTTACAAACAAATCTGAGGAGTAACGTCTCTTACTTTTTAAAATTCACCGATGCAAATTTAAAAAATAGACCAGATTTCATTAACTGTCTTTCCTCAGAATAAAATTTATAATAAATAATTATTCTTAAATATGTGATTGATCTTTAATTTTTCAGTACAAGTCCCAGAAGGTGTGTATTTGAGTTAAAAGGTAGCCTTTGTCAGCGATAGTGTGACAAAGTCTGTGTGATGCTGCGGTTCACAGCAAAACGCAATGGCAGCAAATTGCTGTGATGCTTCATAATCACACGCATTCTGGGTTTGTGTAAGTCAAGTCTTTGTTAATTATAGTACACAGCTTCCCTCTGGCCATGAAAAGAACGTATTTGACATGTAAGAAAACGTAAAGAAATGAGAGTGAGAAAAACTGGGTTTGAAGTTAATGTCCTGGATCTGACAGATGAAGACAATGCTGAATGGGACCCACTTTAGCAAGAAATTAATTTTGCTGTAGATACTGTATGTTTGGATTTACTGAGGAGTTGAAAACTGGAAAGTGATTTCAGCCATGCTTGGGTTTCTCTGATCCTCAATGAAAGCAGAGTATTATTTGTTCCATGGACTCCAGTGCTTGACAGTAAACTAGAAGAATGGGAATAAACAGGACTGCATTAAAGCATCCCTCTTGTTTTCTGAATACAACGAGGCAGGTCGTAACAGTGCACCAAGTAATTGAAAGGGATTGGTTTCTAGTGTGCTGGATTACTCCTTGTGTCTCCAGAACTACTGAGCAGATTGACATTTAAGATTTCCCCCCTTCTATCCATCGAGAAAAAAAAATCCCTGAAGCGATTCCTTGTAGTTGAAGGGAATCCCATGTAGTGCTTCAGGAAGCAACGTAAGGTTTTCCAAGTGAGCTGTACTTGTGCTGGTGAGGAAGGAGTGGGGACTAATGAGGGGGCCTTTCCCTAATCCTGCGTTTCAATTTTTATCGTAGGAATTTGGTGAAAAGTATGTACCAAAAATAAGGATGGGGAAAATTATAGGGAAGTATTTTAAGCTTTTCTGAAAATCCTTTTCTGTACCTTTTCCTCTAACTTCAATTTCCTTCACAAAAGCATCTTCTGACTGTGGTCAGCAACAATTCAGAGAACGGGGTTCTGCAATAGCTGTTCTGATTTTTCGGTGCTTAGACTTCTCAGGGACTCATAAATGTTTAGGTACCAGACTGTCCACGTTCGGTTTCCACAGATCTCCCGCTTCAAGTTATTACATTCAGTAATGCTCTTTCAGGTTATTTCAGAATGATTCTGATTCATCATTTTGTAACACCTGATGTTCTCCTGTGCTGGGCGAGCTAAAATTCTCCTAGCCCCCTTTCATCTTTGTGCCTGCTGGATGATGAAGGGCGTTTGCTTTCAGACACTCTTCTGTATCCCAAAATGTTTGTTTTCTGTCCTGCCCAGGGTCATTGCAGGACTTCAGAAGAAGTTTACAAACTTCAGAGGAAGTTGTTGAGATGAACCCGCTGTAGTCCCGCTCCTCTGGGGTCACTGAGGAGGCCCGCTGTGTTGGTGTGTTTGGCCGCTTCATGGCAGTCAGAAATCTTGTTTGCTGGTGCATCCCACTTTCTGCAGTTCTCTTCCATCTTTCTAACTTTCTAATCTACTAATTCTTAGCAGTTCTTTGCAACCTACACGGCGCGATAAAGCTTTTCACTCCCTGAAGTGGCTGCGCCGAAATGACATGGTAATTGCTTCATTTTTATGAGACTAAGCATTTCAGGAGGCTTCGAGCCTTTCTCGGTGTGGGGTGCTCTGCTTGGTGCCCAGGAGCTGCTTTACAGCGGCTACAGGAACGGAGGTGGCAGAGCGGTCAGCACTCACAGCAAGGCAAAGCTTCTCAGCTCTGTGGCACAGCTGAAGAAAGATCCTGGGGCTTGGCAGTCCTTCTGGAGAAAAAGAAGAGAAAGAGGAGAAGGGTGAGGCAGAGCACAGCTCCAGGCTCCCCAGTCCTGCCTTCGGAATGGGCTGCTGCCTTCAGCTGGCACTCTCCTGGGGCAGCCCACCTCTCCTGGCAGCAGCCAAAGGGCAGCTTGGGCTTTCCTCCCGAGCTGGTAGCAGGCAGGAAGGTCTTCTGCTGCCCCAGCAGCCTGCTGCCCCGCACGGATCCTGCCTTTGCCTTCCTCCAGAGCTTCTGCTGCCATCCCTGAAAACAACTGGGAAAGGGTCACGTTTTCAGACGTGCCCAGATTGTGCTCTCTCCATTTTTGGGAACTATTAGTGAGGTTGTTTAAAGTTGTCAGAAAGTTGTTAAGAAGTCAGAGTGTGAGGAAATTCAGCTCCTGGCAAGGGAAGAGTTGGGTGCCCCGACGTCTGAGAGCTTCATTCCTGGCTTGTTACTCCCTGCCCACACTGCAGGGGTACATCATGTTCTGAAGCTTTGCTTCACAAGGAAGAGTACTTCTGTAATCAGCACATGGTGAAGAGATAATTAAGCCTTGAGAGGTTATAAGATTTGTGTTGGAAATGGAGAAAATATATTCTGAATATGAGTTTTCATTTGTAGAGAGAGATATTTTAAGGGCAATCAACTTTTTGGTTTACAGTTCAGGCGCTGGGCAGCAACTGATAGCAGAACCTTTTAGCACTCCACGTCATGTTTTTAAATGAATTTGCATAAAAAGATTTATTGTGACCTTATAGAAATAGTATAGAAAAAACCCTCGAGTAAAGCCTTCCGTGTGCTCAGAATCTGCTTGCCTTGTGTGTATCCATCCATCGCAGCTGATCCCAGCCTCTCTGAAGGGAACCTGGGGAGGGGAGCCACAGTGAGTGGGACTCTGATTGTTGCTTCAATTCTGTCCCAAGGTATTCATAAGCTGCCAAAAACCTGGGGAGCTGAGCTGCGTGGGTAGAGCGTGATTTCTGAGACAGCAGATGACTTTTGCCCTGGAGTCTTTAGCAGAGAGACCTCTTTCCTCTCTGTTTCTGACTGAATCTGTTTTGACAAAAGAAGAGCTGAGTCTTTATATTTTGTCTTTGTTTTCCAGCGTGTTTTATATGCCTGCATTACCAAACTATAAATCACAGAATAAATGGATGCCACATTCAAGAGGGTATTTCTTGAACTTAGGCCAGTTTGCTGCAGCAGGGTCGGTACCCAGGGAGAAGAGCGTTACCTTCCAACCTGTTGCTTGAGCCAAAGGCATCCTCTGAGAGGGGAAATAGCCTTCCTTCCCCACAGATAAAAGCATGAGATTGGATTGCATTGACTATGGTAATTGTCTGCTGTAGATCAGAATTGCTGCAATTACTTTGAGGGTATGGCAAACAGTTTTTCTTCTTTTTTTTTTCCTGCCTTGTGTGTGGGGAAATCCAAAGAACGTGGATTTTTTGTTCTTTCTACACAGACCAAAGATTGTCTCCAAAGTGCTGAATCAAAGCACATGGTTTAGAAGACGGTCTGGCCTTGCACCGAAGGCCACAGGATTACCAGTATCCCAGCCTCCAGAGCTGCCTCCTTGCTATTTCCAGCGTAGTCCCCCCGAGAGCTGGGCAGCCGTGTCTTATTGCTGTGTTGAATTTGGGACACGTCACCTTCCAGCCCTTCAGGATTTTTTCTCTCCATGTTCAATTACCCGCTTAAAGGAAGGAGAGAGTCAGACTGCTTGGATTGATGGAGCTAAGCTGACTTTTAAGCCAAGGATTGTATCAACTGAGTTTTAGGAAAGAGTAGAAAAACAGATAAAATGATGGCCCAGCTGTTTCTTTTAGAGCCACCTGCACATTCCCTAAATTAACTACTTCACTAAATTCTGGTTTGATGGCTCAAATGGTGACTGTTGGGGTAAGTATCCTTGAAGGGAAGCGATAAAGTACAGAAAGTAGGGACAGGAACTTAACTTTTTCCTAGCAACAGACAAAATCAAACAACCTCACCCTCTCCTGGTATTTTTCTTGGTTTAAGGTGAGATGGATAGGGATGTTTTAGTGGCACATTTTTGCTATCTGGTCTAGAGTTCCACAAAGGTTTGAGTTCTGTCTGAATCTGTTGATTGATTATTTAAGAACAAACGTTGAATTATGTCATGAATGGAAGTTGTTTGTGTTTTTTTTTTTTTTTCTGTCAGTAGCCAAAATCTGATATACTTAGGTCTTGTTCTGTTCTGTGGATATAAACAAAAAGCTTTATCAACATAAACTGATTTAAGCTAATGACAAATAGGATTCCAAAACTCCAACAGGAACGGAATTCACAACCAGTACATACTGACACAGTATGATTGAAGCTGATGCTCTTATACCTGCTTATGCCACAATAATTTTATTTTTAAGATTCCCTTCCCATGAAGACAGGTCCCAACTGTTTATGAACAGCATTTTGCCAGCCTGTCGTTTGTGTGCCACCAGAAGATGCTAGCAGGGCTCCGTAGCAATGCATTCCAGCTCTTCAAAGGCAGGGCAGGCAGTGCCAGCCAGGGTGGCAGGGCGAGACGCCTGCACCAACCTGTGAAGCCCATCGTGGAGCTGTTCCCTATTCTTCTGACTCCTATGGGATGGGCAAAGACATTGAAAAGGGAGGATATGTTACTAGGGGAAGCAGTAAGTTTAAGTGCATCGTTTAGGTGGGGGGTTGGGCTGAGAGGACAGTTTTTTCCTATTGCCTCTTGTATTCTGCTGCTCTTGTGCACATGATGGAAACCTTGAAGGGTTTTTCTGCAGAAAGCAGCAGTACAAAATATACTTAAGTTTCATCTTTTTCCATTTAAAGATTGCCTATGAATTTCTGTAAGTATAAGAATGTCTTTTCTTTCTTTGAGGCTGGTGAGCAACTGTATATGCACTTGTATATTCTTGTATATGCAGTTTCATTGACTTATATTAAATGCCCTTTTGTTTTGTGAAATATCCACACACCTGTCTCTTCTAACACTTCCTTTACAGTACTTTTTAAAGTTATCCCTGAAGCACACTGCCTCTTTTCCTTTCCTTACTGGTTTCCTTTTCCTCAATTTTGTCAAGTTCCCTGTGTTCCTTAGAGACTGGGATCATCCCATTCTTACATTTCTTACATTTTGGTGGGCTGAAAGGCTTTAAATTTTCCACAAGTTCCTTTACTCCTGCTGTGCTCCTGGTACAGAAATAATGTGTTTGGAACTGCAGATCATAAATAAATACTTTCTATAATTTTTAAGTGGGATTTAGATAGCAGATATGCACCAACACCCTCCTGTGTCTTAACAGGGACTCAACTTCCACCTTCATTGATTGCTTTTGGAAAAAATCCATAAAATAATAGTGTGTGTGTGAAAACCGGTGAAGTCAGATTTTCAGTCTCATTCAGTATTTTAAATAAGCTAACTGGTTATTGTTGTTTCGATCCTAAATTCTCTGTTGTCGTTTGTGTTGCTTTTGGAGATCATTTTCCATCTCAAGATATTTATTTTGAGGTTTGGAGAGCAAAGATACAAAGATAACAGGGCAAGACATTTTGTAGCTTGGTGTCTCCTGCTCAGTACTTTTTAACAGCGTCTCTTAAAATAGAAATGCAAAACTGTGTGTCCTACTTTCCCCTCCCTAAAATAGATGCCTTTTGTTAATTTTAGATACAGCAGAGCAGGATATGTAATTAAGGATATCAAAGAATCCATATGATATTCAACAGGGTCCCAACATCAAGGACAAAAGGAGTCTGGCAACAGCTGTCCTTAACGATTCGGTTTGTAAAATGTATTCTTTTATTTCAGGAAGCTGGATGCTTTCATCTATGATGCAGCGGTGCTGAATTACAAGGCTGGAAGAGATGAAGGCTGCAAACTTGTCACAATCGGGAGTGGGTACATCTTCGCCACAACGGGCTATGGAATAGCGCTTCAGAAAGGATCACCTTGGAAGAGACAAATTGACCTAGCCCTCCTCCAGTTTGTTGGAGATGGTAGGGACCAACCTTCTTCCTCTCTTTTCTTTCTGTGTGCACACCTAATGCAGTTCTATTAGCCCTGAGCCTTTTACTGCTGTTCTCTTCCAGTCTTTGAACAACCCAAAGAAATGCAAAACAAACGAGTAACATTATTTCTCCACACTGAGACAGGAATTCTCTTCCACTGTGTTCTAACTCCCCTCCCTGCCAAGGACTTTTGCATTATTTTCAGAAGGTGTTTTCATGCACATCACAAAGTAATGCTGGCCTTGGTGTTAAAGACCATTTCTAAATTTATTTATTTTCTTTTTTTATTTTTGCCTTTGAGCAATTCCCAAAGAGTTTTTGCTTGGTAGATGAATTCTCTATCAGCATGGCTGTTTTGCTATTTAAAATATTTTGCTCAGCTCTGAACTGGTGTGAGTGATTCCTGATCTAGGGGGATTAATTTAAACTTCTGGTAAAAGAATCTTTATGGAATTGAAGTAGGGTGACTAGTTTTATTGGATTTTAAACTGTTATTTTTCATTCTAACACAAAAATAGAAGAATTTTAGGCTTTATTTGGCACTTCTGCCCTGCAGAAGAAAATATACTGCACATCTTTGATATATTTGTAGACCATAATAATGACTCTTTCTCCACATAGGGCTTCAACTACATTTTGACTGTAGGGATGTTTCTTTCCCACAGTGAAACTACAGGCCTTTGACATGTACATGCAAATAAATGTATGGTTTAAAACATTTCTGAGTTACAGCTGACTAAACTCCTTCATTGGATTGGAATCTGGTGTGTGCCACGTAGTCTTTTGGATATTTTTTATTACATAGATGCATGTTTTAATTTTGTGTTTCTTTGTCAGTGGAAAAGAAGGTTTTATTGACCAGTAAGTATGTGCTTAAGATGAGCGGCAGCTGCCGCTGAGGCAGAGAATGGTACATTTCTGTCTTAATGTCACAGTTTGAATGGTAAAGTGTGGGACCTGAGCAAGTGGCCAAGGAACAAGACTTTAATTTTCATACTGGAGACAGTGAGTGTGTTAGTCTTCCAGCACCTGGATTATATTCCTATTGTAATACTAAACAACTGGAGGAAACGCAGCCATCGTGACTGATGCATCTTGCCTGGTGTACACGTAGAGATGCCGGTGTCATCATTATTGATCTGTTGGATTTAGAGAGTCTTATGGAAGAAACGCTGTATGCCTCTGCTAAGAAATGAATGCATGACCCATAATAGCTAAGTTTCAAGCAATTACGTATTCCTGTTTTAAACAGTTGCAGTTAATTGCCTAAAATATTTGCTTTATTTTTTTATTTCTGATTATTTTTCGAATAGAATATTTTTCTAGTTGTGTAGTACTACTGAGAAGTGTTAGGTGCTGTGATTCGGATGCATTTTTAGATGGCAGAGTTGAATCTGAGAAGTTTGAATTATTTGTCCCAGACTAAAGAAGAAAATGCTTCTGTAGGCTGAAGGAGGATCTGAAGTGAAGCCCCTCAGTTGTGGGCTTAAGCTTTCCTGATATTTCCAGAGTATCACTGAGGTTTTCATTCTTTTCACCATGCACTTCTTCATGCTCACCCTTTCAACATTTTTGATACTTCTCATCCAATAAAAAGGAATGAAATCACAGGGAAAGAAAATACACTAAATAGAAGGGAAAGTGTTCGAAGCTATTCAAGCTCATCAAAATACCAAAGGCATTTTTATGCATTTATTTCTATGCATTTTTATGCATTTCTTTGTCTCTAAATATCAGGTAGAAAACAAATTGGGTGAGATGAAAGAGGAAAAAATCTTACCGTGTATTTACACTTTGAGCTGTGGATTTACACGGCATATGGATGCTTATCTCTTTAGCCCGTTTTTAGTAGCTGAAAATAATACAATAATACAAATGAATTGTCTACAAAACTCGGTATTCAATCTTCTATCTGAATAATTTATAGCGTTGCAATAGATGCAGGTAGCATTTGGGCGAATGAAACCTCCTTGTGAATTGTCTGCTCCCGTGTTCATCAGACTCAGATCCGACTTCAGAAGATGAGCAAGTTGTCAATAGGCAAACCATGGGGATTGTGAAGCTGCTTACGGCATTTTTTTAGTGGTATTTTTCTATACCTTTAGAAGCTACTCTGAACAACCCATGAATGCTAAAATGTTCATTTTCTCTTGTAAAGGATCCTTAAGTTTGTTCAGGAAATGGTGTGGGCACTCTTAAGAGAATAGCAGTTGGACAAATATGATGTGTAGGAATTATTGTGGGTAAGTTTCCTTTAGTCCCAGAAATGTTTGCTACCTTGTCTTATTTCATTGAGTCAAAATGATAGCTTTCAGGGAAAAACAAACAAACAAACAAAAAAAAACAACCAAAGAAACGAAGTGAGGTGGGGGAGAAAACAACAAACCCTAAGAATGATATTGAGGTTGAAATTTCTTCTACTGATTTATGAAGGACATTGCAGGTGAACTGGAACAAAACACCAAGAAATTAAAGATAAAGAGTGATTGCTGGGAACTAGCATGACCTGATTTTGTAATCTGCATCTAACTTCAGTAGTTTGATGAGTTTTCGCTATGAGCTTATGGAACTCTGTTTGGTGAATTAGAAGGGATGACCCCAGAGTTCACACCAACATCACTTCGCTGTATTGCTAAAAATCTCTTTGAAGTTGCTAAGACTAGAAGCCAGTGTGGCTGGGGAGAGTTTAATCTAAAAATGATACTCCTGGGAAAGCCTCTGGAGCCTGAATGAGGTTGTTTCAGTAGAGGCAGACACAAAGGAAGGCAGAAGTACTTCTTTCACATGTATAGCTTCTACAGAATTTATTATTCTCTAAGACTAAGACTATAAAACAGCAAAGCATCTAGTAGTGCTGAATTATTATTCAGTATATGTAATAGAACATTCATCACATTATGGAATAATTTCAACGAATTATTAGAAATCTAATGAGTTCCATAACTGTAAGAAAAAATCCTAATGAGTTGAGCAAACATAATTTCTTGATGTGAATGTTAACACGAGGATAGAACCTTTTGGATGGTACTAGGTATTTGGATAAGACCATGTCATTTGTTTAAGACTATGTCTGATTGCACCTAAAAACTGCCATGATCTCATCTCTCTTTTACATTTACACAGTTCTGAGAGAGCCTTTGGAAATGTGTTTCAAAGCTTTACATTTCCTGTGCATGTGTCTTTCTCCTCTGATTTTCTCATTTGATTTTTTCCTTTTTCTAAATTATTCTCCTGTCTGAGACAGTTCACTTACAGATTGAAATGAAATTTTTGCACAGTGAATGGGAAACTTTTCCCTCTTCCTTGCTGATATAAAACATCCAACTGACTTGTTAATGTAGGAGCAATTCTTCATACTTTCCAAAGCACGATGCCTTTTCTGCATCAAAGCGATGGCTTTGAACCCTCATTTTTATCTTGTTGTCACTGGAAAAATAATGAGATAAATACAGAGGGATAAGGATTGCGTTAGGGATACCTTGAAGCTTAGAGTGGGAGGTTTATGTGTAGATGAGTAGCGTTCTGATCCCAAGGATAGTGCTACTGGGTGGACAAATTATACTGGCAATTAACAATTGCACTGCGAAAGCGACTCTGAAGGAAGGAAAGGCTACAAAATGCCCAATTTGTTAATCTAATGAAGAGGGAAAGAGACTGAGGGAAGGAGGATAAGAAGGAGTAGCTGAGGAATTTAAAGAATAACTACTTAGTTGTCTCAAAAATCAAATTATCCCAAAAATGTTTTATCATTTGGTCTGTGAGGGTTCATAAACATCGCCCAGTTCATGGGAAGTGGAGATAAATACGCATGTTAGTATAAGATTCATTGCTTTGGAACACTGAATCTTTTTAATATAAAACATTAGCAGTTGCTTTTTCTTGTGTAAGGGATAGGATCGTGAATTTCTGGCTGTGTACATCATGTCTCACTATCTGAAAAAACTTCCAGTGGATGATTATCATCTACAGTTTTATTTAAAGAAGTTGGTCACCAGGGTAATTCTCTAAAAGTGAGTGGTGGTTGTGCTTTTATTTGGCTGCTGTGGTCACAAGATGGAACTTTCATTGTTTTTCAACAGAGAAATAAAAATCTTTCTACTGAGACTATTTTTCAATCTTCTGTGGAGAAATAGAAGCACCCAGGAGTTGGAAAGCAACTGAAATGATGTGGCTGCTAAGAGCCAGCGTTTTATCTGGAGCTTCTGCACACAGCCATGGGAATGTGGCAGAACAGAAACGTTGGGCACTGAAGAATCGCATGATGCGTGCTTTGATTTCTTTTCTAACCCTCTGTAGAGAGCAGCTGGGCAGGCTGACGTACCCAGAGTCCAGCATCTTACCCCAGCAGCTGTCAGCACCTCTTTTGTGCCAGCTTGCCATGGGAGAAGTGCAGTAGAGGCTCAGGCACACAGCCTGCCTCATGTAGTAGGTCTGTAACCGCTGGACTGCATCATTTTTGGTAGTACCTATGTTCCCCCAGTCTTCAGGAGCAGGAACTTCTGGCCAGCTGTCTGAAGGCCCAGGTCTTGCTAATTCTCCTCTGGCTTGGGCTGCAGGGTGCCACTGAAGTAGAGTGGTACTTCTCTAAAAATATCCTGCAAAGCAGTTTGAGACATGTTGCTTCTGAAATCTGTAGCATCATGTCTTTGGGATTTGGAAGAGAGTCACTGGTGCCTAGTAGGTGAGGAGAACTTACTCTTCCCTTTTCCTTTTTCCCTTTCCCTTTTCCCTTTCCTTTTTCCCTTTCCTTTTTCCCTTTCCTTTTTCCCTTTCCTTTTTCCCTTTCCTTTTTCCCTTTCCTTTTTCCCTTTCCTTTTTCCCTTTCCTTTTTCCCTTTCCTTTTTCCCTTTCCTTTTTCCCTTTCCTTTTTCCCTTTCCTTTTTCCCTTTCCTTTTTCCCTTTCCTTTTTCCCTTTCCTTTTTCCCTTTCCTTTTTCCCTTTCCTTTTTCCCTTTCCTTTTTCCCTTTCCTTTTTCCCTTTCCTTTTTCCCTTTCCTTTTTCCCTTTCCTTTTTCCCTTTCCTTTTTCCCTTTCCTTTTTCCCTTTCCTTTTTCCCTTTCCTTTTTCCCTTTCCTTTTTCCCTTTCCTTTTTCCCTTTCCTTTTTCCCTTTCCTTTTTCCCTTTCCTTTTTCCCTTTCCTTTTTCCCTTTCCTTTTTCCCTTTCCTTTTTCCCTTTCCTTTTTCCCTTTCCTTTTTCCCTTTCCTTTTTCCCTTTCCTTTTTCCCTTTCCTTTTTCCCTTTCCTTTTTCCCTTTCCTTTTTCCCTTTCCTTTTTCCCTTTCCTTTTTCCCTTTCCTTTTTCCCTTTCCTTTTTCCCTTTCCTTTTTCCCTTTCCTTTTTCCCTTTCCTTTTTCCCTTTCCTTTTTCCCTTTCCTTTTTCCCTTTCCTTTTTCCCTTTCCTTTTTTCCCTTTCCTTTTTCCCTTTCCTTTTTCCCTTTCCTTTTTCCCTTTCCTTTTCCCTTTCCTTTTCCCTTTCCTTTTCCCTTTCCTTTTCCCTTTCCCTTTCCCTTTCCTTTTCCCTTTCCCTTTCCCTTTCCCTTTCCCTTTCCCTTTCCCTTTCCCTTTCCCTTTCCCTGCCTCTTCCATTTCTTCTTCCTCTTTCCCCCCCTCTCCCTTCCTCCTTCCCCTTTCCCTTTCCCTTTCCCTTTCCCTTTCCCTGCCTCTTCCATTTCTTCTTCCTCTTTCCCCCCCTCTCCCTTCCTCCTTCCCTTCCTCTGCCTTTCTATTTTTTTCTTTTTTTTTTTTTTTTTTTTTTTTTTTTTTGAACAAATGAGA
>VZRU01010147.1:685-47478 GCA_013398155.1 Pedionomus torquatus | reverse complement strand
CCATTTCTTCTTCTTCTTTCCTCCCTCTCCCTTTCTCCTTCCCTTCCTCTGTCTTTCTATTTTTTGCTTTTTTTTTTTTTTTTGTTTTTATTTGTGAACAAATGAGATTATTGAACTGCAAATGACAAAGCTGCTTTGGAATTAAGAGAGCAAGAGGGCTTCAAAGCCTGCATGGGATGGAGAGAAAGAAAACAAGGAGCCTTTAGCTGTGAGGGATGGAGCAGAAATAGAGAGATAAAAGATGTATGACAGCAGAAATGGAAGGACACAAGGAAGAGAAAAATGCTGTGGAGAGAGGGCAAGTGTGGGGAGGAGGGGGAGAATACCAGCCACTTGGCCAGGTCAGGCGTCCACCACGTCCAGGTGTTTATAACCTCCTGTGCTACCTGCAGGTGTACAGGCTCGGTTCAGATGAAGGTCTGGGAAGAGATCTCCAGGAAAAGAGGGGCAGATGGCAGAGCTGCAATAATCCCTTAACTCTTAAGGCTGCAGCCTTTGAAACAATTAGAGACACAGGGATGTAAAGAGAGAAACCGGTTTGGGTTTGAGTTTTCACAGAGAGTCTGTTATCGGCTTCCTATTAACTTTCAGTTCTGGTTAATCTTAATGCGCTTTTAGGATGGCTCAGTGCACTAAGAATTCTTTTCCTGTGTGGATAATTGCTTCTCACTCCTTAGGGGTAGTGGGTAACTGTGGAAATATGATTTGCCCCGTTACATGTGGAAGGGGAAAGCTCTTTGCTATTTTTTTCATATTTTAGCATAAGCCTTCCAATTCACTGTCGATGATGAGGGAGCGTGGCAGCGTGACTCACACGGGCTGTTGAAGACCAAGGAGGAAACGCATATGTGATTATAAGGACATATTTTCGGTGCGTGCTGCTCAGGCAGGATACAACCACAATCCCAGTGATTCTCTGTTTATATATTTAGTGTCCTCCTTAAGCAGTGGGTGGAACAAATGTGTAAGTGTATAAGCGGAGGGCGTTTGTGTGGCTGAGCAAGAGTTAGAGGGATTGTAATGTTGAAAGTCGTGCTTAGCAGTTCTGCTAATTCATCCCTGCCTAATGGGGGCACGCAGAGTGCAGGCGTTAGCTCACCATAAGTTTAGTGCTGTCAGTCCTCTGTCTTCCTCTTGCTATTTTTACAGGGGGGAATAACTCAGAAAAGGAGAGTAAGAGGGATTGTTTGGGGGAATCCAAACAATTCAAAGAGTTGCTGTGCTTTTATATAATCTCGCCTATGAAACGTGCTGTACGGATCATGTAACTAGGTCGGATTGAAATTGATGAGCTTATTGAACCAACCACACGTCAACCCATTTGACTTCTGACTCCTTTACTCAGGGTAAGGACCCTCTTAGGTTAGGGGCTGTGAGTGATGGGGTGATGGAGCTACCTTCCTCATCCATCATCTAGTGGGAGTTCTCACCAGAGTCAAGTGTGAAACAGCATGTCCCTAAATTTGGAAACTGCCTTTTGTCCAGTCTGAATAAGCAGATGATTCTGATAGTGCCACCACAGTTCTTTGAAGATGATGCCCTACATCTGACCAGTGTGAAGATACATACTTAACTCTTTTATTCAAGATCTATGATTGTTCCCTGTCAGTTTTCTTTACTTGCATGCTGGTTCCTCAGGCTGAACCTCAGCTTAGCACTTTGCTCGAGTCCCCACCCTTATACCATCAATACCAGCCTGTTTCTTTTTGCACCTTCTGCTCTGTCACGTGCACTGTGACCTCCTGCTGGGGTGGCCTCCTCCTGCCCTGCACCTTATACAAGGCGTCTGGTGTGCTCAACCAAGAGAACACCAAAGGTCTTGTGCTGCAGCTTGGCTTCCTCCCCTTGGACAGAGCATCCTTCCCTTGCTTGCCCGCTCCGCTCCTGCAGAGTTTGCAGGTCACACCTAGGGAGGGACAGTTGCAGTGTGTGAAGCAACACAATCTAGGGGAGAATTAATTTTTCCAGACAACTCTCAGTGGTTTTTGGAGTCAGAGGGCTCCAGTTGCAGATAGTTGCCTGATAGGCCTGCTCCAGGACCTGGCATTGGTGCGGGCGTATCCAGCACCAGAGGTTTCCACAGCTCAAGTGGTTGTAGGTGCCATTGGGCAATGGATCTTGCTGTGTGAATCCCATCTCACACCTGTGGCCAAGAGAGCAGTAGCCCATTTTAGAACTGCCACTGCCAGAGAAACCATCATTAGGCTATTTTTCCCTCCCTTTTCATTTGGATGATAATAGGGGAATTGAAAGTAAAAGTTGGTTTTCCAATTACGAATCTTGTAAAATTAATGTAATTAGTCATCTGCTAGGATAGCTCTTCTTGCAGAGGATGTAGATATATGAAACAGCAGCCAACAGTAGAATCTTCCCAAGGGCCATTTCTATTTCCTTTCCTACTTGGTCAATGCTTTGACTGTAATCACTGTTTCTACGTTGCTGCTTGTTCTTCTCTCCCGTAAGTTCTATCTAATAGCATCTTGACAAGCATTTCTCACTTGTAGAGCTAATCCCAGAGTCATATCTCTGTTATTATTTCTTCAATTTCCCTCCGTTAAACACTCTGTCCAGACTCCTGCTGGTGGTGGTTCCTCTGGGGGTGGCTGAATGCAGCACCCCTTTTCAAAGCAAATGGTGTCCTGGGCTTCTGACTACTGTTCTGGGCTGTCACGAGTCTGTGCTCAGTCTGCCCGTGGCTCCAAGATGCTGAAACCAGGGCCAGGCTCAGCTGACCTCCCAGGAGTGAAGATCAAAGGAGATAAATTATGGGCTTTGTTTGATTTTTGAGGATGATTTTCTACCAGAGTGGAGCTCGACCCGCAGCTGCCCTGGGTGGCCCTCCCAGACACACAGAGCTTCTGGGGCTTCTTACTGACCAGGCTCAGGCACTCTTGGCTTTGCCATCGGGAGCATTCAGGGTTAGGTTCTCCATCTCTGTCCCCTTTTTCATTCTTTGTATACTCAGGGAGAGGGGGAGAAGATGCTTAGGGGCCACTCAAGCCTCAGAGGTCTTTCTTTCCTGGGATGGAGCAGCAAGTTGATTCTATTACTTGCTTTTTAAATAGGCAGCAGGGAAGGTTGTCCTACTTTACTTGTTCTCTCTTTGGATGAAAATCTTTGGGCTTGTTTATTTCTGGCAAGTTTGTAACTAGGGACATACTTGGGTAATAATGAAAGATTTTATTTTTTTGCTAATCATGAGGAAGGCATCAGAAAAGTATTGAAAAATTGTTATTTTTCAATGAAGAATAAAAAAGAAAAACCTTACCCCAAACTTTTTTTAAGTATACGTGGAGAACGACGGATTATATGGGTTTGGGGGTTATCTTTTTTATAAATAACATGTTGTTTTCAGTCTGTGTGCATCTTCCTGGATGTGTGTGTAGACGTAGAGGAAAAAACACTCAGAAAACAAAATAATACCAGTGAAATGACCCAAAGGGTAGACAGCTGTAAGCGTTGGCATCTTGTGGCTGCCCATCATTTGGGAAGCCACTGCCTTTTTCCAGAAGGTGGTCTTTTGAGCGAAGCTGAGAACCCAGGGAAGATGCCAGACCCTTAAAAGATGCTGGGCCCAGGAAATTAAGGGAATGTGAGGGTACCAGTGACACCCCTAAAAGGGGACACTTGAGAACTGGCACATCTGCAAGAGAGACAATGGCAGAAACTGAAAGGGACAGTGTGGTTTTCGGCTCCAAGAGGTTGGTGGCAGGGGTGGATGACGCTTACCACAGCCTGCAAAAGCTGCAAAGGGCTAGGATGAGAAAAAGGGTGTAATTCTGCCCTTTGATCTCTATCTTTCCTGTGTCAAGATAATGATGTTTTCATTGTGAAAAGATTTGTCAGAGGGCACACTGGAGGGTTTATCACTCCTTCCCAGAATGATGAAGTGTCAAATACACTAGAGGTATTGCACAAAATGTACAAACGAAGGAGTTTGTGACATATTCAGAGTCAGAATGGCCAACTGGGATGTTCCTGTGCAAACAGCAGCCAGAGCACTGCAGCCACTGGAAAACCCAACCGAAATGCAGAGCTATTGGAGTTTGTGCTATAACCTAAAACCACTGTAAATAATTTTGAATTATCACTGAGAGAGCTAGAATTTGGCAATTAGAGAAGACTGCACTGGGCTTCAAGTGAATATTGTGGAGTCTCAACACTGCTTGAAATATGGATCTTTAAAATACTCTTTTACTGATTCTTACCCTAGAAGCGAGGCAGACTTTTTATGATACAGCACTACAGAAAGGTTAAAAATATCTTACTGTAGGCATCATGCAGCTACTTGTGAATTTTGCAGATTAAATATACTGTGAGCATATTAAACAGAAAAATCCACTATTTTTTTTGGCCCGTTAATTTTCGAACCTTGTGCTAGCGTTATATACTTCTTGCTGAAGTCTAGAACCAGCATTTAATCGTTAATCTCATCCACGCATGGACAGATGTAGAGAATTATTCTGGCATTACGTTGCTTTTAATAACTGCTCAAAATGGAAACAAAAAGCTCTAAAATAAGGCTGATTAATATTTATAAGTAACTTAAGACACGCCCCCCCCATTAGATGCAGATTTGAACTCCATCAACACTTGGTCCATTGAGGTCTGGCG
This sequence comes from Pedionomus torquatus, assembly GCA_013398155.1. NCBI lineage: Eukaryota > Metazoa > Chordata > Aves > Charadriiformes > Pedionomidae > Pedionomus > Pedionomus torquatus. Next base: position 42,864 of record VZRU01010147.1, on the reverse strand, counting down.
TATTGAGGTTGCTGACTTAGATTTCCAAGGCCTTTGTTATGGAATATTTGGAGCTCTTAATTGCTAATTAGAATTATGCACACATGGAGCTGACCAAACTCTCCAATGCCTAATAATTACAATTTTCTGGCTTTTCATGTGCCAAGACTTGTATATTGCTGTAGGTGTCATCACCCTACACATTGACCACACAAGTTAGACCACCCAAAAGGATTGGAACGACAGCAATGTTCCTCCAAAAGGACTTGATTCTTTTCAATATTTTTTTTTTTTTCTGAAGCCTCAAAGTTCAGCTTTTTGAATTCTGATGCTGGGCCAAGTTTGGAAGTGGCTGATTTTTATCACGAATGAATTGACACTCCAGCTAAAAAACTCATACTTGAGGATTTTGTAATAAAAAAGTTATGCCTTCTGTAAATAGCTGGGGTAAAATGTAATGGGCAGGAAGAGCAATAAATAAATAGGGCATATTGTAGCAGTTTTAGAGGATCAGCTATGCTGAAGTGTTATTCCAGCTGCATTAGGAACTGTTTTGTCTGTGTTTCTGTGAGTATACACACACAAATGCATAGAAATATATTCTGTTAGTAGGAACTGATTTATATAGGTAGACCAGAACTAATAGCCCGATCTGTCCATTCCCAGGTAATATTTCAGAAATCTGACAATCCAATGGTGCTTTGCAACCTATGAAATTGTGGGTTGCTTTTGGGTATCGATGAACAGCGATTTCTGTTATTGTTAGTCACAATGGAAGGGATAATGCAAGAGCAGGATCGGGGAGACTCTGGGATGCTTTGTGCTTTGTAGCTTGCCAGGGTATTGTCATGTATCTCGGCTCCAAACAGGCTTGGTTGCTTTCTGTAGTGATGGTTTTGGAAAGGTTAGTGGATTATTGATAGGTACGTTAGATGTACATGCCAACGAGAAAGAAACGCAGAGGAAACAGAAAAAAAAAAAAAAAAAGGCAGGTTTAAATTCCTTTGTGAGTTTTGTTATGAATTGTAAAAGGGCACAGCAGTCAAATCAAGTTGATGTTTGACAACCTTGGGAGATGTGAATTTTCCTGTGGGCAGTAATGAGAGCCGATTGTCAGAGCCTCGGCTACCGATGCAAACCCCAGAAATACTGCGCTCTCTCTGGACCTGGGTTCTTTTCTCTTGCCTCTGTGAGTTTTATTCGTAGACCTTGGGAGGACTTGAAAGGGAGATGAGGGGAACAGTCCACTGAGGTTTAGCAGAACAAAAGAGATCCAAAGAGACAGGGAAATGCAATAATGAACTCCAATTATCTATGTATTGACAGTGTACAATATCTATACTGGTACAATTAATAATTGATTGTCCCAATGTCCTGGATTAGAAGACTTTTAAAGATTAATTAGGATTGACTTTCTTCTTTGGGCATGCTCTTAGGTATTTTGAAGTTTGAACGCTGTAATTTGGGAGAAGATACACTGCCTTTTTCAGATGTAGAGGTTCAATCCGTGCTTCAAGCCCAGAATTAACTAGGAACTGAATAATCTCTTCTACAAATTTGTGAAATGCCTTTACTAAAATGCCTCAATACTTGTCCTCCTACATCATTTTTTTTTTTCTTTCGCATTCTATGAGAAGCAATTTCTCCATCAGAATCCCGTGTTCCAGCTCACACATCCAAATTATCCATTGGCTGCAGCTTCCCTCGTGCCCTGCAAACTGCTCTTGCACAGCAGGGCATTGATCTTCCAGCCTAGCTTGAAGGCAGCTGAAATGTCAGCATAGATTCTAGCCCTTGTTTGTCTGATCTTTACTCCAGTGATGTATGGACTATAATATTGAAAATGTATTCCCTAATTCTTGCATAAGGATTAGGGATCCATAGCGTGGGAGTTTTCCCCTCAAATTTAAGCCATATCCTAAACCCAGAAATGCACCGAACCAGCTAATGCTGTATTTTCTGGCCCTCTGTGTTGCCTGCTCTGTTTTCTAGGAACAGTGAGGTCTGTGTCATTGAAAATAATAATAGAATTACTCACCTGAGTGTATCCCCAAGAGCATAAAAAGGCTTGTATGCACACGCAGTGCTTCAGCAAGAACATTAAACATTAGAAAATTAATCACATCATGCAATATAAAAAACAGTCTTGGCAGGAACAATTTCAGTTTCCCACACACCTCAGTCCACGCTGGCAGCAGCAACCACTGCCAAGTGATAGCATCCTTCATCTGGGACAAAATCTCATTGATGAAATGCGGATTCTAAGACATAAGAATATACGGCCGAGGGAAAGAGCAGATCTGCTTTCTTACCTTGGAGTGGATTGTTTTCATGGCAGCGAGGATGTGCTGTAGCCAGAAACCAGGAATGCTCTGTTTCAGGCACATGATGATGCCATTTATTTTTCTGCCGCTGCCCAGGAGGCAAGTGGTGGCAGCAGCAGAAGCCAGAGGAGTCTGGAAGGAGAAGGGCTGCGTGGTCCATGGGGGCAGGAGGGGGCAGAGGGAGGTGTCCAGGGCACCATGAGAGAGCAGGTGACATAGGAAGGGTTTGCAGGTCCTGCATCCCCCAGACCTCTGGGGGAAAAGGTAAAGTGAAAAGACAGAAAGGCAGGAGAAGAGCTGTATTTGAAAGGTACTGCTGATTACAACAAACATTGAAAAGCAAAAACTTATACAGGAAAAGGGGTGTACTGCGTGTATCCAGGTGCTGTGTCGGTTATTTTCTGTAGAAAAGCAGATGATGTATGAAAAACAATAGACTTTCCTAATCCATACTGTATCACATACAAGTGTTTTTCCTCACTTGCTGCATGGGTAAAGCTAGTTGAGCTTTCCATTCCCAATATAACATTCCTGTACTGCTTTGGGGCATTTTGCAGCCAGTGGTGGTGACGTCGTTGCTTTGCAATAAATAAAAGTAATACTAGGAAAAAAAGCAGAAAGTTTTGATAAATAATGTATCTTCTAAAGTGCTTGTAGATGAGGAGGGGGTTTAAAAGTTCAGTGATTAGTGAAATGCAGCCACCTGTCAGAGAAAATGTGACTAATGACTACTGGAGCCACGGCCCCGAGCAGCACCGAGGGGCGGCCGACTGCTGGACCTCGGTGCTATTGATTCTGTTGATTTTTCACACTTGCCATTTAATTTTTGTTATTTGGATGGTCTGCCATTTAACATTCAGAAAGACCTTGAGCTGGAAAGCTGGAGTAGAATTATGTTCTGGGAGGGATATATGGATGTAAAATATATGCAGATATTCTGATATATGCAGATATTCTGAGGTTGTTCATGAGGTTAGCTTGGTCAACTAAAAAAAAAAAAAAAAAAACAAGAAGGAAGAACACTAATAAATCAAATCCCCAGATCTCAGGGAACAGCAATACCAGAGACAACAGCAGAGAGCAGACCCGTCAGGAGAGGTTCAGCCAGAACGTTGCAGCTTATACAAAAACTGGCAATAAGGTGATCGTTGGTGTCACGGGAGAGACCTCACAGCATGACTTAAAGAGATCCTGGGAACACGTGAAATTTATTCTGTGATGATTAAGGGAAGGGCCAGAGAGAGTGTCAGAGTGGATCAGGGAGGAACAAGTGTAGGACAATGGAGATGGGAAGGCATAAAAGGCTCTGGTTGTGTGTTGGGAGGTCTGTCTGACCGAGCCCTGTGGCTGGTCGCTACAGCCTGTCCCATCTCTTGACTAAACTTAGTTCCTAGCTGGTTTTGGGATCTTGCGTTCTGTGCTTAGGAGTGTGGGGGCAAATGTGATTTGTTAGGGGACTTCTGGAAAGACCCAAGGTCCAAACCAGTGCCAGGATAAGGGGCAAGTGGGCACAGATATTTTTTTTACTTTCCTCTGAGGGTGGTGGAACACTGGAATAGGTTGCCCAGGGAGGTGGTTGAAGCCCCTTCCCTGGAGATATTCAAGGCAAGGCTGGATAAGAACCTGGGCTAGTTGGGGGTGTCCTTGGGACTGCGGGGAGGTGGGACTAGATGGCCTTTGGAGGTCCCTTCTGGCCTGGAGGATTCTATGATCCTATATTTCACAGCCCACGGCAGTGTTTGAGGGGTCTGTCAGTACTGGTGTGTTTGTGAATGACATGAGTGATGGTGTGTGCGTGTTTCACTAGCAAACTTCAGTCCTCAGTAGCTGGGGAGGAGGAGGAGAAGGATCGGGCCATCTCCGTTGGTGTTTGTGAGTGCCATGTGGGTGCTGCTGCCAACGCTGCTCTGCGTGAGGATCCGTGTGTGCATCCCCGCCTCTGGAGGACACATGCTGCCTTACTGCTGGCTGGACGTGCAGGCAGGAGCAGTGCTGGTGGCACAGGAGCAGCCTCCTGGGCCCGAGGGTGCACCAAACACAGCTCTTGTGGATGGGGAGCAGGAATCCCTCCAGTTCCACTTTGTGCTTCTGGGGTACCAGTTTTGCTCAAATCACAGATGCTGCTTCCTGGAGCAGCCAGCTCCACGCATAATTTATGAGATCTGAGGACATCTGAAACTAGGATCCTGTGAGTTGAAATCTGCTGTATTTGCAGATCCTTAGGAGATAAGACTGAAGTGCTCCACAAATGAAGCATTAAATGGTGGTGTATTTTTAAACTTGCAAAGGGTTTTGAATACTGTGGGTAGCAAACATTTGCACTCTAACTGGTTTGACTCCCTGCTCTCCCCAGGGGAAATGGAAGAGCTAGAAACCCTGTGGCTGACTGGTATTTGCCACAACGAGAAGAATGAAGTCATGAGCAGCCAGCTGGACATTGACAACATGGCAGGAGTGTTTTACATGCTTGCAGCAGCCATGGCCCTCAGTTTAATAACCTTTGTCTGGGAGCACTTATTTTACTGGAAACTTAGATTCTGCTTCACTGGAGTCTGCTCAGATAGACCAGGACTGTTGTTCTCGATCAGCAGGGTGAGTATTACTTCTGCTTTCCCCCTTCAGGCCACAGACAGAACACACCCGACCTCCCTAAAACATTCTCTTGCCTTTAATGGTCACTTGGACGTTTGAAATATGTTTCAGAGCATCAGTGTGATGCTCCAGAGCAGTCAGTGGGCTCGGGATGTACTTCCCACTCCATGGGAAGTCTTGTCCTCATTGGATTATCCTAAGGTGTGAATTAACATGTGCCAGGATAATCAGTAACCAAATGCTGAAAACTAATACATTTGGGGGAAACTTTGACAAAGAAATGGTGGAAGCTGCTCAGATGGAAAATCGATTAATTACCACAAAAAAATCCAGACAAAATAAATGTTGAATTACTGAGAGACTTTAGTTCTCAGTTTTGTGGATTTCTTAAACAAGTGGATTTTAAGCAATAAAAATATACTCAATATTTTAATAAGCTTTTCTTGATAGCAAACTTGAATAAAACATGTGAGAAAAGGCCAAACACAAGTGTCATTTGTTTGGTTAGACACTAACCAAATGATAACTTGGTTTCAATGATAACTTTACCAACCCCAAAGTGGATTTACATATCCAAATAACTGATACTTCTCATAAAATAAGGGCAGTAAGTGCTTTTGTGCTTTTCATAGATTTTTGACAAATTAGTTGGGGTTTTGCCTTTTGGTTCCTTTGAAACGGTACTTTCTTTAGGTAATTATTTTGCTGGATTTCTTTGTATATCTGAAAAGAATTGAAAAAGATCCCAAAATGCCTAATTGCTTTGAAATGTGCTGAAATTACCCTGTTGAGTAAATTGGACTGTGTTGGGACTGCATGAAAATGATTCTGCTCTATCCCATTGGGGATTGTCTAGAAAAGCATATACGCTTTAATCTGCACATTTTACGTTTCAACTTTACACTTTTGGCCTTTTACATTTGAAATTTTCCTAACTGATCTGGGGGGAAAAAATTTCAAAGGCAAATTTCTAAGAATTACAAGCTCACAGGGCTGGAAACGCCACTTGAGCTCACAGGAGTGACAGAAGAGGTTGGAGTTAAAAGTCAGGCTTCAGCTTTTTCCTCAAAGTGAACGCAAATTCAGACTTTAGAAAGAGATGGGATTTTTTTCATAGGTACTAGGACGGGAGACAGAAAAGCTGGAAGCCTTTTTATTTCAGTGAAAGTGAAAAGAACCTTAACCTGAGAAGGTTTAGGGATGTAACTTAATCACTGTTTAAAAGAACAGAGTTTTCCTCAGTGACGTTTAAGTACATTTTGGGGTACCTTCTAATCTTTTCCATAGTAGGCATGGGATGCCAACACAGACCAGGGGTTTGTAAAATACTGGCAAGTTTTCTTCTTTACAATGCCAGCAAATATGGCAGGAATTCTCTCATATCAGTGTAAGGAAATGTTATGTACTTTTAACCTTGCCGGTCATTAGATAAGTGGTGTTTAATTGTTCTTTATGGCTAATAAAAGCCAGAATGGAAGTATTTGAAATTGACACCTAGGGATTTCATTTGTTCTATATTCCTCATATTACAGGGTATTTACAGCTGCATTCATGGAGTACACATCGAAGAAAAAAAGAAGTCTCCTGACTTTACTTTGACCAATTCCCAAACCAACATGTTAAAACTACTGAGAACAGCGAAAAATATGACCAACATCAATCCTTCAAGAATTAACTCCCCTAAAAGAACAGCTGATTTTATTCAGAGAGGTTCCTTGATTATGGATATGGTCATGGATAAGGGAAACTTGATATTTTCTGATAACAGATCCTTTCAGACAAAGGATAACTTTTTTGGTGACAACATGAGTGAACTGCAGACCCTCCCCAGCAATCGACACAAGGACAATCTCAACAACTATGTTTTCCAAGGTCAGCATCCTCTCACGCTGAATGAGTCCAATCCAAATACAGTAGAGGTTGCAGTGACGGCAGAAGCAAAAGGGAACTCCAGACCCAGGCAGCTTTGGAGGAAATCTGTTGAATCTTTACGTCAAGAGTCGGTTCGTCAGGGCCAAGGTTCCCAGAGAGAAAACGGGTCAGATGAAAACAGGCAGCTTTCAGTGAAAAGCCAAAGATACCTTCCTGAAGAGATTGCCCATTCAGATGTATCAGAGGCGTCAAGCCGAGCTACTTGCCATATGGAACCTGAAAACAACAACAAGCACCACAAAACCAAGGACAATTTTAAAAAAAGGACAGTAGCGTCAAAATACCCAAAAGACTGTAGTGAAGTGGAACTGACATATCTGAAAACCAAGCCGAGCTCTCCACGGGATAAAATCTACACCATTGATGCTGACAAGGAGCCAGGATTCCGCTTGGACACACCTCAGTACATCGAGAACATCGTCCTTCCAGATACTATAGAGTTTCCTGATGTTTATCAAGATCACAATGACAACTACAGGAAAGCAGAGCACACAAACAGGACTCCCGTGCATAACGAAGACAGTCTTCCAAATAACGACCAGTATAAACTTTATGCAAAGCACTACACTTTAAAAGATAAAAATGCTTCCCTAGTTGACATGAACGATAGATACAGACAGAATTCCACCCACTGCAGGAGCTGTCTTTCCAATTTGCCCACTCACGCGGGACACTATTCGGGCAGGTCTCCCTATAAATGCGACGCATGCTTGCGGATGGGAAACCTCTATGATATTGAAGAAGATCAGATGCTGCAGGATACAACGAACTTATCACTTCCTGAAGAAGTCTACGATCATAGTTGGTCACAAAACAACGCTCTGCAATATCATAAAAAAAATAAGTTGAGGATTAGCAGGCAACATTCTTTTGATAATATCGCTGATAAGTCCCGGGAAATAGATATCGGAAGACCTTCCCGTAGTATAAGCTTGAAAGAAAGAGAGAAATTTCTACAAAGTAGTCCGTATGCAAGCATGTTTAGTGTTCCCTCCAGCAAACTGTTGAGCAACAAGGCCTCACTTTTGACTCATGCTCTAGAGGACAGTAAGCGGAGCAAGTCCCTGTATCCCGTTCACTCAGACGATAATCCCTTCCTGCGCTCCTATCGCGATGACCAGCACTTATCTCTTAGGCGAAGCCCGGCTGATCTTTATAAACATTCATTACCGACAAGAGGAAGAAATGATAATTATTTAAGGTCATCCATACAGTCTACAGCATCATACAGTTCCAGGGATGGTCGGATCCATAATGACATGTACATTTCAGAGCATGTTTTGCCTTACGTTGCAAATAGGAATAGCTTGTACTCAACTCCAAGGGTTTTCAATTCCTGTAGCAATAGACGTGTGTATAAGAAAATGCCTAGCATTGAATCAGATGTTTAAATTTTCCATGAACACTTTATCTATAGGGAAAAAATAGTTGCCACCATCTTAGAGGGAGAATTTATCCTTTAACAGTATCCTGCTATGGTAAATGATATGTAAACCTCTCCCTTTCCCAGTGTACTTTTGTACATGAACAGGTAAACTAGTATGCTCTGAACCATCCATCCTTTTAAAATATGTCTCCTTGAAAAGGATAAAAAATAGCCATTTATGTATCCTTTCTATATAAATGGCAAGCTGTACCGAAATAGCCCCAATATATGTTGGCAACTGTTTTGTATCTAATTATTTTACTATTTCAGTTATTCTAATTTCTGTTGCTAAGTATCATTCAATGTACTTCTGTCCTTAGAAATGTTTAATGATTTCCTAGTACTGGATAAGCAATATGGTATGCATGTAGTATGGCACAGACTAAAAGAATTAGGAATGCATTTGCACAGTTTCAAAAGTAAGACTCTAAAAGAGAACAGAAAGCTAGACTTCCAAAAATATATTTTAGCTTCAGAAGCATTTTCAAAGCCAAATAAGAATAAAAACAAAACAAAACAATACAAAACCCAACCCCCAGGACCTTAATAAATAATATACATTGTTTTAGCACAAAATTAGTATGTTTGCTCTAGACTGGCAGAAAAGAAAGGAAAATGTAGGCCCAAACATGTGAACTGCTGTGTACCAAAAGGAAGCCCCGTGGATATTGGGTAACGGTCAGGTACAAATGGGTTTCTTATATCTCACGTCCACTTACCATCACAAACTTAAGTTCATTGCAAAGTCTGCAGTCGACTTGTAAGAAATTTCACAGCTGCCTAATCCAGAGTATATATTTTTAGATATCACTATATGACACTTACCGTGGAGCTGTGGGCTTTTATTAGGAACCTTGAGGCCTAATGTGGACCTAAGTTTGCATTTGCCCCTTCCTGGTGATTACTCAGGGCTGTATAGAATTTCTTTTATTCCTTCACTTCCCAAACCAAATCCCAACCCCTGTAATTCTTTGTTCATAGTGTATTAGTAACATCAAATTAATTGTATTTTAATAGTATTAAAGCCGTTAATAGAGTATGGAGCACCGACAGCCATATACTCAGTGTAGTGGGTGAGGAGCGCAGTCCCGTTATCTCAACACGCAGGGAAGGATTAACACCTTTGGAGGGATTTCTTCCTTCCACAACATTGTGCATATTTGTTGAATGTCAGACCATTTTTTTTTTAAATTCCTCCAATCCAGCCTGTTATATAAATTGAATAGATGCACACAGCAGTAAGAACCAGTATCTTCATTATCGCTCACTGATCTACAAAGATATTCACACACCAGGGATGTATTTTTATATGAAATTACCTCTAGTAAAGATCCATCAGATTATTTCACAAATAAAGCATCTGCTACACGCCTCTCCTCACCCCCACTGGAAAAAAAGAAACCACTAGATGTTAATGGTATGGGAGTGTGGAAGGGAGGAGGGGAAGCCTTTCATTAGGAGGACGTAGAGCTGTAAATTTAATTTAAACTGAAGAAGTAAATGTAATTGCTAATATACCTAAATAGAGCAAGTCTTCAACAGGTGGCACTTTCCCATTCTCCTGCCACCCCAAGAGTGGTCTTAGTGTTTTTGTGTAGAGCAAGTTTAGATGATAAAAGCGTTATTCCTTACAGTTCACTGAGGAGCAGTGAGCCGGGAAACCATTACACTGTGAATTGGAAAATGTGAATATTACCCTTACCTTTTTCTCAAAATTGAGAGTTTTCAATAGAGTCCTGCCTGCCAGCTGTAATTGCCGTGTCCGTGTGCCAGGGGTGCAGTGAGCAAGCTTTTAATTGGGAATAGCGTAATGCAAAGCCCAGCTGCAAACGGGAGGTAATGGAAATGGTGCAGAGGGGTAGGCAAAGCATAGCTGCTTCAATTCTGATTGCAATTTTTTATTAAACAGATTTAAGCTGATGTTAACTACCAAACAGCCCAGAATGAGCTTTTGGTATTTAGAAATGTATTTGCACGTTCACCATAATGGTGAAGGATTCTATTTTTTGAAGGAATGGGTTGTAATGAGGTTTGGGCCTCCGGATCCCTTTCCAGCTCCCAAAAATCTCCTTATACTTTATTATAAGTATTTTCAGAAAGCATATCTGTACGCTGTCCAGAGCAAATATATGTCAAGTTTTCTTTACTCAGCATTTGGTCCCAATTTTTGTCCCTGATTCAACCGGTACGCTTTTTGGTTCCTCACTGGATGCAGTTTTTATAAGCAGAAGGTGCTCACCTGCCCTTAGAGAGGTTCCCATTTTTAGGAGCAGTCACATGAGGGAAGCAGGGTGCTCGTGGGATGCTCGTTACTTTGCATCAACCGAGACCTTTCCCTGAAGCCAGAGGTAAACTCTTAGGTCTACAGGAAGGCAAATGCACTGAAGGCAGAAACGTTGTAATGAGTTTACTAAAAATATCTGAGGCAAATTTTAACTTCCAATCCAAATCATAGTGTATAAGTTAAGCCTAAAGTATTTTGAACTACCTGGTGTTTCAGCAGGTTTGGTACCTGCTGGTATCATACCAAAACTGCCGTGTGAGTTACTGGGAATTTTACCAAGTGAATGATAAAACCCAGGGGTGACTCTGGCCTTTCACATGATCTTAAAGCTCTTAAAATATTTGCTGATTGCTCCAAGTCTTTTGTGTGATCACCTCTACACATAATTCAATCTATAGTATAAATCAATATATAGTACTGTATGTGAAGTTCTGGGAAAGAAAAAAATCCCATTTACAACATTTTCTAAGTAAACTGTTGAGATCCAAATGTAAACATCCTAAACCCAGGTGGCTTTATCCTTCTGTGAAAAGTACAAGCAAATTAGCTGTAAAGAAAGACCTTGCAGTGTTTGCCTTTTTGGATTTTGAGCAGCTTTCTGCTGACTGTAGAGATTTATTATTATTACCTGCAAATATGCAATCCAACCACCTCCCCTAAACCAAAACAAATCAAAGAGACAGACGGAAGACTCGATAATGTTGCACAGCAGTTGTTCACATGGAATTAAAACATGCTGCCTTAAAGGAGGAAAAAAACGAATAAAGCCAGATAGTGAAGGTAGAGGGAATAAGGATCTGCATGCGTTTGTTGTTTTGCTCTTGGCACGTAGTATGAGTGAATAAAGGGGGAAGAAACGGCTAAAGTAGGGGTGTAGGCGAGTAGCTAGCGTGGTTGCAGATGTGTACGTGTACAGAAGAAGCAGCTGGGAAGGTGAAGGGAAGTCTTCAACAGCAGAGCCACAAGCCACAGCTTGTGAGGCTCAGCCGTAGAGCGCGTGGAATTCGGAATATTGCCTGAGCTTTGTTGATGTATTTGCACTGACTTTCAGTTAAACCGAGATCAAGACTTTCTGTATTTCCCTCTCTCTCACTCTAGCTGCTGCTATTCTTGAAGAGGAGAAAAGAATCTTCCTGCATAAGTGGCCATCCTTTCTGTACCTTTCTGGATGGTGCTGGTGACTTGTTACATTTTCCTGATTACAGCTCTAGCAGTTGGTTGGTCATTCCTATCACCAGGATTTCCCGTGACTCCAGCTGGAACTGAATCAGGCTGTAAATGAGTTGGGCTGTTCTTGGTAGCATGTCCCGTAGTGTTACACTGCTCCTGGACGACAACTTTTATGGAGGCAGGATATTGAATTGCTGAGGAATGCAGTAGGTACATGGAGGTAAAACCAGCAACATAGACATACCTGCCTCTTGCTTTTTTCCTCTTTTAAAGACATTGTAGAATTTCTTCATGTTTTTGTCTTTCCCTTTTCACCACAGTAAATTTTCCTTTTTTCCTTCCAAATGGATTTTGTGTTCTGCTTGTGTTCCTTAGAGCAGTGTAGCCACCCACTAACTTAAACGCATGGAAATAGATATTTTAATATATAAGATAAAATTACCGAGAATTAAGAGTTTTTGTATTTCTGGAAAATTTCATTTCATGTTTTTTTCAGCTTTTGCTCAGAATTTGTTATTCTGCTATGTAAGAAGCTTGGTGAGGAGAAGGAGTGCTGTGGACAAAAGGAACCCAAATCACCGCCAGCTCACCATGTTTTAGCAGCATCTCGTGAACACGCCTCTCTCTCCGTGATCTTTCAGGAACATTTGGGGGCTGAAATAAAGCTCCCAAAAGAAATTAGAAGCGTTGTTTGTTTTTTTTTTTTTTTTTTCCTGGTGAAAATGAATCTTTTTACATAGTTTTAAAGGAGAAAAAGCTGGAGCTGTGTGTGCTGGAAGGCTCAACTCTCTTTTGCCAGAGGGGAGAGAGAGAAAGAGAGAGAAAGCTCCCGTGGATGGCAGCTGGAAGCACAGGGCTTGAGAGCCATTCTGGGCAGGATGCATCCTGGAGAGTTTACATCTCTCTGTAGATTTTTTGGAAATTATAGACTGCTACTGAAGACACCTGAGATAGGTGGCCTTTGAAAAGTAATGGTCTACTTATTCCCAGCCTCCAAAATTGGCTAGTTAAATCTGAAAGGCAGTTCCAAGTTAAATCTTGCAGGTGCATGGAGGTTCCTGTGCCTAGGCCAGCACCTGGCATTTTGGGGTTTTGCAGTACTCCTAGCCTCATCCCAGCCTAGTCCCCACTGTTGTTTTCTTTATACCATGTGACTGTTCAGCATGAAATAACTTTTATTTAAGTGTCAGAATCTATTTCTTGTAGAATAACTTGCTCTTTTCACATTTCTGCAGTGTAGCATGTACATCTCAGTGACAGGGAAGATATTGGTACTATTCCTTCCCTTGCTGAGTTCATAAAAGGAGAACAGGAATGGTGGGACCAATTTAAGGGTGTAAGAGTCAGCTTGAATTTAGGAAGAATTCAAGAGGTGAACCTTTTTGTTGTTTTACATTGCATTTAAGCTGTTTGATATACAAAACCTAGGGAAAACAGATCTTTTATGGCAAAATCCTCTCTTGGTTAATACAGAACAGTAACTATCCCGTGGCTTGACTAGATTTTGTTGTGTTCGTCATTGCATCATGTGCTTCTTTGAAGATGGAGTGTCACGCATTCCCTTGCTAAACCTTCCCTTTCCCAGCTAAAGCCCTGTTTTAGCTCAAAAGACCTTTCAAAGTCTTCCCTGGAGAGAGCAATCTGCAATTTGACGTTTGCAACACAAGAACAGTTTTTGGGTGATACACTTCAGTTGTTTGTTAAGGAAATGCTATTTTTTTTAATCTGAACTTCTTTCCTATTGAGAGCTGAACCTTCAAAGTGTAACAGCGCTGAAGGAACTTGTGAAAGAGCCTTTCAAAGTATGACTTTTATGCTATGAGCCATTTCCCTGCCCAAACTCACCTGCACTGTCTTATTTAAATGTCTTAAAAATCTGTTGGTATTTACGAGGAGGGAGCACGGTTTGATCACAGCAGCGTATTTGTGGATCTAAATGCAGGTACAGACGGGTCCTCGATGCGGTAAGGACGGGCTCAGCCTGCTCTGGCTGGAGTCACCTGTGAAGCTGGGGTTAAATGGGAGTAGCCTCAAAACCATCGCGTCCCTTGCGTTGCTGTGACCACATGGGCTCTTGTGTCTGGTGTGTGCATATTGTACATGGGGTAACATTTGTGTTGATGTTCAGCTTTCCTTGTGGAATTATTCCCATGTTCACCTCCATCACGCCGTCGCAGTGATGTTTGTGGGATGGAGGGAGGGTTGTTGGTGCTGGCTGCTGCCCCGTTAAATGGGAGCAGAAATCCTGCCCTGCTCCTCTCTGTGCTGCTGGGCAGGGTTACTGCACCCCTGGGAAATAAGCTCCTCATTTATTTCACTTCTGTCGAGCTTTTTGATTATTTTTTTTTTTTTGCCCTGCTTCTCTCAGCCTGTGTACAGAGTGTGCTCTCTACAAATGTGCTCTTCCAGCGTCCTGCAGCTTTGGAAGCCAGGATCACAAGTGTGCATCGCCCTGCAATGCAGGGGGAATGCACTTAGTTCTTGCAGGTTCCTGAGCTTTTTTATTACATACTGCAGAATACATCTGCTGGGGGTGAAACTGTTTGGGTTTTCTTTAATGAATGCCAGTCTGACAGCTGTAAGAATCCACTGCTGATTATGCGATGGTTTTGTCATATCTATAATTTAAGAAGCAGAAGTAATATAAGTAAAATTAAGTTACCTCACTATTTACCAGGTTTTTGTTGTTTTGCACTTAACTGACACTTTTTACTCGGTTTGCTTAATTCTCTAGCTGTATTGAAAACAAGGCTAAATTAGTAGAGAATATAACCATGCTGTAACATTGTCATGCAATACCTTTATTAGTAGATAACCACACTAAGTATAGTATTACATATTTAAAAGAGAGATGGTTTTGACTCTCCAACTCTTAAAAAGTAGTGGTGATAAGCAGTTATACTCCTAGATGTTCTGTCCTTTCCCTTTTGTATTAGTATTTGTTTTCACGAATATATTTCAAAAATAATATTTCTATGTGCACGTTAGAAAACTGTGAAAATAAATACCAATAAATATTGTGCTACTCATTCAGTGCACTGTAACGTTCCAAGTGAGACGATAACTTGATGAAGGTTTCCTCACTTTTCCTAAATGGTACTAAGCTTTAGTGTGGGCAAACGGTAATATTTACAGTGACATGAAATTTTAATGGAGAATGTCTTGTTTTGCACTTCTAGTACTATTAGAACAAATGTTATGTTTTTCTCAGCAAATGCATTACAAGAAGACATTTTTAAATTTGTTTTATGCATTGCGGTACGTAAGAACAGCCGTTTGGAAGATATTTGTGTTACTACAGGGTTCTTTAGTCTAATGCTTTTTTATTGAGCCCATTTAATAACGGTATTTAATGGCAAAAACCTTCTGGAAATATATCTTGGCTTCTGTTTCACATGGCAAGCCCTGTGTTTGGACTCATAGTGCTGCAGTTGAAACCCTCCTGAGGTTGCTGTGCCTTCCGGAGCTACAGGGAAGGAGACCTTCCCTGCTCGTTGTTAGAGGAGTTGAGAAAAACTTTGGAGGATTTCTGCAGCATTTGAAGCGCAAGTGATTTTCAAAAGTGGAAAAAAAAAAAACCACATTGGAAGTTCACAGTTACCCACGGGTGAGGGTTTCTGTGACAGGCTGCAGGGTGTCTGCTTTCTGGAGGAAATGATGATTTTTAACTGAAGTGGTTTGAATTCTACTTGTGTTTCTGAAAGTCACTGAAACAATGGGAGTTTTCTCTTTTTTTCTTTTTGGAAAGCCAAAGTCTTTTTGCTGTCGTACGAGGTTTCACAGGAAAATGGGCCAAAGAATATAATTAAATATGCAAAAGGTTAATCCTATGGAAAAGGGTATCCTGTCATCCTGATATGCACAAGCATATTGATGGTAATGGGAACAACGGGTGTAATTTTCCTGTATATTGCTGTGTAGGTTGCACTATTTTGAATGACATAAGCCTGATATTGTCATTACCAAATACCATAAGAAGCTGTTTATTGATAGTTTAAACTTGTTAACCTAAATATATATACAGTATAGACACGCGTGCGTGCACACAGGTTCTGACTTGGCCCTGGGTGGGTTCTGTCCCACGGCCGTGGGACGCCTTCCAGCAGTGCTTGGTTCTAAGTGATTCCCCCTCCTCCTTTCTCAACCCCCCGGATCCACGGAGCCCCTGGAGTTCTCTGTAGTGTTGGTACCCAGAACAGAAGGGGCTGAAGGGCTTGCTGGGGTGGGGGCTGCTTTGTGGAGAGGAGACCTCAAAAGACGTCAGGGGAGAGTTCCCGTATGAAAGAACGGGAGAGGATTCTGGCTGCAAACAACCAAGCCGTAGGAAAGGGGGGCTCCTCACGCTGGTTTGATAATTCATGGCCAGAGAGGGTCCCTTGACCTGGGTTTTCAGTTCTGTGCCAGCTTCCGCAATCCACCCCGTGGTCATTGAATGCGTGAGGTAGCTGAGGCAGGACACCCAAAAACAAGAATTCCCAGGAGAGCTGGGCTGGTGCGGGCACCCGTGGCCAGCTGGGTGTTTGCCACGCAGCCTGGGCAGCCTTTGGCATGGGTGTCTCACAGAGGCCGTGTTTAGCAGTGGGTTCAAGTCAGGATGCCTTTTTCTCAGCGAACAGGGGGGTGGGGGTTCCTTTGGCCAAGAGGGGACTGCGGTATTTGGCTTCTTTTCTAAATTTACAGTGCTCTACCCAAAACCTCTCACCAAAAAATACCTTGAAATCCTTTGTTTGAAATAATTCCTGAGGGGTTTTTTTTGCAAAGGGAGGGTTGGATAGTTATTAATTTTTCCGCTTTAACCTAGAAACAGAAAATTCTATAAGGTCAGATTTTGTTTACAGTTCATTGCAAGCGTGTCTTAGAGGAGAACTTGGTTCCAAGTCCTTTGTCTGCAAGAGGAAAACTTTTGGCTAACTCAGTTTTAGATGGCCTAGGTCTGGTTTCCAAACTTGGGCCAAGCACCTTTTGAGTTTGGGGTGTGTGAGTGAGGGAGGGGAGGGCAGACCCTCAGTGCAGCTGATGCTAAGAGTTAAAAAAAATAAAACATCCCCAAACCTCACGTTCCGAAGGGGTGGAAGTTGCGTCGTGAAAAATGGTGTGCAGCCAGGAAGGAAACTAGTGCAATTTTTAGTGAGAAGAGTTTACAGTTTATACTTGATATCAGCTGTAGGATTTTGAAGTAGTCTTAGATCCACTTTGCGCTGCTGAGGAACAGCTCGCTCTGTCTTCCCCCCTCACACCCACACCCACAGCCTCTCCTGTGTCTTCCCTGGCGAAACCAGAAGGTACAATCAGAACTCAGTAACGTGGGCACCAAACTCCTGCCTGGTCCTTGCCTGTGCTGCTTTTGTACAAAATTTGCATCCGTGCATTGAAGGTTCTCTCGGAAGCACGTCACCTGTGAGTTAATAACATTCTTTCTAATTCATTGGGTCCCAGTTTACACTACACCATAAGGGCGTTTTGTGCTCACTTTCATTCTGTTTAATGATTTTTGCTGACTTAGATGAAACACTTAATATTTCTGTGCTGCTAAACAAAAAAACCTTCAGAAATATTTCAAAATCTCCAATTACACTCTTAAAAATGTTTTTTACCTGTTTACTTGAATAATGTAAATTTAATGTGTTGTCCTGATTCATCTTTGTATACATACGCACATGTAGAAGCTATATATATATAAGCTTTCTGTATATGTGTATGTATAAAGTTTTTGGGGAGAATGAGGGGCAAGATAAAACTTCAGCATAGACAAAGATTCTAACAAAATTATGGACAGTTCCAAGTAACGTATTGCCATTTTGAGTATGTCAGCAGTTATTTGCAGTTGAACTCTGAAAAATGAGATGTAACTCAAAATTAGTCTCGGGTCATTGGCCATCATCCCGAGACCGGTTTCGTTTCATCTCCATCTCGAGAAAATAAAAATTCACAATATTAACTTAGAATTTTGCTCAGAAATAAAACTATATTAGTACAATTAGTACAGTTGGAAGAGTGTTCTTGGCAAAAACTCCAGGTGCACTAATTTGTACTGGTGACACGGAGCACCAATATACCTCGCAGTAGAAGAAATTTGCATTCCATAAATAACATCTTACCAGAAATCCTGGAACCCCCTGAGTCCACACACAGTAAATTAAAAGCCTATCGCTTCTGTTATTTTCTAGTGCAATTTACTGTAAAACGCTCGAGAGTGTGATATTTCAAACCAAAGGGTAAGTCATAAATTTCCAATTGTTAGCAAAGGATAGTAAAGGTTTGACGACCTTTTAACACCCGGGGAAATAAATCAGGATTTTAGAGTAGAATTAAAAGAGTATTGGTGAAATGGAATCCAGTTTAAAGTCATTTTTAGAGCACCCAGAATTTCATTATAAAATCCGTAGTCTAATGGATTCTTCAAAAGAAAGGGTTGGGGGAAAAAGAGAATAATTAAAAACTAGTTTTGTCTCGACATCGCAATTACTGCCTGTTTTATTACATAGGTTTAGGAACCTGAATTGAATTTTACCCCAGGGGTGTCTGTACATGGGCAGTTTTANCCCGGAGCCACACACTTCTCTCCTGCATCACGCAAACTGTCTCGCAGCCGTTCACCCCCACCACATCTTAACCCAGTGCATGACTGAGTGCTAATACTGTATAAATATTTTGAAACATATCTACAAAAAATAACAAATGTTTGCTTCAAACTTTTTACGATAGAGAAATATATAATTATTATGGTTGTCTTACAAATTGTATTGTGTTCTTCATTTTTTTGTTAAATATGTAGAAAAACATTAAGGGAATGGGGGACTTGAATGTCTGTGTACCGAAATGTATATAAATATTTGGGGAAAACACGTGCCAAGTATAACATGATGTAAAAATTGTAAATATATGAAAATTCATTTTTCTAATAAAGATAATTTCTGCCAATTGATATGAAAATGAACAATGGTATCTTTCTTGTCTGTCTTCCTTGTTAAACAGCACAAGACAAAGCAGCAGCGATGGGTACGGCCTACCTTTGGTTCTTCGTTAGTGGTTGATCTGATTTGAAACAGCCACGTTTGGAGCCATCCTTTGCTGTTAGAAAGTCTCTAAAGGGGAAGACGCCTGAAGCCAAAGCTGACAGTACGTGCTCGATGTTCCCAGTTTAATTCAATTCATGAAAAGGACAGAGACAATTAATGTAGGAAAGATTCATGTGGTGTGAGAAGCGCCCTTTGGGTGATGCTCCCGCAGCAGAGGGGGGCGTGGGAGCTCAGGGCTGGCCGGTCACCCACCGGCACCGTTCTGCCCTAGTCTGAAATACTCCCAAACCCTGGTGGTCCTGCGTGAGGGGACGATGCTGGCTGCTGCAGTGCAGGAGCATTTTGAGCAATTCTGAAGGCAGTATCCAGCCTGAGGATGAGGAGAAGGAGGAGGTGTCCAGCCAAGGACAAAGCCACCCCTGGGAAGAGCTGGAGAGCTGTGGGTGTGGAGTGCTCCTGGCACAGCCCCAGTCTCAGGTGTCAGTTGGGTGAGGATGAGGGACAGCAAACCAGAAGGTGAGAAAATGGCAGAGATGTGACTCAGTTTCCATGACTTTGATGCCAGCAACCTTGTTTAATGGTCTTAGTGACTTAAAATACCTAGTGGAGCAATCAAAACCTTTTCTAAGATCTGGCCACATGCTTGGCCAGGGGGGGTGAAAGGAGCAAGGCTCACATGATGCTCCTCGGTGGTTCTTCTGTAGGAACCCCTATTCCAGGACGTCTAATCAGCTAATGAAAGTCTTCCTTTATTTCACAAAATGGACATAAACAACCCCTTGGCAATCAGAATAATGTTCTTGGAGGCAGTGAGATGAAAGCCATTATATAAATCCACAGCATCCTTTTGATAAATGTGCTTCGTGTTGAATATAAAAATGACAGGAGGTGAAAGGATGCTCACAGATGTCTCACAGCAGAACAGTCCCATCTATTTGTTCCCACGATAAACATGACTGCACAGATAATATGAGAGATGTAAAACTGGAATTCTGTCCTTAATGAGGTTTTTAATGAGTAAAGACTGCTGGGCTTGTTGTCCCCTACTAGTAAGCCATTTTAAAGAGATGCCGCTTTATTTTTACCTAAACATCCCCATTTCGTGAAATAAAGCGAAGTGTGCCCAGGTTATCAAATCTTTAGCTGCTTTTGAATCTTCATCTGTACGTGATGGACAGGCTGCTCTGTTCTGCACGTGACGCGTGGGGATCCCGGTGGCTTTGGCTCGCTCGCAGTGGCCATCACCAGAGGACAACTGAAGTCCTTCAGTCAGGTAAAAGCCCCCGGGGTCTCTGTAGGAAACAGGCGATGCAGAGCACAGCACCGTGACTCCATCTGGAAGCACCACTCGCTGCCTGTCCTGGGCTGGTGCTCGTGCTCCTCCCGGCGATACCCGCCAGCGTGGCTGATTTCTCTCTGTGAGTCATCCCGGCTTTGGCTTTGATTCCCTTCGGGATCTGGTTCCAAGGTAGTCATGTTCTCCCAGATCATTCCTTTGAGTCTTTGCTGATGTGTCTATGGCAACTATCAGTCCTCTAAGGTTTTGCTTACAAAAAAACCCCAAAATTTAAGCAGTGACTGAGAAATGAAATCTTTATAAGTCTTGACGTATTGTGCACAGCACTGCTAGCAGCGCCTGCAGCAAACCGAGCAGTTCCCTGAGTATGGACACAAGTGTCTTCCTGTAATTTGGACACAGCCCCACCTGTTTTAAGGCCAACTGCTGAAGGCTGCTCATCTCTATATAGAGAAACGCTACCCACCCTACTCATGGTGGCGAGCTTTCCCCTGACGGCAGCAGCCACCTTCTCTGCCTCTTCCAGCAGTTTGCCAACAGCGTTGCCTCCCACCTCCCCTCTGCAGATTTGTTGCCATTCAAAATCCAACCCGTGGCTTCTACAAATGGCATCAGCTCTACTGTGTGATCTGCCTCTGCTGCTCCTCTCCCACGAGGCTGGCCACGCACCTCCCCAGGTTACAAGGCTTGTGACTGGGTCCTTCTTGCTGCTGAAGAAAGAATATTCCACACTGAAGGTCTCTGCTTTGATACCGGTATTTTTTTTCCTAGAAGTTCCCCAGAAAGCTTTCTGTGAGGTAATTTATTGACTATTTACTTGCCACTAGTTAGCTTACTGAGAACGATCGTTAGAGATGCTAAAATCAGTATGCTCAAATCTTACTTATTAGAACTATGTTTATGATGTGATGATGGTTTCTTAACCATGGCATCGCAGTAGGCCACAGGGGTGGTGATACAGAAGATAATTAACACTGTTTACATAAGGTTATTGAAAGGTCAAAGACATTTTCCATGGTCTCCATCCAGCTTCAGGTGTCATGGGACAGCAATAACCCTGAAAAAACACCTCCGTGTTGCAAAAGCACGAGGTCTGGCGGTTTCTGTCTTTCGTTTTGGAGTGGAGCTCAGGCTGCCAGGGAGACCTGACACATCCAGTGAGACAGCTGAGCCACGCTGGAGGTACTCCTTCACACTGCGTAAAGAGCTATGGAGGATACAGAGAGCAGAAAATCCGAGCACAGAACTCTTGAGAGAAAAAACACAATATTAAGCGAGTTCGAAAGACCTTCTCATTATAGAAACATGTGGTTCCACTAATTGCTTTGGGGACTGATGATGTTTGGCACGTCAGAGTCTTGGTTATGAGCAAGACCCCCTCCGTCCTGCACAAGGAAAAGCAAATCAAGTAGGAACCAGAACGGGTGTTTCTCTGTGCTCGGGAGAAAACAGAGACCTCAGGCAGGTTTTACTCCCAGTTTTGGAGACAGTGTAGTGTTATCAGTTCAGAGGTTTGCCAAATGTAGAAAAAGCTTCTGCAGCTGTATCACAACATCAGGATATGAATTTTACCCTCCCCTTTCCCAGCAAGAGAAATATGGCAAATTGTATAATTCTCCCAGTATCTGAAAAGCCTCCGAGTTCCTTTTGTGCGGTTATAAAAGAACCGCTCATGTACCTTGGAGAGGACAAAGGCAGTAGGAATGAGGATGACTCGAATAACTTTGATTTTCCTCTGAGAACAAAACTGCTGTTGCACTGATTTGGCTGCAGTGAGTGTTTCCTAATACGGGCTTTGTAAACTGCAGTGTGCATTAATTCCTGTTACCCTTTTTATTTTATACATAAGTGTATGTGAAGAGCAAAGGTTTAAAAACAGGGGTGAGAACAACGCTAAGGGGGTTTGCTGTGGGAGAAACTTTTGAATAGGACTGGGCATCTCTGGGCATCCTGGCATGAATTTCTTTGACCATGCCTCTCGGCTGCAAGAACAGCTTGCAGNTTGCCACTAGTTAGCTTACTGAGAACGATCGTAAGAGATGCTAAAAGATTTAACCAGCCAAGAAAATAATTAATGAAGAATAAAGTCTCATTTGCTTCATTTAGATTTTTACCCTACATAGAAATGATGGAATGATAATCAGGTCCCGTTTTGCTTGGCTTTAAATCCGCTGCTGTCCCTGTCCACGGCTGCACTGTTATCTTAGCAAATGGGAGCACCCAATGTGACTTGAACTATATTTATACTTCTGTTTGCCTTCACATAGCTCTTCTCTGAACCGAACAGCTTTGATATTATCACCTTCCTTCTTATTTCCCATCCCCTCCATCTACTTCTAACAGTTTTTTCCATTTCTGTCCCTGCTAGAACATCATGGCAGTGTGAGCCGCACCTTGAGCCCGACCTGCATGGTCAGCACATTTCCCTGGGTTAGTTAAAAGCGTTGTAATCTCCATGTTCCACTTTATTTCTGTCTCTATAAAAACTAACATTTCATTTATTTCTGCAGTGCTACTCTGCAAGGAGAAGACGATTTCAGTATTCAGAGCATAATGACATCCATAACCTCCTTCCCCCCCACCCCTGATGTTATTTTTGCACTCAAAACATTTGGATGGCTTAAATTATTTCTCACTCTGTGCTTATCTTCTCATGTTTCTAAACACTAACATTTTTTTTTCCTTAATAAAGGAAAGTCTGATAGGTCATTTTAGCACTCCTTCAAATCAATCTAGTTTGGAACAGCAAAGAAATGGCAGATCATCTGCAGACCAGGGCTCAGGGGTAGGAGTTGTGTGTTTTAAGGGATCGTGGATGGATTTACCTGCTTCTGGGGCCTGAATGCCTGTGTGCTGGGGTGTTGTGCTCCGTGTGCTGGGGTGTTGCGCTCCGTGTGCTGAATTTCTGAGTTAATATTCAGCATTAAAAAAAGAGTTTGATTATATAATGTGATATACTGGGTTAAGCCACTAAATGCTTTGAAGTCAGAGAATGAGAAAGCCACTGTTTAGGTTATCAAGAAAGTTATTAAATATTGATGCCTTGAGAAAATGGCACACATCCTCAATTCTTTCACACTGCAGTCTAAAAAAAAAAATCCCAAATTTACTTCTTCAGGGATCTGCGTGCAGGTTGCAGAACAAGTGCTGTAGGGATAAGCTGAGTCAGTGATGAAAGCAGTCCCATCTGATCATGGAATTTTTACGTGTTTGCCAGAGTAGATTTGGGTGAGTAGATTTGGGGTGATTAACCAGCGTTACCAGTTGTAGCAGTGTATTCCCCGGCTGGTTCTGAGAACTTCTGTGGAAACATTTCGTCTTCCAGAGGCTGAGACAGAAAGTAGGCTGTGAGGTTATCTGCAGTGTGATGCTTGTACCCCCTTGCTGCCTGATTGTAATGCTGTATCCTCTGTGCCTCAATGCTGTAACAACAAAATCCCCTGATTTTAGAGAGGAATTTGAGATGCAGCTATTTACACATGGGTAACCCACAATTAACTAAATACAAATTAACTCAGAATGAGCTGTGCTCTATTACCCCAGTGAGCATGCTAGAGAGAGTAACTCTGGCTCAGCAGCCTGTGCGTGACCAGCTGTGCTGGTGTGCACAAAGACCAAATTACTACCTGGGAATGCTTCGATCCTCCTAATTGTTCCCCACTGGCTCCATCATACTTGGTGTAACCTGTGGAAAACTCAGTCTTTACCAGGCACTGCAGGGCTTGAGCAGCCTAGAAACGTGCCTGCTGCTGAGGCTCAGTCTGGGCTGCTGATATTTTGAGTGGTTGTGTGTGTGCACACACTCATGCACGTGTGATGTACTTTAGAGAAGTAACTTCTCAAATCCTCTCTAATGGGAATGCAACGCTCCCAGTACAGACCCTTATTTGCTGATTTGAGAAGCAATCATACGAACGATTTTTAGGGGGACAGATGGCTCAGTGGTTGGTAAGGCCAGAGGACGTTGCCTGTGTGTGATGAACAGACCCCAGTAGCGCCCCGTGCCAGGAGCAGCTGGCTGCTCTGTGTGCTGCTGGTGTGTCCTGCCTGGAGCTATCAAATCTTGCGCCTTCCCGACAGCAGGATTTTATGGAAGTTCCGCTTCATTTTCAGTTGGGAGCAGAACAGATTGCTGGACTGGCCATCTCCAGTTTCTAATGCTGGTCCTGGCATTAACATGTCGAGGGATTTTGTGAGCCACTTCACCTCTTCCATTTTCCTCCTGTACCTCTTTAGTCTGCAGGTCAGGTCTTCGCTGGGGTTAATGTCTCTTGCCACTTTCCTGTATGGAGCAGACACTAAAGTAAGATGCTCTCAGTCATGGCAGAGCCGAATTGGCTTGGCTATAAAATAGTTAAAAATACTCGATTACTGATTTTTCTCCTGCCTTGAAGGCCATTGGCATAACCTCACTGTATCTGATCATTTGTCAGCAGAAGCCTAATGTACAGAGAGGTGTAATGAAGCAGAGCACATCTCTGGAGCCACCAACATTTAGGATGAAGCATAGCGATGAAGATAAGCCTCCAAAGTGGTTTCGTTCTGCAGCTCCCTGCAAGACAAACTGCAAATCCTTGACAGGACTGACATACCATGTTGCTCTTCATACTGATGAGACCCGAACACACAGAAGTACCTCTTTTAAAGATGCAGCCCTGAACCCAAGAGCAACACATGGAGAACTCAAGTCTTTTTGAGCTTTGTTGAACTGTTTGTCCTCATCTTGCACAGAAAGTTCATTTTCTTTCAACCTTGTATAAGTTTTGTTCTTAGATCATTTCTGTTTAAAGACTTTTCCACATTTTCGGTGGATCGTGCTTGTGTCATTTGCTGTGCGCTGGGCCCCTGTGAACTGGCTGAAGTGTCCTCAGGGACCCATGACTATGAAAGTGTTTCCTTTTCCATCGGTTTTGCTGGCTGGTTGAGTACAGTGCAGAGGGGCTGTTACCACTCTGTCCTCCTTACAAGGGGCATAAAGGAAAAGCCCTTCGGAGGAAACAGCTTTGTTTCCCCTTAAGAGCTTTAGCCTGAGAATAATGATCATAAAAAAAGACTTAATGAGAGAATTTGAGCTAACTATAACAAGAGGGATCCAAATATTTTTTTAATGAGATAGGTTATAAAAAGAAAAGTCCTGTAATAATGGTTTCAGAGATTTAATCAGAAGAGTTGATTCATATTCCAAAAATGATCTTTGTGCTGGAGTTACATTTTCATTAAGGGCCTGCGTTTTAATGGCCCACCAAACTAAAGATCTCTTTGTGGATGTAAGATGGTGACAGTCCTATTTTAAAATTGTGATGTCTTTTAATTGCCTTCCCTGCACAGCCTGTGCCAAAACACCCAGTGCATCTTTTCATGGAGCCCTTCGTTGAACCGTCAGTTGGGAGGGAGGTGCAGGAGGAACACTTGTTTCTGGGTAACTCAATAGGTTGACACGAACTGTCCATCCACTAGAAAAAATACAGTATCAAATAGCTGTTTCAAAGAAAAAAAGAAAACCAGCAGAAACTCTGATTCAGGAGCACTGAAGCTGTGGGTAAGAAGTTGTATTTGCTACTGAGATTTATTTCCCAGAGCAGGAAGAGGAGTGACAATGTTGAAGATGGGATGGAGCCACTACAGAACGGCTGCTAGGAGTACAGCATGTAACCTGGCAGCCCCCTCACTCAAATTTCTCCATTAAATAAAGAAAATAATAATCAGTATTTAGCACATACATCTAGCAGAGGAAAGCCTTCCATACACTGATAAATGTTCCAGCTGCTGAATGAAAATACTGTTTGGAATGAGAGGTGCTGCAGAGCATGTTATACACCAGCAGTATCGATTCAGGGTGTGAATTCTGGGAGGTGTAGCACAGTCCTGCTACACACCGTTGTCCTGCTTTCAGCTGGGGGAGAGTTCACTTTCTTCCAAGTTGCTGCTGTGGTTTGGATTTAGTATAATAATTTTGATAACATATATTGTTTCAGTTGTTGCTAACTAATGCTTATATTAATTCAATAGTGTTGCCATCTGATTCGGATGAATCTCCTGTGTGTGCATGAGCTAGTTTTCCATTCCCTGTTGTGCCAGTGCAAGTGTTACACCTCCCAAAAGTGATATAATGCCCCCAAATATTTGGATGATTTATTTGAATTCTTGTATTTATTTACATTTTGATTGCTGCAGCTGGCATAGTTCTCTACTTTGAAGTTTTATCACATTAATGAAGCTGGTTCAGTGCAGCCTAACTCATTTTGGAAATTCTCCTCAACCTTTCAAGTTCTGTGAAAGATAATTTGAAACAAAATACGAGGCCTGAGTGAATGGTTTCAACACATGGCACCCCACTGGCCTCAAATGTATAGAGGGGAAGACAAAGACATGTAGCAAATTTCTTAGCAAGAAGTTATGCTCCCAACAAAATTAAGTGCTTTTATTTTGAAGAACCAAGTTTTTAGAATAAATAACAATTTTTCTTTCAGTTCCTTTTTTATTTTTTTTTTGTCATTTGCCCCAGTACCCTTTCTTCTGTGACACCTTACCTCCTCCTGGGAGCGTGCACTGTGGAGCCGCGTAAGTATGCAGCGAACTCTGGCAACACTGTTTTCAGATGCATTGTGGTCCTTTAAATTATCTGAAAATGTTGCATCCGTCTTCTTTCAATGTTATATCATAGAATCATAGAATGGTTAGAGTTGGANTTTAAAACCATTACCCCTTGTCCTATCACTCTACTTCCTGACCAAGAGTCCCTCTCCAGCTCTCCTGGAGCTCCCTTCAGATCCTGGAAGGCTGCTGGAAGGTCTCCCTGGACCCTTCTCTTCTCCAGGCTGAACATTCCCAGCTCCCTCAGCCTGTCCTCACAGCAGAGGGGCTCCAGCCCTCTAATCATCTTTGTGGCCCTCCAACAACAATTCATAAATGAAGACCTGGTGAAAACCAGTGTGTGGGAGTGGCAGGACCCCCTCAGGGTTTATCCACAGGTGATGTGACACTGAACTTAAGCCTTGTGCATGGGGACACGTGCTCTCACCTGTGGTTATCTCGGCATTAGGTTTGTCCTAGTTGTGGTGGAGCGTCAGAGGGATTGGTTTCTATTCATCTGTCCTTGATGTTGAGTCCTTTCAAACCTATAAGAGAAACTGTCTACGCAGGTGCTGGTGCAGAAATACATCAGTTAAGCTGTGAACAATGAACTACTTTCTTTCTTCTGACACTGAAGTCACATCCAGGGAAAAAATAAAATAGAACAAGTTGTATAGGGAACAGAAACTTTCAGTCCAGAGAGTGCCAGGGTAGGTTGTACGTGGCAGGTATGAAAGGCCCTGTCAGGTTTTATGTTTGGCTGGTGTGTGCAGCGTCAGGAAAAAGCTAAAGTGCTTGTATTGCACAGGCAGGTACTGAGGATGCCGTTGACTCCACTGACTTCTATGTCAGGCTGAAAAACTTTGAAAATCTCTTTTCTTCAGCGTGAACGTCTCACCTGTTGAGTGTATGATGTAGTGGATGTTTAAAAATCCTTCTATTTCCCCACATAATTACTTTTGGAATAAAGTGCAGCTGCACTCTCTAATTTCCTTCCCTTGCAATGTGGCAACTTGAAGCTTGGCAAATACAGTTTTTATAACCTATGAAAAATGTGCTCATGCCCTCGCATTTTAACATGAGCTCCTCACTATTCTTGCCTCAATCTGAAAAAAAACCCCAGATAATAAGCAAACAGTCAGGGAAAACTACCGAGACCATTGACTAGTTGCTAATAACTGATTCAGTACCTCGAATGACTAAAATGAAATTGAAGGTGATAACATCGTTTTTTGTCGTGGTTTCAGCCGTGTTTTGACTGAGGATGTTTTCTGTTTGAGCTGCCCCTGTGCAGAAGCTCTCTGACATGAACCAGATGGGCTGTTCTCAGGCTAAAAAGGAAGTATTTCTTTACATTAACCTTTTCTTCAGCTGTTTCTCAGCCCAGTCAGAGTTGCTCAGGTCACTGCTCAGCAGCATGTCTGTGGGTGCCAGAGCAGCCCAAGCCGTGGGTTGGGCACGGGACACTCATGGTCATGGTGCTGGGTGGCCATGGGGGAGGCAGAGCCATAAGCACTGCATCTGCTTTTCTTCTCAGCATGAAAGACCCTGTGGTATTACACAGAGCCCAAACACCCGTGACTGCATCCAGCTGCATGAAAAAGTGTCTCCAGAGTTTGTGGCTTCTGAGTCGTGGTATGTGTAATTTTCACCACCTCCCACAATGGGAGAGGTGGGATTTCTCACTCAGAGAAACACACCGCAACTCAGTGTGTTGTACCGACTCTGTAGAGGGATGATGTGCCTCCAAGTGGAATTTCACAGCCCGGCCCTCCTCCTCGAAGCTCACCAGGCTTCTGGTTTCCTTTGGCGGGAGGTGCACCATGGAAAAAGTCCCTCCTGCAGGGAGCAAGTGTTACTCGGTCTAATTACCTTGCATCATTTACAACCCTGGAAGCATATAAGTTGATCTGCTGAGTGCAAGAAGGGGAAAGTGGCTGCAACCTGTAATGTAACTCACTGTGAACTAATGAAAAATTAAATAAAAAGAAGCAAACAAATCCCTAATGAGCTACCTGAGCCATAGTTCCAAAAAATTTAATTAATCTTTCCTTGGTATTAATACATTACGATGCAGGGAAGAATTTGTGTCAAGGGCAGCAGTGACTAATTTCTCAGCAAGGAGGGAGCTTTCATGTGTGACTGTGTCTCACTACATGCCTGGAAGAAGGTACAGAGGAGCAACAACTGAGAACCTCAGGCACAGAGACAGCAGAAACCAGCTTCTGGATGGGGCAGGTCACAACCTGACATCATCAGGTAAATACAGGCAGGGAGTGTTTGGTTTCTTCAGTCAAGAAGCAGGGGAAACCATTCTTGGTGCGTGTTTAAAACACAGCTGCATACCAATGGTTTGTTGTTAGTCCAGGGTGTGATCGAAGCCACTGGTGAAGCATGGTTACCAACATACTGGTGAAGCACTGGCCACAAGCTTGCAACCCTTTGAAAATACTTGGCTAAATGCTTCAGGAACACTAGGTACATAGAGTTAAAGCTTTGTATCTCACATTTTACCAAAATAAACACATCCAGAGGTTTAACACTACCATGTGGAGGGAAAGAATGCCTATTACATGCTCACAACAGTCAGAAGTTCCTCCTGAAAGTAGCCCCTACCCGTAGCTGCTGGTTTGTATATATCTGTGACATGAAAGCAATTGCTGTAACGTATTTCTGTGTTACTGTAGAGATAAATATTTGTGTGCTTAGTATATTTATACCTGTGTCTGGGAAGAGGCTGATGGTTTGCCTTTCCTTCAGCCATGATCACTGCGAGAGATGAGCAGTTCATCAACTCCTCCCTTGCCTTTGCCCTCAGACATTTAATTTAAGGTATGGTATGTATTCCTGACTGCTTTGTTGCCAGGAAATCTCTTACTAAAGCATTTTGATTGAATCTAGTTTTTTCACGTTTTGTTGAGAATATGGCTTCACAAGAAACGCAGCATTGCTGCAAGTCCTTCATTACTTTCGCTGCATGAGAAGAAGCTAGAATATTCACAAATCTAAAAATATTAGCATAGGAAAACAAACGCATTCTGAATTAATAGAGAAAAATACTAGGTTTTATTTTTAGTGGGGATAGAGGAGCAGAAGTGGTGTCAATGTTATTTTACGCTATATAAGAAGTGATAACAGCCAGTCTTCTGTTAATATCCTGTTTCTCCTGTTTGACTTGAAGTTTACTTATTGAAGCCAAAGACCTGCATCATTTCATAAACGCATTGTGAATGTACCGATGTGGGAGAAGCTAATTAGCATGAAGAGGGAAGCTGCGTCCCAGGTGCAGGAGCCATTAGTATTCTTCCGCTCTAGTTCCCTGAACCACTGCATTTATTAACCTTTAGTCAGATCAGAACCAATTTTTCCTGTTTCTTACATAATATTGGAATTATAATTGACAGTACCAATGAAAGGGGGAAGTCTCTCCCTTTCTGAACTGAAACTCTTCTTGCTTTCACGTAGAGGGTTTTTAGAACAAGAGTCTTATCAACTATGAATAATTGCATTTCATTAACTGCTTACTGGAGATATATGTATGTGCATATTTGTTGGAGTAGTGTATATATTTGGCTGGAAAACGTTTATGGCATGCTTGAAGCAGCATCAGCGATGCAAAATTCAGTGTGTGCAGCCTGTTTATGTAACCAGAGTGACATTGCTAAAGAGGTAAGAGAAGATGATAGTTGGACATTTGGGTGCAGTTATGCAGGACTTCTTCCTAGCAGGCTTCAAAAGAAAGGTTTTCATCCTCATAGTTAATTGGACAGTTTATCAACATTTGGTACTCTGTTAGTGAAAACAGGAATGTTTTTCCAAGGCTTTTGCTGCTCTCCTCCCTCTGCCTGCTGCTTTGACGGTGCAATGTTTCCTGCAGGACTTGGAGCTTCCTGCCTTGTGACTAGGAGCATTTGCAATAATTTTCTCTGGTACCTTAATAGGTTTTGCACTTCTAGGAAAAGTTAGTTTTGTGTGGGTCTTGTAAATCCTAATTTGCAGCAGCTTTTGGAGTCTATGACACACAGAAAAAGCTGCCAAAAAGTCGTTTGTATGAGAGTGCTAAGTTGTCTTAGCCCTTAAATCCTTTTGAACAATAGGAAAATCAAATAATCCATTTGCAGTCTACTGATTGCACTCTTTTTTTTTTTTTTCCTATGGTTTTTAGTTTTTTCCCCATATAGTTAGAAAGACAATTCTTTTTAATAGAATTAGGTGGTGTAGTTCCAAGAGGGCAGGTCTCTGCTCCTTAAAGTGATTAAGCAGTTACCCCAGAGAGGACCTTCCTTAGTTCAGATGCTGTGGCTGCCACGTGGCTGTGCAACAGGGCCTTCTACTCCTGAGATTAACCTGGCTGCAGTGCAATAATTAATTGCTTTCTGGCACAAGGAGTATCTTGTTATTGCTTGTAATTCAGAGACAATTCAACTCACACATGTGTATGCTGGCATGAAGAAAATGTCAACTGCTCTTATTTCCAGCAAAACAGTGATATAATTGTCAAGCTGATGAAAAACAAAAGCTTCCTTCTAATTTATTTGTTATTAAACGAAGAAACAAAAAAATCTGCTGTTTAACTAAGGAACACTTTTCACGCTTTGCTGCAATAACAGCTAACACTTAACACTGGGATAAATCATGATGAAGTTGTTGAAAGATCACTGTCACATGAAATCTCATGCTTCCTTTTCCAAATGCAAACTGCTGGTTTCTTCTTGCTTCTATCAGATTAGAACCATTTAACCTAAGTGGAGCGTTTACGTATGGTTTGCTTCATCTTATTGTTTTGCCAAAATTACAATCACTTTATGTAAAGCTTAACATGAAATTACAGGAGTACTTCCTACTTTAGGTTACTTTATATTTTCCTGTAAAGAGGAAAATAAAATAGTGCCATTTTTTTTTTCTTAGGAAGACTTATGTTTTCCAGCTACATTTTTGATTAGACCTATGAATTTTAGCAGCTGACTGGAAAGTGCTGGGAATCAAACTCATGGTGAGTAGAACAGCAAGTGCTGCACAGTGCAGTGCACAGCAAGGAGATGAAGGGGCCACTGGCAGCGTTGAGACGAACACCTGAAGAGCAGCGCTGCTACTGACTGCAAATAGTAGAATCTGCAGGACTGTTTCCAGAAACAAATTGAAAAACGTTCAGCAACATATTAATTATCAGTTAGGATATTGGTAGAGTTGCTGTAATGATTAATTGTTTAGCTTATTAAATTATTTTCCTGGCATATGATTTTTTTCACATAAATAAATTACTTTCAGTATTATAGCTTGTGCTTATGTGAGGAAAAAATAAGGTAACTTCTAAACCAGCAGAATTATTTTCTCCTGTACTTTTATGGTAAGTAATAGTGAGGATTCATCAACACTTGTGACCTGCCTGGAAGAATATAGGTAATCAGAGATTTCATTATGCTTTCAAACAGGCATGCAAAATTTTGAACCAGACCCTTGCAATCAGAGAAGTGTGCAAATGTAGCGACAAATTTTGTGAGGAACACAAATTTTGTGATTAGTCAACAAAATGTACTAATAAAACAGGATTATGTTGTCTTGGAGGCAAGATGAAAGGGACTTAGTGAATTAATTTTCCAACAAACTCAGCATTGTATTAAAGCAGAGGTGGAAGTCCATGTATAAAATCTTCCATAGCATCAGTCATGACCAAACTTCAAGCTGGACATCATACCAAGAAGTCAGATAAAACTGAGGCACAAAGATGAACGAAGAAGTGAATCAGAATTGCATAAAACTTCAGTTAATCCAAAGACCAGCTTCTGAACTATGTCAACCCCTTTCCCCCATTTCGTAAGGTTGTTGCTTGGTGCAAGCTACTCAAACTGGTCACTTGGTCAGTAGATATTATCATTCAAATGTGCAAGTGGATATTCTGTTGCTTCTTAGAGTTTTCTTCAAATGTTTGTTAGAAATTTGACTATAAGTTAAATATGCATTTTATCTGTGAAAATCAATGAGATCATTGCTTCCTCATTAATCAGGACATAAGACTCTCCTGGTCATATGAGCAGTTAGCTTTTCATTAAGGAAATTTCAACATAGTCTGTCCTTTGAGCTTCATAATATTATTCAGCAGGAGGAATATATTAAATACAACAACTTGCCACCTCTAAATGTTCTTACCTTTAAACTTATAAACACAATACTGCCCCAGGGAGGTATACTGTGTCTTTGCAAAGCCCAGATGCCTGATTATTGTTATTTCACTGTGTAATGTGACTCATGCTGTTCCCAGGCCACAGTGATTTGGGACTGTGCCTATCCTTGACCCAGGTACAAGGATGGGTCCTGGCCATGCAAGTTGACTTCTTAATCCTCTGTAGTTGGGTCTTCCCTTCATTCTGTGTTGAGGAAGAGTGAATTCTTTTTCAAGAGGTGCTAAGAAATGGCCATAATTTGGCTGAGGAGACCTATAAGACATAATAATGTTTGGGCTTGCGGAACCGGTCAGCAAGAGCTCACCATTACTGCAGCTTCATTTCTCTGGCCAACGCACCCAAAGTGTTTCAGAAGGATGAGTCACTGCCCATGCTGGGTGTTCGAGCATTAAAGAGTGCTGCTGAAGAAACTCCTACTGATTTGGAGGACATAAGAAATACAGCTGGGTTGATTTAGTTTGGTACACAACAGCTTTGTGGCAGGATACAGTTTTTTAATTGCTTTTACCTTTTTTATTATGCTGCTGAGGTGCGCTATTGGAAACATCAGTCCATGCTTGCACTATTCTCCTGTTGCTGTACTGAAAGGTGGAATATTACCCTTGTGTCCCAAAACAAATAGCAAATTAGACAAGCTTTTAATCTGGGATCCTTCCATCTGTTCACCAGTCCATGGGCGGAAACACTATAGAAGACTGCTCTTCATCTAGTTGTGTCATGTAATGGCTGGTACAAGACAGGCTGAACAAAAAGGCATCCAAAGTAAATGATATTGGTGGTGATATTGGTATCATTATACTGGTTAATTTGCTAGTAAATGAGCATAGGGGAACAGGCCCTGTTCAGACATGATTTTAGCTTCCGTGATAAGATTTATTCCTTTTTAAAATAAGTGTCTGAACCAGGTATGTTGTGTCTCTTTCAATCCTCCTTCATGATGCCTATAATCATGTCCCTATTAAAATGACACTTTTAGGGACTACTTATGTGATAAACTCTCAAGTATTCATTACCTTAATTACCCAGTATAAATTACCCAAGATACTCTATCCTTGTTTGGCTCAAAAATAATTACTTGTTATTATTCATGTGCTGATCACTAAATCTTAATCCTTTGCTAGTTATTATTGATTTTCAGAGGAAAAATTAGAGGATCATCTTAAATATGTCTGTTCCTTAATTTGTTTAGTAACAACAGTGCGCCTATTCTGCTTCTGGAGAAATTCCACAGATCGTGCCAGGCTGCAGGGACAGGTAATGGTCTGCATGTGGTGCTGGGAGGTGACAGGACAGGTGTCCCCTTTACTGTGGGATGCTTCACATCCCAGCTCTTTGAGAGCTGCACGTGAGCATTGCTTGCTTGTTTCTGATGGGATTTCTTGTTGGTACTTGCTACACAATTGCTTGAGTTTTTCTCCAGCGGTGAGTGCTTGCCACAGCAAATGAAGTCATCTCCTGACGATGTATGGTCTCTGATTCAGAGCAAGGCCTTGATATGGACCACCTGCTCACTCTTTGCCTTTCCTTGATGCATTGCAACTGGTGAAGCTGGTGGGTGTTACTGCTGCTTTTAATGTGGGCATGTGAAAGCAGGTCTGTGATTGCATTTGCTTAGATGCTTTCTGTTGAGGTAAGGCTTGAAATCTGTGTCGAGTTGTATCGCACAGGTTTGGTTCACGAGGATTTTGCACTGGCATAAGTGAGTAGCCCTTAGAAGCTCTGGCTTTGCTTCACACATAAGATGGTGGCTTCAGTGGATGACCTTTGAGTTTCCAGGTGGCTGTGGCACTGTAGGAGAGATGTTGCCCACCTCTAATGGTGAATGAAGGTTAGCCTGTAGACAGAAAAACTTTTAGATGCCTGGCTGGGGTCAGTGGTGTCCACAGACAGTGCTGGTTGAGAGTCAGGTCTGCAGAGCAAGTATCTGGAGCCTGAACCTTTCAAATCCACAAATCCCAGAGGTCTGCATGCAGGAAAATGAACACCCAGAAGCCAAAAGCCTTTCTTCAGATCATTTTTCTTCTGCAATCTAACAACTTGGCACATGCCCAAAGAAGCCCATGGCATTTATCTCATTAGTGTCACCACTGGAATTCTTTATGAATATTCTTGATTTATCTTGGTCTATCTGTTTTCAGTCCTACTCTATAGGAAAAGTGATTTTTAAAAATCAGATTTAAGATATTTTTACCAATGCTATTTACCAGCTAATGTGATTTTTCAGGGCAATTGGGTGAGCAAACAATTACACAGTAGGATGTGGAGGGTGTGAAAAATTTAATATAATCCATCTTGCCTATAATAATCAAAGTAATCCTGATTAAAAGATGGTGTGAATTGTGTGTGAATTAATATTATCATACAAATGTCTTTAAATGTTGATTCCCTTTGATGTGACCATGTAGAAGAGCCTTAGGAATCACTGAAGATTAAGGGAAAAGTGACTATTTCTGATAACAGATTCTACCCACTCATAGTAATACAGTCAGATTGCCTGTGCTAAATCACTTTACCAAGCTTTTCAATGTCTTTTTTTTTTCCTTTTTGCAAACTTGATTCTTTTTATATTTAGTTATTAAAACATTAGGAGGAAGAGAAGGAGTGTTGTCTTTAAGGGAAATATGTATTTTTTTAATATTAATATATGTAAACAGCATCTGATGTTCCACTCAGATTTGGATTTTCTTCTTCCAGAAAAGCTAAAGAATTTTTTAATCCATGGGGTGAAATGAAGGAAAGCTCTACAGGACTGCAGTTTTGGGCTTTACCCCTACAAGAGTCTCAAATTATTGACTTCTACATCTAATGCCTCCAAGGAGCTTCTGCCTGTGTAGGTCTGTGAATTTTTCTTTCCAGAACATACTGCATCCTCTCACAGCCTCAGGCTTTTCTGAATTACTAATTGTACAAGTGCACCATGACTCTAGTCTGCTTTTTCTCTCCACGACTAATTCCAGTTTTCTCTTTGTTTCTAATTTCTAACAACCTTCTGGCCAAAAAGAGACAATGGTCCATATCATACCTGTCAGTAAAGTTTGGCACTAAGCCTGTTGTAAATGGAATAATATGTGTTTGGTCATATGTCATGTCGATACACTTTAAAGGAAAATAGTTTGAAGTTTTTGCATTTGAAACAAAATCATGAAAAAATTTGAAATATAGAATGATAAAATGCTGCCATTGTAAATGCTCAGGTGCCTATCTGATTAATGTCACAACCTGATTTTTATGGCACCCTGTCCAAATGTAGAGGTAAATGAATATGGTGTCTTAAGGTGGCCCTTGTTTGAGTTTAATTGTTTGCCAAATGTGGCAGGACAAATCTGAAAACTTAGTGAAAAAGAAAGAAACTTTCTGCTCTGTTGGATGCATTTGCAAGTGCTTTTTAATGTCATGTGAGAATGTACTCTGACAGATTCCCTGATGACCGCTATTGATTTGATAAGCTGTATCTGTTAATTTGATTCCCTTACGTACCTCACATGCAACAGCGTTCTGCACTTCAAAATGTGCTTTTGCTTTTTACACTGAGCACCCTTTTGAACTGGCACACGTGTTCTTAGTGCTGTACTCTTAATGCTTTCTCTGCAAGAGTAAGTTATTTGTTGATATTTGTCAAGACGGGCATTCAAAATCAGTAGTGCCAGTGTTTATATCTGAGTACTACTTAACTTACATTGTCAATAGCAAACTATTGAACCCCTTTACCAATAACTGACAGGAAACATAATTTCAAACTATAAACTTAATTTGGAATTCACCATGTGCCAAGAATTATTTATATCTGAAAGGGCTCCACGACAAAAGACTCAGTAATAAAAGAGGTTTTTGAAATTCAAACTGTCGTTGAATAGGTTTCCAGACTGATACCTTGTTTGTTCGCCATCTGGCAAGAAGTAAAACTTTTTATTAATTAATGCATAAAATCATGCAAAATGCTGCTGATTACTCCATGGTACCTTGAACCACGAGGGAAGATATGGATAGCAAGGTCTTACTGGATTTGGCCTCTGTTTCAATAATAAATTGCCTTTATTCTAGGAAGAGAAATGTCTCATAAATAGCACTTGTTTCTGGCAAATTAAATTAA
The DNA here is from genome assembly GCA_013398155.1 of Pedionomus torquatus. Lineage (NCBI taxonomy): Eukaryota > Metazoa > Chordata > Aves > Charadriiformes > Pedionomidae > Pedionomus > Pedionomus torquatus. The sequence goes on along the minus strand of VZRU01010147.1, from coordinate 5,996 downwards.
ATGGAGTGGGTTTCCTTGGCACCAGCACTTGTGACTGCTGAGGCCTGCAGCAGGACCAGAAGTTCCTTGGAGTTACTTCCTTACTTCCATGGAGTTATTAAAGACTTTATTATCTTTTCATCAGTGCATAACGTTTGCTTTAAAGTGTGGTCTGGAATTCAGTTCTGCTGGAAATAATCGTTTTTCCTTTGTCCTTTGATTCTGTTGTTGCAGTAAAGCACAAAATACTACAGAGAGTACCATAAAATGTAAATAGTTAATGTAAAAATAATTTCCCAACTGTGACAGGGTAATATCAAAATATTCTGAATTGTTTATCTGTTTCTTAATGAGAAATAAGGAGTACTATAGATACTAGGAGATTGCCTAGGGCTAATGTGCTTGAGGTCCATGTACACAAAGTTTCAAAGTTTCTAATGTTTAATAAATTATAAAATAGCAATGTAGAATACTTTTAAAGATTTTTAAAAATATTTTTATTTGTGGATTTGTTGTTTTTTTTTTTCCTCTAGATTTTCTTGGATAATGAATACTAATACACTGCAACCTTTGCAATTCATGTCTGTTCCCATTTGAAATTCATGTTCACATACATGAATTCACACACAGGCCAGTGTACGTCTAGGAAATGCATTTGCACTCAGGCAGCTAGGCTCAGTGTCTTGTGTCTGCAGAAAGCAATCAGTAAAACATCTGTACTTAGCTAGAGCTGATTTTGATGGATCAGGTTCAAATGTTGGCAGAAGGCTGAGGCTCCAAGAGTTGCCAAAAGATGGTTTATTGGCTGTCAGCTTTGGAGCCCGACCATTAGCTAGGAGACACAATACTTACTTGCAGAGAGTCACAATACTTATTTAGAAGGCAAGCAGAAAGCAGTGGGAATCCGTATGGCTGGGAGGAATGGGAATGAAAAGCAACAGGGTAAGTGGCAACAAAAATGCTAGTGTCTTCCATGCCAAAGGGGGTAAACAGAATAATGCCACCAGCTACAGCACTTATTCCTAAACTGCTTGTAGATTTTAAAGTGATGTGTGACAGTAGAATTAGGGTATGTGATGGCTGAAGGCAATGGGTGAGTTTCAGCTTTCTGGAGGAGCAGACTGTTTTGGAAAGAGTGGGACTGCTGCCTGGCTGGACTGGTCTGAAAGTTAGTTGCTGGAAAATAGTCCCGTGCTGTGTCTTTGAATGAAAGAAAGCCTCATAACAACTACTGCTGTGGTGTCCTCTGACTCCTGTTGCCTCACACTTGTACAGTCACCTCTCTGCTTTTTGACCCCTTTCCCCATTGTTATGTTGCCTGTCAATTCCTTAGGTTAATGAGGGTTATGGGCTTTTGTTTTGCCTGCCTAGTGGCCTTTTGTCTTAGTGCAAGTTCAAACTGCTGGCCAGTTTGAACCACAGTTAGCAGGGGACCTTAAGTTTTGTTGAAATGTGACTAGGTGGAGGAGGAAAACATTACGGTTGCCCACAGAGTGTATTTGACTCTAAATTCAGTGCCTGTTAAATGTAATAAAACACACTGAGATGTCATCTGTAAGAGCTAATAAATTTTACTTTAAGTAAATCTTAATTTGATTTTCATAGTTGCTTTAAAAAAAGCACTGCATCAGAACACAAACAAAAGTCCCACTAGTCAGATTTAAAGTCTAACAGCCAATGAATTTAAAATACATTGATAGGGCTTATTTTGGACAGACATGCAACTGTTCTGTTATACCAATTTTTGGCCAACTTATTTTAATACGTGGAGTCCAAATAGGCTGCAGTTCTTAGACTTTTGTTTCTGTGTTGTTAGACAGTGGTGAGAGGACTTGGAACTGCTCGAATGAAATATGCTTTTTTTTTCCCCAAGAAAGAAGCAATGAAATCCTGGGAGCTGAAAAAAGCAATTCTTCCTTCAGTTTGACAGAATGGTATCTGCACTAAACTGATACGATAATTGAGTCTGGCAGCCTCCATTTAATTGTGACTCATTGCAAATGATCAAGTTAGTCAGCTCCTCAATTGTAATTCTGCTTCTGAAGGAAGAATAAAAGAAAACAGCTAGCATATATTATTTTTTTCCCCAAAAAGGTATACAGTTTTGAATATTTAAGGATTTGTGATTTTCTTGATTTTTTTTTTTTCTGTTTGTTTGTTTTGTTTAGGTAGATGCATTTCAGATAGTTTTACCCATAGTACTTTTAGAATTAACTATGAAATTCAGTCTCACCATTTATTATCTGTTATAACCATTGGAGATTTAAAGGCATGTGGGAAACAATTAAGCACAGCTACTTATTTGGCCTACTTATGCCACATCAATAATGCCAGTAACCTTCAGTACTGGCCAGTAAAAAGGACAATGACAATGATCAGCCCCAGAATCTGGAACCCAATTTATCTTGCTGTAGCTGATGTGATGTTGTTGTTAAGAAAAAACACAAGTGCTTTGACTTCCTTCAACAAAGCAAGAAAGGTACCACTGTGGATTAACCTCGTGAGAAATATCTATCCTCCAGACCTTTTTAGTCTGAAGAATTGTGGTGGAAAATGGGGAAATAATTCCAGAGATTAAACTTGCCTTACTTGGATGTATGTGAAAATCAGTCTCTTCTATCTTCGGATTTGCATTATATTTATTATTAAGAAAGCTTGTTAGGCTGAAGTCTTATTTTGCTGGGAGTCAAACACTTAGTTTAGTTGTACCCATATTGAAAAGGCTTTTAGTCCAAGCTAACTGTCTAAGTTGAGAAAAGAGAGGGAAAAGAATGATGAATGTATAAGGAGGCCTGCAAGGTCTTTGCAGAACTTGAATAGGCTAATGGAACTACTGCTAAATCCAATTGGTTACTACTAATTATTTGTAGACCTAAAGAAATGTTCTCCATCCAATTTGCCAATGTAGTCTGGTTTATTGATGTTAAGATATACAATGGTTTAATTAAATCATCCATAAGTGTTTAAGCTTTAGAAGTTCCTTCCTGACTTAAAACCAGAGTCTTAGTGCACCTGTGAAATTCTGACTGTTGTGTAGAAGCTCTTCTAATAACTACATAATAATATTCTGTGCTTTTAAAATACTTTCCAAGCAGAGGAGAGAGCCAATTTTTATTTTTTTTTAAAGCTAAATTTGCAAAAGATAGAGGATAAAACTTTAACTTACAAAGGAACATAGGAGAAACTGGTGTCTCAGATATCGGTTTGCAGAAATCTACATTGGTGTGACTCTAAACTCTTGAAAGTAAGGACCTGCTAGGGTTTCTGCTACAACAGTAAGTGTTTGCATTATTCCAGAGCACTTGCCAATGACCAGAATGATTGGAACTGCTACTGTGTGTATATTGACATATTACAATAACATAAACAAAAGATAATCCAGGATACAGAAAAAAAGAACTCCATCTCAGAACAGCTTTAAAACATTACAGTAATTATTGGTATTGATGTGCAATACTGGTTAAAGGCTTACTACTCCTGCATAAGTAGGAGGAAAAAAAAAAGGTCAATTAACTTCATCTATGTAGTATCTTATCTCAGAAATATAGGTTAGTAGGACAGTCCCTAGTTCCTTATCTGAAATTAAAGATAATTCTTAAATTCTCCCATCATGTGGAGAGGCTGAAGCTTTCACTTTTTCTGGGGCGAGGTACCATTGCAATAGCTATGCCTCAATAGACAAAGGAGCTGTCTGTAATTTACATACTTCCAGTGATTAAGACGGTGGGTATTTCTATTGTGCTAATGCGTAACACTTCTTGCATTGCTTTGGTAGGACAAACCTACATCCATCAGTGGAGTGCTATCTTGCCAGCTTCTCCACTGTTTTTATTTAGTTAATTCAACCATTGCATTACCTAAAATGATCCAATTAATCATTATGTTCCTAATCTTGGCTTTTTATTGAGACTACAGTTAATTAAGTTTACAAATCAACACGGCAAAGTTTGATCCAGACAAATTACCTTGGAGGAGGATGTGTATCAATAAAAATCTCTGGACTGGTTGGTTGTTGGTGTCTGCAGCTGCTGCTGGAGGTCTAGCTGGGTGCCCCTGGGTTGGGGACGGCTCGTGAAGGCGGCCACGCAACGCAGGCCAACTTGACCAAACTACCTCAGCACATTTGGAGTTGGAGAATGCCACGAGCTCTTCAAAATGGATTTGTGGTGAGAGAGGCTGACTTGCAAGGCATTCGATACCCCGGCTACTGTCCAAATCAATGGCTTCTCCGAGCCTAGTGTGGCGCTGCCGAAATCAATGGGAACAAGAAGCCGCCTTCCTCGGGTTTCATGGAGAATTGTCTGGTGGCAACCACTTTCATGCAGCGCTGAGGGGCTGAGGCTGGTGGGGCCAGTGGGACAGCCTGGGTCTGCGCAGCCTGAGGAGCCGGCTGCTGAGGGGGCTGGTGGTCCAGCAGCAGGGAGGCAGAGGCTGACAGCATCTTCATGGAAACCCCAGGGGAATGGAACCCGAACCCTGTTCCAGTGGCTGTGCTTGGCATGGAGGGTCTTCAAATGGTGGAGAGGCTTGACCCTCAGGAAGCGGCTGCTGAGGGGTGGAATTTCTCTGTGGAGGTCTCGGAACCAGCCACACACCACAACGGGTCTGCAGCGAGGGAGTGGGATGTAGAGCCCGACCTGCTCTGGGGGGTGCGCGGGGGCTTGTCGGGGGTCCAGGATGCTGTGGAGAGGCTGTTGGGGCTGTCCCCTCTGCCGTTTGTCCCTGTGAGTGGCGGTGGCAGGGCCAAGGAGGTCAAGGCAGGGGTCTCCTACTGAAGGAATCCACTTGGAAATGGGGTGAGGGAACTTTGGCTGGCGGGCAACCTGCTGAGGAGAGCTTAAAGTCAGGAGCCGTGGGAGAGAGATTACAGGCCACGGTTAAGTGAAGGAATGGTGGAAGCTCAGGAATGGTGACGCCGGGCAGAGAGGTCCATCCCAGGTGCGTGTGCACAAAGGCAGGCGGCACTGTCGGAATAATGGAGACCTGGCAGGCCAGCTTGTGTGGAAAAAGAGGAGGAGGAGATGTGAAGGAGCAGCGCAAAGATGAACATGAGCCAGCGTGTGCCCAGGTGGCCAAGGCGGCCACCAGCATCCTGGCCTGGATCAAGAACAGTGTGGGGAGTAGGACCCGAGAGGTGATCATCCCCCTGTACTCGGCACTGGTGAGACCCCACCTCGAGTACTGTGTCCAGTTTTGGGCCCCCGACCACAAGAAAGACATTGAGGTGCTGGAGGGGGTCCAGAGAAGGGCAACAAAGCTGGTGAGGGGTCTGGAACACAAATCTTATGAGGAGAGGCTGAGGGAGCTGGGGGTGTTCAGCCTGAGGAAGAGG